>CM068835.1:11214401-11580203 GCA_028554795.2 Sinohyriopsis cumingii
CCCCTTGACGCTATACAGATCCGCCATGTTCAATTTCCATATGTTAAATTCCCTTGAGGCTATATCCCCCAGGGGTTTCCGTAATGTTAAATTTCCCATTGTCCCTAGACAGTCCCACGATCTATTCCCCATGTTAAATTTCCCTTGTACGTAAAGTGACCCACGATTTATTCCCATGTTAAATTCCCCTTGTCCGTAGAGTGACCCACGATTTATCACCATGTTAAATTCCCCTTGTCCGTAGATTGTCCCACGATTTATTCCCATGTTAAATTCCCCTTGTCCGTAGATTGTCCCACGATTTTTCGCCATGTTAAATTTCCATTGTCCGTAGATTGTCCCAAGGGGTTCTGTAATGCTAATTCCCATTGTCCGCAGGGTATCCCTATTCACTACTCACGCAGAAATTAGGGATGTGAATGCCAGTCTCTTGCATGCATTCGAAATCGAAAAAGATGAAATTGCCTTTCTTCTTGTGACCGTCCTCTTTCTCTGGTGGGGGTTGGTATTTTTGCACGTAGCATTCGTGTTCCAAGTCCACGATGTGGTGACAAATGTGACATTTTTTCTTTCCTCGACATACGTGTGCCTTGGCATTGTTGGTAAGTATGCCTTGTCCACAGATTGGGCACAATCTCAAGAGTTGACAAGCACATTTCTTCTGTGAACCTTGCGTCTTCAGATGTTGCTGGTAACAGGCAGGGCTGACAAACGTACGCAGACAAGTTGAACAAGGCACTGGTTCTTCGCTCAGACAGGGTGGAGAGGCCAAACATCCTGGGCATTTCAATCCACAATGCTTGTGTTGCTCTCGATTGTTATAACCATAATCACATTTCTCACAATAATAACCGTATCCCAGGAATCCAGTGATACTAGTAATGGTATCGAAATGGTCATCGTGATGATAGACATGAATGTATTTTCCGTCCTTAAAGTCTTGGCCTCGAAACAACAGAGACCCGCGCATTTCTTGAGGGTGCACTTTCAAGGTGTAGCGTGGAGCTAGGGCATCTTGCAATTTTTGCATCTCAGGAATGCCACAGGGTGTGTCTTTGGACAGGCCAGCTTGTTGCAACAGGAGTTCTGCTTCGTTTCGTTGTTTGGTTCGGTTCGATTTTCGAATGTTCTCCCAGGTTCTTTTCCATTCTACCGTGTCGTTCTTGTTGGCATAGGTTCGTCCCACCACGATGGCACGGGCTAAGCACATCTGGTCTTGAGGGTTGTTAATTCGGACGAGACTTGTTTTGGTGTTGCGAAGGTCGTCCACCAATAACATCTTTTTGCGTCCTGTCCCTTGAGGAAGAGAGACGTGAGCCATTTTCAGTGTGGCTTTACCATCGGTGATGTCAAACTGGTCATTAGATTGTTGTACGTGTTGAATCTTGTCCATGACTTTGGAAGGGGTTAGTTCTGCGGGTCTGCTAAACTCGATCCAAACAGGGGATTTCAAACCGTCGTGATCTATGGATAGTGTCAAGCGATCGTCTTCTTTGGGTTGACATTGTCGCTTGAGTGAGGTGAGCAAAGAATCCCACATCTCGGTGATAAACCCTTCTGCTTTCTCCAAGGGTACGTCGGCCTTGAAATCTTTAAACTTCACCGTGTAGGTGTAAGCCGTGGTTCTAAATTTTCTAGAGGAGCGCTTTTCCGTCTCTCGAATGGAATAGTACTTTTCAGGGTTGACTAAGGGTGGTGAACTTGGTTTAGAGGGTTCGGATTCTGGTTCACTCATGTCCTCTTCAAAATCACTGGCATGAATTTGTGCCAAGATTTCAGCCCTGTTACGAGGCGATAGATCACGTTTCTGCCTCTTACTTTCTTCTTCTTCTTTCTTCTCGAATGAATAGGATCGTTTCATCTTGAGTGCAAAACGTCAAATGACTCAAGTTCAAACACCATAGACTAATTTATAGTCATGGCAAACCAGCGTATATAAAAAGGGTGTGTCTTGTCCTTTCACTATTCATTTCACTCTCAAACCGAGGAGAACAATGGAAGAGACTAGCCAAATCGAACGTTTCGTCAGAGCTTTGCGAGGGGTCATTAGAAAATTCTCTTCAGACTAGCCGACAGACTACTCTCCTTCCTTTCGAGATAAGAGTCAGGATACTTGCTATATCTGTCAGAAGAAAGGGCATTGGTCTTCAGAGTGTCCAGACCGTCAAAAAAGAAAAAAACAGGGGCTAAAAAAGACAAAAGTCAAGATACCTGTTATTATTGTAAAGAAAAAGGACATTGGTCTCCAGATTGCCCAAAAAAGAAACAAGAGGAGTCAGAAGAAAAGAAGGATTCTTCAGAAGAAGAGAGGGATTCTTCGAAAGAAGAGAGGGATTCTTCAGAGGAAGAAAGAAGACAATTCTATTTAAAAGAAGCAAAGAAACAGGAGAAGAAAAGAAGAAGGGAAGAAAATGAGGTAAACACGGTGAAGAAATTCAAAAAATAGAGAGACTAAACAAGGAGAAAGAAGAAGTCAATGAACTTTTAATTAAAGTGTTCTGTGGTGAATTGTGAATTGGATTGTAAAAAAATGGATAAAAGAATACATGAATGATATAAGGTAAGTGTCTTTGAGTTTTGATTTTAAAATAAGAAGCTACACTCACGCACTCATACACAGACACGTACTATAAGGGTAAAATGGGTGGGGTTTATTTTTGAGTTATTGGCAAATTGAAATTGTATTTCTTTTCGAGAAATGTGGGTGGCCCTGAAAAGGGCCTTTTTATTTTGGTGTAGGGGTGAGTTTAACCAATCAACTTTAACTGCCTTAAGCCTTTGCCACGGCCAAGGCCTACTTCTGATGATTGGGTTGAAATCACTAAGGGTGGTACGACAGGCTTAGTCACAGGGTTGGCGTGTTTAGCTCGGGAAGGTCGCATTCTCTTCGGTCGTGATAAAGAAGTCTGATACATTTGTTTCAGACTTCTTAACTCCGCTAAAATGTCCAACAGTACCGTAGCCGTTTGATTTTCACCCTCTTGTTTCTTTGCTGCTACTTCTTCTTGCTGTTGTTGCTGTTTTTTTTTCTTACCTCTTCTTGTTGCTGTTGCTGTTGCTGTAGGAGAAAAGCTTGTTCCGCTTCCTTTTGTCGTTGCATAAATTTCTCCAATTCTTCTTTCTGTCTCTGTCTAAAATTCTCCACTTGCGGTAATGAAGAAGGTAACGAAGGTTCTGGAACAAATTCTTGCGAGGTAAGAAAATCCACAAAATCCCAGTGTACCTCTTCTGAAAGTAAGTCCGGGTTCCCTTGGGCAGTCTCCCCTGCTGGTGCACCCCAATGGATCGTTTTCTGAGTTTCGTTCATGTTGAATCACTGTCGCATAGATTGACTGCACACAAGCGCTAACGAATCTATATAGACCACGTGACGTCACAAACTGCTCTCTTCGGATTGGATGCGAGCTGACTGAATTTTGTAACGCGTGTTCGGATTGGTGAATGAATTCAATCCGTTTCCATCCTTCCTGTACCTATAAATAAGCACAGTTCACTGCATTGATTCACCTATTCTCGTCGCTTCAAGATGTGGACCACAGTTGAGTCATCCACCCTTGTGTCTTCCATGATGTTTAGGACGGACATGCTCATGTATGTCAGGTCCAAGTGGACTGTTGTTGATAGGACAGATACTAGTCAATGGATGAGGAGAGTTTACATAGAAAGACAAGGATGTCTCAAGAGGGTACTTGTGTATGGACCGGTAGTTAGAAAGAGTTTAAGAAGAAGAAGAAGAAGAAGATGTGACAGATGCCATCTATGTTAATATTAATATTAACATAAACCCAAAGGCCCTTTTCAGGGCCAGCCATATTTCTCGAAAAGAGATAGCCTTTCCATTGCCTACCCATTTTCTAAATTTAAATTTAAATTTAAATTTAAAAAAAACTTTTTTTAAAAAAAAAAAATAAAAAAAAATCCCATATTCAATTCCCCTTGTCCCTAGACAAACCCAAACTCTATTCCCATGTTAATTTCCCTTGTCCCTAGACAGACCCAAACTCTATGTTAAATTCCCATTGTCCCTAGAGTGACCCACGATTTTTCTCCATGTTAAATTTCCATTGTCCCTAGAGTGTCCCAGGGGTCTTTTTAATGCTAAGTCCCATTGTCCCTAGGGTATCCCACTTAACTACTAATGAAACTCCAAGAAGTTGCTACATGTAGTATAAAATGAAACTCCAAGAAGTTGCTACATGTAGTATAAAATGAAGCTCCAAGAAGTTGCTTCATGTAGTACTGACATCCTAGCGATTTGTTCATCCACATATTATTGGTGTGTAGTAACACTAGAATCAACCTACTCTTTGATATGAACAACCGATACACCGCTCTCTCTCTCTCTGTTTCAACCGTTGTCTGTAATCTTAACGAAATTGTTTTTTTTTTATTTGTAATGTAAATTCGCCTTTAAACTTTACAACAATATCTTCAATGTCCACATTAGACGTTTTTAGTTTGCCAGTTTGATCTTCAAAAATCACAAGCACACACGGATCGACAACAACAACAACGCAACTAGTAAACTCAGGCAAGTCGGCTCAGATCCACATCAGCAACGCGTCGTCGAGCAGAAAACAACGACCGCAAATATTCATATGCATATATGATATTACACGTAGTTTAATGTGAAATCAGTAAGTGCTTGCGATGTTGGTACCATCCAACAGAGTTTATACTGGCATAGTCAAATGAAACAAAGGTTGTTTACTATACCTGGTTAAAAAATTAACAACTTCTACAAGCGGTGCAAGTCCATACGAGTCAAAATACAAACTGTGTTGAGGTGTTGCCACGTATGCGACCCGGTAAGTGCCAGGGCTTGTTTATGTATCCAGATTGACGATGCCAGTTTCACGTGTGCGTGGTACAATCGATGCATGTCCATCTTTCATAAAAACACCACGAAAATGTTTGATTGATTTTGCCATCGCGAGTAAATCAAGATTGGCCAACGGACGAGTCAAAGGCTCGTTTTTCTTCGACCTGGTATTCGAAGACCTTTGCATGAGGGTATTTGACGGCTCGTGTCTGGGAATCGAAGGCCTCTTCCTTTTTTATGCCTCCACCAACTGCCTTTAACGAAGCCATTTCTGATACATTTCCGACAGCCCCTTTCGCAACTGCTTGTACCGCTGCTGCCAACAATGCTGGAATCGCTGCAAGAAATGGAATATTCCACGTGTCTTTTGCATTTGTGCCACCTCTGACTTGGATAATGTTAATGTTACTGTGCTGTTTTGTATTTAGCCTCATTAAGGTGTGCACGCTGTGTTTGGATCAATCACATGGGGACATTTCCAGTTAAATTCTGCCGGACGAAATTTTTAGTGTGGCCCCACAATTGTTTTTGATTGCGTTTTATTTTTATTTTTGCATGTTGATTCTCAGTAAAAACCGACCCTCACTTCGTTATAGGACATTATTATTCAAATATGAAACACGTTTAATTATAAATTCTTAGAATATTCAACAGGTGCATCGATCACTCTCATCTGGCCACCAGTACCCTCCAACAACAGTTTTTTTTTTGTCAGAAAGTATTACAGCAAAACATCTATAATTAACACCAGCAGGGGCTAGACGTGCAAGAAAATAAATGTTAGCGAGGGTCTGTCTGAAAAACTCAAAAGAATCCAGTAGAAAGTAATAAACTGGGTACAACTTAACCAAATTCTTGTTGGGAAATCTGCAGACCAGTATCCATGTTTTGATGTCAGTCCATGTGACAATGGCAAATGCATAGTAAAAGCCGAATTTCGTCAGAGGGTTCTTGGTGACCGTTTAATCACGTCGAAACTTCAGTCACTCCTAAGTTTTCAAATATCATATGACTATGCTCCTGACTATTATCTCTATTTACATTTTGAAACGCCACAAAAACGTATTTTGGATCAGCAAAGACCATGCTGGGTTCTTATTTGCCACGTAAACTGTCCCGCAATACCAGTTGGTGGGTGTGCGTCTGTAGTATATACGATAAATGACAACGTTGAACTGGTTCCCTACCGTATAAACGATAACAAACGCGATTCTATACTCAGCGAAGGAGATAACACAGACATCCACAATGTCACCTGACAATCTCTGCTACGCGACCTCGATACTGATTTCACGAACTGCAGGCGGCATTCATTCTGCCTTTGATGGTGCTGCTCGTGTAACTAATCTTCGTATTCGATCTCGAAGCGTCTGATCTTGCCTGAGAACCCACTTGTTTTCATTGATCTACCATAGCACTTCTAATACTATATTCAACCGGCATTATAACTCATTTAGCAATGGACTCAGCACATTATGATAAAGCTGTGAGTACCTTTAGTGCACTTGCAAATAATCCACGAACATAATCCACGAACAACATCACCAGGGACTATTCCGTAATAAGTCATGAACAAGTTTTATCGCATTAACTACGCTAATTGGTTTCACAAATCCACGCACAGCTGTCATTGTTATTGCTATTATTATTAAATGTCAGATCGAGCTCTAATTTATAGTTTTGATGGGTTAATATTACATCAGGCAGATCAATCAAGTGCCCGTCATGATCCACAAGGGAAAAACAAATATGGAAATCACCTGATTCTACGGTTGATGAAATCTCAGCCAGTATGTAACGCTTAGCAGCAGAGAGGGTGAACAGACCATAGAATTCCGACAAAACAAATAAAACAAACAAATAAAATCATCTCGTAGAAAGGTCAAGATTTTACAAATGAACTTTTCCTTGAGATGTTTTATTTCTGTAATGGACGATTATACTAATAAAACCTCAGTTCGAAATAGTAGCTGAAAAAATAAAGTACTCTACGTGTTTATTTATTTCTTGTTTATTTTTTTGACGACCAACGTTGGTAGGTACCCTCTCTGCTGCTCCTCTTCTGCTGATATTAATTAAATCATTATGTTATAATAAAATGATACATCCAGAATCTCATACTGCAAGAACAGCTCGAGAACGATTAGAAGCAATTAAAAAATTTCTTCCTGTCAAAGACTCATTCAGAAAAAATCTGCAAGCGCAGCAAGAAGCAAAAGTTGAGTATGAAGAAGACACTAAAAAACTGTTTAAACCCGTCACTGCAGCTACTGAGAAAGTTGCAACTGTCATCAAAGAAGATCTTCTTCCGGTATCAGAAAAAATAGCAAGAAGAACTAAACAGGCAAAGAAGATTTTACGAGACCTTCCAACTGACATAGCTGCAGCTCAACCTCCACCTGTTGGTGAGGAAATACTTGAAGGTATTGGAGAACTTCGTACTGAAGTCGCCGATGTGAGAAAAAAACTTGCATCTGAATCCAAATCAGCAGGAGAAAGCTTAAAATTAATTGCAAGATTTAACGAAGGAGTTGTTGAGGAAATTAGAAATACTGAAAGAGAGAAATTACCTGAGATGATATTAAATAATATATCTGATAAATCTAATTTTTTAAAACCCTTTTATGGAAAAACAAATGATGATGATTTCATTAAATGGATATATCGCGTATATTACAATAAAAAACAAGCTAGAGGTTCAGAGTTCAACAGACTTAATGAAGAAGTAAAAAGACTTTACAGAGGGAGATGGGAACAACTAGGACAAGAACAACCCTCCCAGCGGAAACTTCCTTCACCTTTACAACAAATAGAACAACAGCAATTGATGTTGAAACCATCTAGAGAGAAAAGGAGGCAGATGGCAAAGGAAATGAAGCAAAAAGCAGAAGAAAAATGGAAACAAGAAGAAGAAATATTTAGAGATATAGAAACTAAACAACAGGAGAAATTACGTTCACTGGGTAAAGAAAGAGATCCTGATGATGATCCTCCGAGCGCTGTTGGAAGTGGTTTTCTGACTACATCGGAAGAAAACAATTTTGTTTGTCCTGATAATATCATCAATGACGTGGCACGGTTAGAAGTTCTCATAGGAGGAAAACGAGCTGGAAATAATTCACCAGAAATAACCAATGAAGCAGCTGATATTTGTCGGCGACTATTTCAAGGTGGTATCATGGATATCGGCGTTTACCGAGAACTTATTGCTCGTTGATGACTAGTTGTTAGATAAATGGTAAATAAAATAAGATGATTGTGCATGATAATCATCGTAAACCCACACAGGTTAGAGCGGTAAACTCACGATTACCAATCTATAGTGTTATTTACGGAAATGGACTTGGTGATGTCATTCGGGGATTATTCACGAGGATAGCTCCAAAAGTAGCACCTGTTGCAAAACAATTATCGATGAAGGCTATTGATATTGTTCGTGATAAAGCTCCTGGTGCAATTGTCAATGTTGCTGGTAAGGCGTTCTCGGCGATCAAAGAAAGACTAGCACGATTATTGCGACGAAAACAACAACCACCGGTGAAACTGGCAAGTACTGAGGTGATGCCCGCAGACGTAAGTAAAATAATAAATCAGGCTGCAAAATCAAAAACTAGCGGCGATATCTGAAGAAGCAGAAAAAAATATAACAGCAAATTTAATAGCAGGAAGCGGTCTTCGTCGACGATGATCATCATTTGAAAAAATGGTAACTATAATAAAAATGTTCAGGCGCGAATCAGACCCAGCATTTGATATGGAGGCACCTGTCCTTAAGTACGAGTCGGTACGTGATTATCAATTTTATTCTTATGACGCAAGACTACCAAATCAGCGAGGGAGAATCGAATTACAGGTTCATGATACAAGTAGATATTTCTTGCCCGCTGAGGCGTTTATTGAAGTAGAAGGTAGACTTGTAACGGATGTTGTAGCTAATACGCCATATGCTGCTAATTTGCGTGTTGGTTTTGTCAACAACGGGATCATGGCATTATTTAGTGGCGCCACATACATGATTGATTGAAAAAATATTGAATCAGTTCAGAATGATGTCGACGTTGCTACAACAATAATTGGTCTGGCGAGATATTCTGACGACTTTACAAGATCAGCTGGTCCAACAATGATGTTTGCTAAGGATATTACTGACAACGGTGATCATGTTCAGTATATTAAGTTACAGACACCTCAAGTTACTGCATCTGATCCACAGCCAGTTGACTTTGAACACGCAGCCAGACCAGCTGCTGCTTTTGATATTATAAAAAGTGTTAGTACGACTTACAACCTAGGATTTGCAACACGCCGATCAGCTCTGTCGGGAGGTGATAGAAATTTTTCGTGTGCAATTCCATTATCTCACATCTTTGGATTTTGCAGAAATGTTAGAAAAGTCATCTTTGGAGCTAAACACACAATTGTGCTCGTAAGAAAAGGTGATGATAATGATGCAATCTGGCGAGGTGATGGTGTTGCTGCTGGTAAAGTAAATATATCAAAACTTTCACTATGGATGCCAGTAATGACTCCATCTATTACTGAGGAACAAAAATTACTATCTTTTATGGATCAAGGCGGTAAATCATTGCTATCATGGTTAACAGTAACCACAGATACTGCTCAAAGCAATATTAATGGTTTATTTACATGGCATATAGCATCACAACAGGGTGTTTCTGCACCACGACATATTTTTATTGCATTGCAAAATATTAACCGGATAAATGATCAAGAACGTTCACATATGATATTTGACAACCTTGGAGTTAATGAAGTTTCCTTACGGATAAATGGACATCAAGAACCGGCTGAGGATATATTGTTAAATTTTGATCAAAATCATGTAGCGCGCGCATATCATCGTTTAATGTCATTCATGGGACGTGATCAAAATATAGATACCGGTTTGCAAATATCACAACTAGATTTTACAGGTCTATATCCGATTTATTATTTTTCACTAGAACATCTTGATTTATCCAAACAATCTGTTGTTGACATACACTTTCGAGCTCATGTTACTAACCCTCCTCCTGATATACCCGGTCCACCAATTGTTCTCGGCTTCTACAGAGCGATCGCTGTCGTACTTAGCGACAAAGCCATGTTACTTGAAGGTGGTAGTGGTCGAATGAGGATCGTTGATGCACCGGTGGAAAATATTTAATCGTGTTATTTAGAAAAATATTATTTATATAAAAATGTCGTATAGTCATGTTAATGTTACTCTGACCCCCGGTCAGGTAAAAAAGCTTCAATCAAAAACCGCCAACAAATGCGGAACTAAAATATCACTAAAACGAGATCATATTAGTGGTGGTCCAAACAAATTATCGTTGACAAATAATCAGATTAAACATTTCAATAAAGCCCTAGAATCAAAAACTGGAGTTCAATTCCATCTCTCCCCGAGCGCCATCAAAGACATGGTTAAAACGGGTGGTATATTCCCACTACTTGCGGCCATTCCGGCATTAATAGCTGCAGCTGCTCCAGCCGCAGCAAAAGCGGCCGCGTTAGGTGCTGTTGGAACAGCCGCTGGAATGGCACTAAAGAAAGCAACAGGGCAAGGATACAAAAAAAAGGGGCGCGGCTTAAGATTGCCAGGATCTCGTTGGGGGAGAGGCCTAAGGCTTCCAGGATCACTTCGTTAGACGTTCCAGCATCAAATTTTGATTTACTTGATGCTGCTAAAAAATTAAAAATATCCGCCTTTAGAGGTGTTTTTATGCGAGATCAATTACCGAAACAACCAAACAAACTAGAAACAGGTATTATTAATCTCGATGAACGTTCTGGACCCGGTACTCATTGGGTATCATACGCGGTTGATCCGCGTGGAATTGTTTATTTTGATTCGTACGGGTTAGCTCCACCTGTTGAATTTATCAAGTATGTCGCACCACTCCACGCAACAACCAGAGGTTCCAAAGTTTGGTATTCAACGCTACCCACACAAACAATGACAGATCCGCCAATATGCGGCCGTGAAGTAATTAATGTACTCGACGCTATATCAAAATCATCCAGGCCGCCACATAAAGTCGTGCACGATTATACAAGCAACCGATTTGTTGCGCGTAAAGCATTTTAAACAACGGGTCTTATTATAATGGTTGATATTTACGGAAGATCTTCTTCACGCGTTAAGAAAAAGCCCGGCGACGTTGATCTGTCGAAGTATGTGACTAAGGATGACCTCGCTGATATCATGAACCTGGCTGGAGTTGACCCAGATGAAGTTGTTATTTTTCAGGATCGATATGGTAAACTAAAAACCAGCAATATCAAATGGAATGATATAGTCCGGCGAGTACTCGGTGCAGTTACGGATAATATTCCCGTGTTTACTGACGGTGGTAGAATCAGAGATTCAAGTATGTCACTTAAAACCATCAGAGATGAAATTGCAAAAAGTGTTGCTAATCGCGTGAGAAACACCGGTGACACAATGATGGGTGAACTTAGCATGAACGGGAACAAAATAGTAGTTTTAAGAGATCCAACATCTGACGAAGACGCAGCAACAAAAAAATACGTCGATGTCAACTATGGCACCGTAGACGGTAAATTATCCACGTTACGGGCTGAGTATGACGTTCACGTGGGCGCTTTTGGAAGATTTCGAAGAAATTTTCAAAAAACCGATGAATCCATAGATAAATTCTTCGGTACTCCACGCGCCATTGACATGAAACTCGTTGATATCAAAAATAACCTAGACATAATCAAACGAACACAGCAAGACGTCGTAGCGGGAATTCCTGAGATTGTCAGCAAAACCAATTTGATTAAAATTCCAGCTGGAATAACTCCCGGGCATATCACAAACATCGTATGCACGGTATCATCGGGATTTGCAACATGGTCGCAGCAAAATAATACTATCAAATATACTGCAACAGTCACTGGCGTGTACAGGCTGTCTGTGTTTAGTGCTGCAAAATTTGAAATATTTACAACGTTTCCATGGCGTCATTCCACCGACAGGTTTTCCGGGGTTGTATCTGTTATATTAAATATCGGAACCGAAGAAATATTTATTCTGGAAGCAGATGATAAGAAATTAACCGCAACATCCTTCTGGTGGTGTTTGGAATTTGTAGCTGAAACACCTCAATTGGTTACTGCATAAAAATATATATGGACGGTGCACAATACAGGTACAATCAAGCACGTGAATGGCAGGCTGCGCTAAAAGATCAAGTCGATCAATATACAGTAAAAGTAAAAAAATATCGACGACGATTGGTTATCTTTGATGTGATTGTTTATTCAGTATCCGCTGTTGTTGCTGGAACCGGTGTAATATTATCAGCGTTGACAACGATGGCACCGGTAGCTGTAACTATTTGTATTTCTGCAGCAACAACTATTGCAGGTGTGCTTAATATCATCACAAAAAAAATATGTACTTGTACGAACGAAAAGTTATCCGATTACAAAATAAAATTACATACAGCGACGGTAGCATACTCGAAATTATCCTCGTTGTTATCAGCGAGTCTCAGTGATGGAATTATATCTGATTTCGAATTTTCAATGATAACCAAAATATACGACGAAGGTATTAAAGATACAAGTATCAATAATGACAGAATTACTCCAGCAGATCGTGACCAACACAACTCCGCCAAAGATAACGATGATCTCGGTAAGTTCAATTAATCCTGAATTTAGTGTTAATTTTCCCACTGCAATTCCAGTAAAAGAAATAGCACTAGCACAATTACGAGTATATTACAGCTGGCCAAATATCAGATCAAAATCATTTAATGGTACACCAGCAAATAATTCGCTCGTATTTGCTAACAACAACAAACCCGATGGAACACCTGACTGGGTTGTTGTTGGAATACCAACCGGCAGTTACGAGATTGAAGAGATCAGTGAGGAATTTGCGCGTAGAATAAAATCAATAACGGGGAAAGAATCAAAAATATCAATTAATGTTCATGAACCCACCCTGTCCTCGACGATTGAAATAAACTCGCCTGATTATGCCGTTGATATTTATCAATCCACGATAAGATCCGTACTAGGTTGGCCTGAAATATCACCACCGATAACACCGATACCACCAGAACCGAAAAAGTCTGATTATGTCACGGATAGACAATCATATCATGAAATTAATCCATCATACGGGGAAGAACTACGTATTTTAAAAGGTAAATCGATGCTCAGCAGGTTTTTCGTTTTCAGTTATGATGAGTTATGGGCTTTTAACAATTCCGGGGAAAAAGCAAATAGTTTTAGTCTTCATCGGAGTGATATTATTAAATATTTTCAGGAAATCAATCAAGAATGTAAAAAACAACTAGATCAACTAAATCAATATTTTAACGAACATATTTTTGACATATCAGCGTCATCGCGTGAAAAAATCATCACGCGTGTGGAAATATTAAATCAGCTTATATCAGATATGGAATATTTTAATAACCGAATAGTTCAAGCGATGGTTAGTTTAGAATCATTTGAAGGATATGATGCAAAAAGATGGTTAGAAAAATATAAATTAACAGAAGCCGATGTACCAAATTTTAAATTTCCCGGGTATAGTGTAACCGAGTTAAGAAAATCTGTCAGTGATGTCATTGATGAGTTTTTTCCTAAAATACTCGATGCATGGAGAAAATTAATTCCACCAGCAGCTGTTCTCAGACATGATAATGATCCACACGGCGGTGGAAGACACGTATCTCCGGGGATCGTTAATATAACACCGACTGTCGCGGTCAATCTGGTTTGTGACGTAATCGATGGCAGCTATCAAATAGATCTCGGAAGATCAAATCAGGCTCAACAAGGATACATCCTGTACACGTTCACACCACAAGTTCCCCCTGGAAGTTTAATCGTGCAAGAACCAACTAATCCTGTGTATTTACGGTGTCACAATAATATGTTAACACGAATCAATTTTAAACTCACAGACCACCTTAATCGCTTAATTGACATACGTGAAGAAGAGCTTGTAATAAATCTGTATGTAAAGTCGTAAGACTTTTGTCGTAAGACTTTTGTCGTAAGACTTTTGTCGTAGATCTTTATGTAATGGAGGGTTTACCAACTCACCCATCAGAGTTATAAATAAATAATAATTCAGAAATAAAATAATAATTCAGAAATAAATAATTTGTAAAATTAAGAAATTTGTACAATTTTATGTTTTTGATGGGGTAAATGGTACTCAAATTAAGAAATTTGTACAATTTTGTAAATTTGATGGGGTAAATGGTACTCAGATTAAGAAATTTGTACAATTTTATGCTTTTGATGGGGTAAATGGTAGTCAAAATTAAGAAATTTGTACAATTTTGTTAAATTTCAGTAAAAATAAATAAAATTAATTCAGAAATAAATAAATAATAATTCAGAAATCAATAAATAATAATTCAGAAATAAAATAATAATTCAGAAATAAATAATTTGTAAAATTAAGAAATTTGTACAATTTTATGCTTTTGATGGGGTAAATGGTAGTCAAATTAAGAAATTTGTACAATTTTATGTGTTTGATGGGGTAAATGGTAGTCAAAATTAAGAAATTTGTACAATTTTGTTAAATTTCAGTAAAAAAAAAACAAATTAATTCAGTAAATAAATAAAATTAATTTATAATAAATAAAATTTATAATAAATAAAATTTATTAGGAACAATTTGACAAAGTTAGAACTTTCTTGATTTTGACTACCAATACACGTGGTCAGCGTTGACATGGACCCCAGTTACCAAAACTTTCATTTTCATTATCACCAGTAACGAAGTGACTTTGGACCGTTTCACCAGTAACGAGGTTACTCTGGACCGTTTCACCAGTAACGAAGTTACTCTGGACCGTTTCACCAGTAACGAAGTTACTTTGGATCGTTTCACCAGTAACGAAGTTACTTTGGATCGTTTCACGATCTAACATAATTTTTCTTAATAGTCTTATACGGGTACTAATCGTTTTCTTTGCCTCATACTCGTGGGATAATAACGATTTAATTCTTTCTACGGCGGCAGAGAGAGGAACGAACTCCTTCACATGATCATCTTCTACGGTAGCTAGCGACTGAAACATTGCCGCCTGAATCCGTTTCATGAGCCTGTATTCAGATGATAGTGTGTGTGTCCCCTGGGTTTTACGTTCTTGTAAAATCTCAAAATCAGAAACTATTTTTTCAGGATTAAGTTCATCAGATATATTAATTCCATCTTTTTTCAATTTTTTAATAGCAACAATTACATCATTGATATTTTCATGGTTCATTTTATAATATATGAATCTTTAAAATAAAAAAATAAATATCCCTAGAGTGTTTAGCTAGTTCGTCGGGATGTTTCAAGGACAGCACAAACATATAACTTAACTAAGGACAGTACAAACATGTACGCTCAGCAAAATCCCACCCACAATAATTAATCCAGTGGGTGATACGAAAAATATGTATCAACCACAAGTCAATATTGTGGTTGGGAATTTGCTGAGCGGGGGGGGGGGGGGGGGGGTTTGCGGTTCCCCCCACTATTATAAAAATCGCAATTATGCGTACACCACCGACAAATTGTCAGCCATGGGGGTTTGATCCTGGACCGCGAGCGTCACAGTCCAATACCATACTGATTGAGCTATCAAACCTTGTTACGAACATATGTTTTGGAAGTTAATATATAGTTAGCTATATAGCTAAGGAACCAATATTTACACTAAACAGCGGTTTCTGAATAATAACAGTTTCTGTATTTATAACAGTTTCTGAATAATAACAGTTTCTGAATAATAACAGTTTCTGTATTTATAACAGTTTCTGAATAATAACAGTTTCTGTATTTATAACAGTTTCTGAATAATAACAGTTTCTGAATAATAACAGTTTCTGAATAATAACAGTTTCTGTATTTATAACAGCGGTTTCTGAATAATAACAGTTTCTGTATTTAACAGTTTCTGAATAATAACAGTTTCTGAATAATAACAGTTTCTGAATAATAACAGTTTCTGTATTTATAACAGCGTTTTTCCTAAGCAGACTGAGAATCAATAATAATAGTTTCTGTATTTATAACAGCGTTTTTCCTAAGCAGACTGCGAATCAATAATAACAGTGGCATGAACACACACCTGCAGGTCGATTACCATGACAACGGTTTCTGTTCTACACACAGCTTCCTACGGATCAATAACATTATCATGATCTCTCGTAATGTTGTATGATGGGGAAATATTTAAAAAACATAAATAATACTTCTACGAGTAATTAATTACGATGTAATTAATTACGATGTAATTAGTTAAGCTGACTAATTACGATCATAAAAAATCAAAAATCTACGAAGAAAACTATATATTACAAAGTAATCTCCCTTTTATATAATCAAAATTCAGTAGTGTATGGAGGACCTACTGTGACATAAATTAAAAAAATTAATTCAATGTGGTGATGATAGTTAATAATGTGGTGATGATAGTTATTGATACTGAAAGATGATTTTCTGCTTATATTTTTTCGAGAAAGTAGATCTGGTTATATTTTCTGCGACGTATTTTACCACACGCGAGTTAATATCAAAATATGTCGCAGCCGCGTTCATAGACTGAAACATAATTTCTTTGCCGGTTTCTATGTTTGTGGAAATTACCGACCTTCTAGAAACTGTCTTACATCTTCCCGTATTACCACATGCAGAGTTCACGCTTCGTGTGACAACACGAAGGTTGGATAAATTATTGTTTTGAGGATTTCCATCAATATGATCAATAACAAGACCGTCATTGATCATCCCATTATGACATTCATACGTAAATCTATGACACAGATAATGTTTCTTCCCAACAGTAAACATTAGATAGCCAGTATTAGAAACAACGCCAACTGGTCTCTTCAACTTGCAGTGTCTGATGATACCATTAATATTTGATTCATAGTTTGTTATGACAGGATGTGGGACAAATATATTTTGCTCCATTATAATAATATTATGCGTTTAAATCATTGTTTGTCTGAAATCTTGATATATAATCCCTCACGGATTTTATAGCGTTTTCACCGCTATTATTTTTTTTGTCATAATATCTTTTAAGTTCTCTGAACCGTTTCCCGCCGCACTTTCCACATAATTCTGTTTTTCCTCGCACTCCAATACCACACCGTAGACATGGTATTGGTCCTAGACTTCCTCGTCGTATGTTTTGTGAGTGCATCCAACAAAATTCCTTTCTACAGGATTTGTTGCATCGATTTACTGAGCCGATCATCAACCATCTGCATTGGGACATTGTATATATATATATAATTTTCTTTATTTAAATATTTGTTTTAATTATATGAACGAGTTTGAGAGATTATCCCAAACTAGGCCTGTTAAATATAAATTCAACCTTGACAGATTATCTTCTGACTTGCCAGTACGAGATCTGGTTGATCCGAAAAATAAAAGTTTGATCTCGAAAATTCACGACGCCAAGAAAGAATTTTACACGGATGGTGCATCTCATACATGGTCAACGTTCAAGATTATACGCACTGACGGAGTCAAGGACGCTGTCACGGACGCCACAATGAACGACAAGCGAGCGGCAACTATCATTAACTACATCGCTGAATACGAGGGCAATCAAAAATATTTCTTCAGAGTAAAATTTATTGTATTAACAGAAACAGGTAGTTGGATTATCCGTGACAAATATGATCCTGTCCTTGGCAATAATAAAACTATCATATTAAGTAAAAATTCCAGACCGGGTCTACTGACGGGTATTGACAAACCGTATTATGAACGAGCGTATCCTGTAACAGCGGTTATTTATGGAATTTATGAGATAAATAAAAAACCCAACGCTGATAAACTAGCGCCGATGAAATTTTCAAGGTTAAATTGTGTAGCCGAACGAGTAATAGAACACTTTACAAACGCGATGCGTGGAAATGGATTAACCGATTTAAGGCGTGAAAAAATAAACTCGTGGGCTGATTCGGTTAAGGATACCGGTGCTACAATAAAAGATGTTGCTGAGTTAGGAAAAATATTAAAATTTCCAATAACTGTGGCGACAATAACGGGAGAAGTACTGTACCAGTCGAAATATAAATCGAAAGGAGCTCCAATAAATATTATCGATCATAACGCGCACGCATGGACTAACGCAGTAACAATATTTCCACGTGATCGAACTGTTAGATTTTACTCCCCAGATAATTCTGGGGCAGATATGTTTGATTTTATTAAAGAAATAAGTAAAACCGATCCTGTATCGGTATGGTTATTTAAAAGTAATGAGGAGGGTGAATTTGATCAGTTTGTCAAACCAAACGGTGAAATATATCGCACAGAATCCCTCCATGACGAGATGAAAAATCTCGCGATGTTTTTACAGTGCAAGCACGCGGAAAATACTGACAAATTACTAACTAATTGTTTTACCGTTCCATCTGTTGCGGCTCATTTCGCCAGAGAAAGAAATTCATGGAAACCAACACGATTTGATTTAGTCGAGGACGTACGCGCAAGTTGCGTCGAATATGGACATGGCGGATTATGGAATACCAAATACAATTACAATGATGTTATTTCGGTTGATATGGTTGCATGAGCAGCAGAGGGGGGGGGGGGGGGGGAACAGACCAAAACAGTTTTACAAGTAACCCCTTCCAGGAAACTATTCCTCGATAGAGGGCTTATTTCGACGAAATAAACCCTTCTATTCAGATCATAGAATAAAAAAAAATGTCCCCAAAAATTCGGAGAGTCTCTCCTCGAGAAATTTTTCGAATTTCCAGGGGAAAATGCAATACATTTCCGCTGGCAACTTGGTTTACTTCAATAAATCTGAAACAGTTTCCGTGGCGGGGTCGTCATTGAAAAATCCATGGTCGGTCGAGCCCCCCCCCCCTCTGCTGCTGTGAGAAAACATTTTTATGTTAACCATACAATGTATCAAGTCCGATACGGTATCGTGTCCGCGGGTCGTGTAAATTTATTGTCACAAATCCGTGCTGGTTTCTTTGAGCGCGACTAAAGAAATTCTTAAACTTATTAATATCCATATCGCCGCTACACCAGGTTTGATGAATATTTCTCAGCGTATGAACATCAACTCCATTAAACACAGCAAGAAGATTACAGTTATCCCTGATTACTTTTGGTATTTGTGTGTAACGTTGAGTAACATAAATGACATCGGTGTTTTTATGACGACCCCGGGAAAATATTCTTGCAGGATTTTTTTGCTTGTCCAGCATCACATCATCATACACTACTAGGTTATTTATTTCTCCGTTAAGGTCTTCAACGCTGGGAGCTTCTTCGATATCAGTGATAAATTCAACTACTTCCTCGCCGTCTTCACTCAGCGCTTTTGCACTCTCATTAAAATCTTTTATAACATTATAGCATCGCTGATCATCTACAGATGGTGCTACCAAATACAGCTTATCCCACTTCATCCACTTCATTATCATGTTCAACAGCAGTTGCGTTTTACCCGATCCTGACGGTCCTATGATGATCATTCTGATAGAGTTTGGTAGCACTGAATTATGCTTAACTGGCTCCTTTCTTCGCGTCGCAGAAAAGTCTGTAATTTCCATTTGTATATAAAGAATAATAATTATGGATTTATATTGTGTGAGGTGCCGGGCACGAACCCCTACGAATGATCTAACAACCATTACAACAAAAAATAACAGACAAGCACTTTCTGGTAAGTGTGCGCGATGTGGCACAAAAAAATTTAGATTTCAAAAAAAAAGCGAGAATTTAGCGGAGGTGACATTGCAGCCAAACTTGGAAAGCTCCCCGGAACTCCCTGGGCAAAGTATCCCGGAGAAAAGCATCTCCCAGGATACAATTACTGCGGTCCAGGGACACGACTAGATATCAGACTTGATGAACAATCTAAACCAAAACCGGGAGAGTATCCGATAAACGCTATCGACGCAGCGTGTCACATACATGATGTTGCTTATCGAAGTAAAGATCTACAAGACAGGCATATCGCGGATGTGAAATTAATTCATGCACTAAGCGCCATAAAAAATAAATCATTTAAGGAGTCACTCGCTAATTGGTTAGTAAGATCAGCGATGAAATCTAAATTAGCATTAGGCGCTGGATAATTAATAACAATGGAAGCATTTCCAATGCAAGCGATTTATTATTCCCCAATCGGATACTGGAGAGGTAACTCAGCAAATAATAAACTCGCCAACGCGGCATCAGTAACACGCGAGGTTGCCAAAAAATGGCTGTCAAAACAAGCAATATGGCAAATCTACCTACCACCACCTCGACAAATCAACTTTGCACATTTTGATGTTAGTGTGCCCAATGAAGTTCATCAGGCTGACATACTATTCCTGCCTCATGATACTGTCCGTAGAAAAATATACAAATACGCGCTAACAGTAGTTGATGTTGCCAGTAGATACAAAGAAGCAGAACCGTTAGCGACTAAAACAGCGTCCGAAGTCGCCTCTGCGTTTAAACGAATTTATCAACGAGGACCTCTAAACTGGCCACGATTATTACAAGTTGATCCTGGCAAGGAATTTCAGGGCGCGGTGTCATCACTGACAAAGCAGCATAACGTTACCATACGACGAGGACATACTGAAATTCATCGGGATCAGGCAATTGTTGAGCGATTTAATAGAACACTCGCTGAGAGATTATTCGGATACCAGTACGCGAGGGAATTCATTTACGATACGAGATCTCGTGAATGGGTTGCAAGACTGCCAAACGTGATAGCCGCACTGAATAATGAAATTACCAGAACAACAAACATGAGACCTGTAAATGCAATCACAAAAAAATATATACCCCGCGTCAGTGAACGCGGACAACAGCAACAAAATGTTTCAACGCAGCCAGGGACGCTAGCGTCCCCACTGCTGGGTAATGTCACCGTTAGGTATTTATACGAACCAGGCGAACTAGAAGGAGGAAAAAAAAGAGCAACCGATCCCACATGGAGTGTTACTACACATAAGATATCCAGCATAACCAGATCAACTGGGAGAAACGCAATCTACAGATTAGATTCGACTGCTCCTCAACGCGGATTTAAACGCGAGCAACTTCAGGTGATTCCCACGGATACACAATTACCACCCCGATCACTAAAGTGATTCGCACTAAAGTGATTCAATCATTTTAAATAACTGCAGCAACACCTCTGCGTCGGTTACACTCAAGACAGGTCAACATCACATTTTCACGTGTATGACCGCGACTGCTATCTATTCTATCTACGGTAAATTGTCTTGGGTCGTTTTTCGAATACTGCCACAGCAATAAACAATTACAACTCGCACAGTGATTATTCTGCTGTTGTTGTAATTGTATTACAAATTCAACATCCAAACTTTGTTTGGGATCAAACTCTCTACCATTTTTTTTGTCGCTCTGTTTGTAACCGGCTAATTTCTTTCTTATTGTATCATCAACGATTGATCTGTCGATGCTGTCGTTGATAACATCATCTAATACAATTCTTTGTAACTGAGCTATCCTTCTTACTCTTGACACGGCTAAATAAACTAAATTTGACCACTCGATGCGATCATCAACAATCCAAACTGTTGTATCTGAAATAGTTAGTCCCTGCGAACTGTGGATGGTCATAGCGTATCCTAGCGTCCACTGGGATTTGCTCATTTTCAGTGCCTGTTCAACAGCATCAACATCAACTGTGACAATATCATTTAATACTAAATTCTGTTTCTCCGGACCCGACGCAGTCAGGCGCCCTGGAATATCAACATCAATATTCTGCAATCGCGTATCAGCTGGTCTATAACACAACGGCACTGGCAACATGGGAAATTTCTTCTGATGTAACTGAAATAACCGCTGCTGAAGTGTGTCCCTGACTATCTTTCTACTTGCCACAATTAAATCACCTGGTTTCCACGTTTCCCAAAAGTCGCTCAGCGAAGTCTCTGGAATTATTTCACGCATTATCTCACACTGGACTTTATTGGTTTGTAGCCTGATCAACGCCTTAAACTCTTTCAGCGTTTCATCGAGTGATCTAACATCGTTAGTTATTTCCTCATAATAATCTACAAAAGTTTTCAGCCACTCGTGTGGAGATTCACCTGTAAATGGCGGTGGTTGACCATGATCGCCGCACATCACCACTGCGGTATTTTTCTTTAGCAACCAATCCAGAAACTGTTTTAATATATCTAACGGCACAGTGTCTATCTCATCCCAGATGATTTTCTCGGGAATATATTTCGTTCCCATTCGTTCAGGTGTCCACGTGCCGCCGCTGTATTTGAAAAAACTGTGATACGTGCACGCGTTAACATCCCGTTGTCTCATCTCCCTGGCAAGTCTGTGTGTGGGAGTCAGCACGACCAAGTCAGAACCGCGAAATAATTCAATCGCCCGAGTTGTCTTACCAGAACCACCAGGACCGTTCAGATAAACTGTTTTGTGTCTTGTAACAGGATCGTGCACCGGCGGCAGCAACGAAGTTGCCCCCGACGAAGACATTTCTGCGCTGCGATACTCATCCTTGATTTCAACGTCAGCTGATTCACAATATCCTTGTAACATTTCATTCTTTATTCTCCACGAGCCCCACGATGGATCATCCGATATAACATTATCCAACAGCGCTGAGTGTTTTTTATCGATATAAAATGAATCCGTTGCAACTCTCACTGCGGCAACAGGGAATCTATTAATCATCGACAACAAATTTATGGATATATAAGCTAGCATCGAAGATCTCAAATGTGTGTACTGAGATGATTCTCCGTCGATATAACTAAAAACAGTCCCTAGTTTTCCCCCGTTTGACAGAAACACATCTTCGCGGTTACAGAACATGTTGTTCGTGACTGCATCAGCGACAACAAGATCCAATTCAGTCTTGTCCATGATTAATCGACTGTGATGTTGTTTATGATCATACGCTCCACCTTGAGTGAATTTCCCTATTATTCTTCGTCCTAGATCTTTTGCTGTGCTTTCGTCATTTCTGAGTTTGTTTTTAAGTACTTCAGGAGCTTTCTTGATGATAGCGTCAATAGAAGTTTCTGGATGTTCTCGTGACCAATCTTCGATGACTTCTTCTAACGTAACCGGCGTTGGAGTTGGCAACCAAACTTCGGTTTGACGACAATAACATATAATCGCTTCGCTGACCGTCAGCGACAACAGTATTCGACTGTCAAGCATGTATCGCAATAACACTATCGGTGCCCATCGCTTCTCAACGAAATGTCTGCCAAACCAAACATAACACACAGGATGTAAATCCTTAGCGAATTTAAACGACGACACACAAGCAAATCCGGTCAAGTCAAAATCAGGCAATGGTCCGTTTACAGCAACTCTTGTCATCGAGTTTGTAACGTGGCCAAACCGTTTAAAATATTCGCTGCATTCTCCACGCCCAAGGAAACTTCCTGGATAACACGCCGTCATGTCGACGGATATCATACCGCGGTGATCATATCGAGTATTCCACAAACCGCCGTGTCCGTATTCAACACAGCTCTGTTGGATATCCGCAAGAAAACTTTTCGGAGTTGGTCTCCATGAATTTCGTTCCCGGGCTACATGTGCGGCAACACCCGGGACAGTAAAACAGTGTGTCAGTAACGTATCAGTGTTGCCCGCATGATATTTTTCTGCGAATTTTTTCATTTCCTGCTGTAACGCCGTTGTTCTGTATATTTCCCCGTCGGGTCTCACAAACTGATCATATTCTCCATCTTCACTACTTCTGAATAACCACACAGACACTAGATCGGTTTTACTTATCTGATAAATAAAATCAAACATACCCGTGGAACCGTTAGCGGTTCCCTTTGGCAATTCCGGATAATACTTCACAACACGGTCTCGCGGGAATATCCTAACCGAGTCAGTCCAGGCGTGACTGTTATGATCGATAATAGTTATTGGTGTTCCACGGGAATTGTATTTACACTCATACAATACCTCACCGGTTAACGATGAAACCGTTATAGGAAATTTTAGTAATCGCTCTAGCTCAGCAACATCATTTATTGACGCTCCTTTATCCGCTACTCGTGTCGCCCACGCTGTTATTTTAGTTTGTCTTAGCGGTGTTAGGCCGTTTCCTCGCATTGCATTTTTAAAATGTTCCATTACTCGCTCAGCTACACAATTCATCCTTGACTCTGTCAACGGCGACACCTTCATCGGTTTGAGTTTATCAACGCTTGGTTTCTTCATCGGATAAATTCCATAAATGACTGCGGTCACAGGATACGCTCTGGCATAATATGGTATATCAATCCCAACAAGTACTCCCGGTTTTGAGTCTTTACTTAACAGAACGGTTTCCCCCCCCCCCCCCCCCCGCCTGGCATCAAGAACAGGGTCTAGTTTGTCTCTGATAATCCACGTTTCGTCGACTCCAACAATAAATTTTATCTGTATGAAATATCTTCTATCGTCGAGATACCCAATTATGTTACGCGCGATTGTATCGTTCATGGTAGCATCAATGATAACGCTCGCGTCGGGGATAATTTTATACGAAGACCACGTGTGTGCGGCACCATCACGACGAAACTCTTCTTTGGCACTCTTGATAACACCAATTACCGTTGCTAACTCTCTTCGTCGTGGATCAGCGGTTAACCGGTCAAGATCGAATCGAGAACCTGATACAGGTTTTATTCTGGATAGTCTTTCAAATTCCTCCATATTATAATTAAGACAAGTATTTAAATAGACAAAAATATTATATATAATGAACCAATGCAAGTGGATCAAACTAAATTCATCAGCGCCGTGTAGCAAACCCTGCAGACACGAATACTGTGGACAACATGCTCAACAGGTCCGCGGTGGTAGTTTAGGACCGATGCCGTGTATCAGATGCGGTGTTGGAGTACGAGGAAAAAACGCAATTATATTCAGCGTGTGGTGGAAAACACTATCGAGAACTAAAACGGTATTATGATAAAAAATATCCAGACTGTGATAACACTCTCTCGGAGCGTGATTATATAAATAAGTTTTCAGACAAATTATGAATTAGACAAATGATTTTGCTATAGTATAATGAATCAAGAATTCGTCCCACATCCAACTATTCCAAATTATGAGGCAAACCGAGATGGCACGGTGCGACACTGCACGCGAAGACGACCAGTTGGTGGAGCTGATAATTGTGGTTATTCAAGATTTACTGCCACGCGCGGAAAGAGGTATTTATGTCATCGTTTCGTCTATGAATGTTTCTTTGGAGTGATCCCTAAGGGTTTTGTCATTGATCACATTAACGGTAATATACTTGATAACTCTATAAACAATCTTCGCATGGTCACTCAGAGCAAGAACTGCCTACTGGGTAACACAGGGTGTTGTAAAACAGTTGCAAGAAGAGCTATTAAATCTATAAACGCAATTACAGGTGAAGAAATTGTATTCCAGTCAATAAACGCCGCCGGTAGGTATTTCGGTATTTGTCCACCTGCTGTACAGCATGTCGCAGATGGGATCTACAAAACAGCATTTTCCAAGAAGCTCAAACAGAAGATTTCATTCTGTTATATAACTCCTCCGCCGATGTTGTAACCCCCCCGCCAAAAATAAACGGTAACATGAGGTCTAATATAAGACCAAGAAAAAAAAATCCTAACAAAGGCACGCAGTGATAACCGCTCATCTATCTCTGGAAACGCTAGCGTTTCTCGGGTGATGCTAGCATCTTCATGCAAAGCATCGTTGGAAACTCGAAGAGTTTCTCGTGCATTTAAAAATATGAAAATATATAATAATATGAATCACGAAAACATAAATACCATACTTGTTGAAATTAAAGAATTACAACAGCGAGGTTTTAATATTTTACTAGACACTGAAACAATTATGTCAGATTTTGAATCCCTGAATGAGCTATCACGGTTGGGGAAGAACAATCTCCCTGCCAGATATAGGTTCATTAAAAATGTACAGGATCGTGTTTACAGATCACTTGCCGGGATAACTGAAAATCAGGTATCTGAATTTATTCCACTGTGCCATGCAGTTGAGAAGATTCGTCTTGGATTGTCACAAGAGTATGAGACTCGAAAATTAATTAACACCAGGGTGAGACTGTTAAAAGGTTATATAAAGAATCTAGACGCGGAAATGCCTGAAAATACTAGTATTTGTGACGCCGAAGAAGTATAAATACCACCGCGTGTGACTCACACCAGGTGAAAGTAGAACCTGAACCACGCCAGCGTGGAAATGTAAAGCACATTTCTAGGGGTAAAAAAAAAGTGTATTATTTTTTTTTGCCTTGGAAGGGCGTTTTCAGATTTTTAGGATTTGCTTAAGCGCTTCAGCATCAATACAACAATGAGAATAGTTCATAATCTGTTCTCGTTGACACCAAACTATGATCATATGATTTTGCTGTAACTGCGTCAATTGTGACGGAGTTAACAAGAAGTCTTCGTCACCATACACGTCAACGATTATTTTAACGGGGAAATACTGTTCTGGGAATGTCTGTCCGAATGCGGTTTTTATTGCCTCGTGAAGAATTTGCTTATCATGAATATGAACTCGTGCGTGAATGTATTTACACTGATACATTATATACAACCGTTTTTTTTAAATGCGTGCTAGCACGAGAAACTCTTCGAGTTTCCAATGATAACTTATGCCGGTTTTGATAACCACTCGGGAGAGCATTTTAGGATTTCACCAGTAAGTTCACGGAGACAGTCTCGCCACGCAGGTCCAACAAATTCCCCCTCTGGTCGGTGAGTTTAAAATTTATCGTTGACAACCACACGGTATGACACCGCAGATAGACCGGATTGATTGGTTCTTGCACAATCAGAAAACCAGGGGGGTCTTTTGGTGTGAACGTGTACAGGATAAACCCCTGTTGGGCCATAGTATTATCTGATGCGCTGTAGCTACCGTCGATGACGTCACATACAAGATTGACCGCGATAACATCTGTGATATTTACGATCCCCGGTGAGATGTGTCTGCCATCGGATGCTGTACTGTTGTCGTGCTTGAGAATAACAGGTTGTGGTAGTGTTCGCGCGTACGTGGCAGAAATATCTTCGAAAGATTCCGCGACAAGATCAGAGACCGATTTTCTCAGCGTGTGCGCGTTATATCCAGGAAGTGTAAAATCTGGAATATCCTTCACCGAAATACCAAATTTGGCTGCAAACTCCGATCTTTTTCGGTTTCCATAATCATCTTTGTAATCCAGTAGATTCTGAATTATTTTTTGATTCATAATTTCCATCGCGGATGCGAGTTTGTTTAGTTTTTCTATGGCTGTGATAATTTTATCGCGCGAACTTGTTAAATCAGAAATATAATCTTGAAAATATACTCGCAGGAGTTCTAGCTGTTGTTTATGTGCTTGTTTGATCGGATTAAAAAAATGAGCTTCTATATCTTCTGGAAGGTAAAGACGGTATTCCCCGCCTTTGAAAGCTACCTCTATTATATCCAAGGGGTGTCTATCTGATTTTGTAAACCAGGCTTCTCCTGATTGTAATTGATCTGAAAATAATAAATAATTGCCGTACACGAGGTCGTGTAGTTCTTCCTTATCGGTCATAAAATCCGATTTTTTAGGTTTTGGTGGACCCGGTTCGACCTCGGGTTGTTTTTGTGGCCATCCTAATACTGTTCGAAGAGAGCTGCTATAAATATCCACGGCGTATCCCCGTGTTGAGATTTCAATGACCGCAGACAGCGTTGGTTCGTGCGCGGTCACAGATATTTTGGCTTCCTTGCCGGTGATTCGTTTTATTTGGCGTTGTATCTCATTGTTGATTTCTTCGATCTGATAACTTCCAGTGGGTAGCGTAATTGTATCCCATTCAAGTTCACCCTGTTCCGGGTCCGCGCTGGGTTTCCCGAACACGAACGAATTATTCGGCTGCAGATCACCAAATGATTCCGACCTGATATTGGGCCAGCTGTGATACACACTGAGCTTTGCCAACGCGATTTCGTTCACCCGAATTGGAGTTCGAAAATTAATACCAAATTCTGGTTTAGTCGAGGACACTGAGATCATTGTGGTCCTTACCGGTGTTGTGTTTGTGACTATTTGTTGAAGCAGTTCTATTGACATTATTTATTTGTTTAGTTTTCAAATAGTCATTGTACGCATCTGACATTAGTTTGAATTCAGAATCTGATATCGACGCGGCGTCGCTACCTTGCACGTCTAACGATGATGATATCAGCGATGATAATTTCTGATATGCGGTCGTGGCTGTATTTAATTTTGTCGTGTAATCGTGTAATTTTGTGTTAGCACACGAGGATATTTTTTTTGCTATGATGCCGAAAACTCCTGCCGCGGTAGTGGTCGTACAAACAGAGATCGTGGCCGCGACTGCAATTACCGGAGTGACCGCTGATAGTATTACTCCCGCGGATGCAACAACGGCAGATACTGAATAAACCATAATGTCTAACACTGTTATGCGTCTGCGGTATTTTTTTACTTTTTGACTGGTTACTTCGATGACAGTTTTTAACTCAGATTGCCACTCACGGACTTGATTATATCGATATTGTTGAGCATCTGGCGTCGTTGACATTATTTAAAATCGCTGGCGATTTTCAATTACGCGGTAACCAATGAGGCGTTGCAGCGACGAATTCCAAACAAAACCAGTAAGATGTTGCTGTTAAACTATCGTCGTCGGCTTCAAGCATAAATGTTTCCTCGGTTCCGCTGTTTAGTATTACAGTGCAAACCCCCGAATACTTATCGGTGGAATGTCTCCAAGGATATGTTGTGAAGATTTCAAATTTAGCGGCTGAAAACACAGACAACCTGTAAACACCGGTGGCTGTTGCTGTATATTTGATAGTGTTATTTTGTCGTGACCATGTTGCGAATCCCGATGATACCGTGAATACGATGTTGGTGATATGCCCGGGAGTAACTCCAGTGGGAACTTTAATCAAACTGGTTTTGTTAACGATATCAGGAATACCCGATACGATATCCTGCTGTGTTTGTTTGATCGTGTTAATGTCGGTCTTGATATCAGCGAGTTTTACATCGACGACTGGAGGAGGCCCAAAGAACTTATCCACGGTTTCACTAGTTTTTTGAAAGTTTCTTTGGAGTCTTTTAAACCCGTTCACGTGAACATCATACTCTGACCGCAGCGTATTTAGTTTACCGTTGATGATGTCCACATATTGTTTGTTTGACGCATCCTGGTCGGATTCGGGATTCGCTAACGCGGTTATTTTGTTGCCGCTCATGCTGAGTTCACCGGTCATTACGTCGCCGGATTTTATTACTCTGTCGATGATTAGGCCAGCAACGAGTTGGTACTGCGTGTCGACGTATTGTTTGTTTGCGGCATCTTCGAGACCTTCCGGATTTTTTAGAACGGTTATTTTGTTGCCGTTCATGCTGAGTTCTCCGGTCATTACGTCGCCGGTTTTTTTCACACATTTATCAACACCTTTATCAATACTGTCTTTGATGCTTGCGATTGATATATTCGAGTCCTTGATCCGGCCGCCATCACTAAATGCAACGAAGTTATCCTTGGTAGCTCCAAGAACTCTGCGAATTATATCATTCCACTTAATGTTGCTCGTTCTTAGTTTTCCTTGCCTGTCTTGGAAAATAGCAACTTCATCTGGGTCAACTCCAGCTATATCCAAAAGATTATCGACTTCTTCTCGGGTCGCATATTTTGAGAGATCAGCATCTGTGCTTGGTTTACCTCTTCGTGTGAAAGGTCTTCCGTAAATATCCACCATTATTCTTATTGCTGTTTTTCAAATGCTAGCATTTCTCGATGCGGTATATTCATACATTACTTTATGAGGAGGAGTTGCTGGATTTCTTGAGATTGCATCAAGAACATTTAAAACCTCCCTCCCACAAATGGGCGGATCAACTAATGTTTGTGTTGGTAACGTCGACTGCCACACTGGAACATTAAAAAATCTGCTGACATACCTGAGAAACTCAACTGGTGGTGCTAGCCCGTACGAATCGAAATAAATAATTCCGCGTGGATCGATCGCGTAAGCAACCCAGTGAGTTCCAGGACCGTCTTTGTTGTCGAGATTGATAATGCCAGTTTCTGGATTATTCGGTTGTTGCGGTAATTGATCTCGCATAAATACTCCTCTGAAATGTTTTATGCGCAATTTTTTAACAGCATCGAGTAAATCAAAATTGCTCATTGGAAACACTTTGTGTTTCAGCGTTAGAAATTTTTTGGATACCATGATGCGGGAGTTCCTGGTAGTCTTAGACCGCGTCCCTTTTTTTTCTTATATCCTTTTCCGGTTACTTTCTTTAGTGCCATTCCAGCTGCGGCAAGAGCTGGTGCAACAAGACCTAATATGCGTGCTCGCGTTGCGGGGGAATCTGATGACGATAAAGTTAAAAGTGCCGGAAGGGCCGCAAGTGGTAATATACCACCCGTTGTCGTGCCCCGTTTGCTATATCGTCCCCCCGTTGCCTTCTTTAGTGCCATTCCAGCTGCGGTTCCAACTGCACCAAGTGCTGCGGCTTTTGCTACGGCTGGTGCTGCCGCGGCAATCAACGCCGGTATTGCTGCGAGAAGAGGAAATATTCCACCGGTTTTAGTCATGTCCTTGATAGCTGCAGCAGAGAAATCAAGTCGGACACCGGTTTTTGCTGTTAGTGCCTTATTAAAATGTTTAATCTGAGTATTAGTCAACGAGAGCTTGTTTGGACCACCAGTAATCTGATCTCGTTTTAGTGTTATTGATGTCCCGCACGTGCTTGCGTTCTTCGATTGCAATTTCTTTGTCTGACCGGAAGTCAAGGTGACATTAACGTGACTGTATGACATTATATTTCAGAAACTAATCTAATTGTTACATGTTTTCTACTGGAGCGTCAATAACTCTCATTCGTCCGCCAACACCTTCAAGCAGCATTGCTTTATCGGAGAGTATAACCGCGACAGCTCTAAAACCAGCAGGCGGGCCGGCGGGAAACTCACCTACATGAGCTTTGAAGTGTATATCAACGACAGATTGTTTGGTTAGATCCAAATGTTCCAGCGAAAAGTAATAAATCGGATACAGCGTTGTAAAATCCAGTTGTGATATCTGCAACCCGGTATCAATATTTTGATCACGTCCCATAAATGTCATCAATTGATGATACGCACGCGCGACCTGATTGTTTGTATAATCTATCAGTATGTCCTCAGATGGTTCTTGATGCCCGTTTATTCGCAGCGAAACCTCAGAGACATTAAGTTTGTCAAATATCATATGACTCTGTAGTTGGGAAGTCAACCTCGCATTTTGCTGGAGTGCAACAAAAATATGTCGCGGCGCTGATATTCCCTGTTGTGATGATATATGCCACGTAAACTGCCCGAGACCGGCACCTTGAATGGAATCTGTTGATGTTGTTAACCACGATATCAGTGATTTACCGCCTGTGTCCATGAAAGAGAGTAACCGTTGCTCTTCAGTGATCGATGGGGACATCACTGGCATCCACAAAGCAAGCTTGAATAATATTACTTTACCGCCAGCAACACCGTCTTCTCGCCAGATGGCGTCAACGTCATCACTTTTTCGGTTAAGTACAACTGTATGATTGGCTCCAAAAATAACCTTTCTGACATGTCTGCAAAATCCAAAGATGTGAGACAGCGGAATTGCGCATGAAAATCTCCTACGGTCACCTGATAACATTAATTTACGTGTAGCAAAACCTAAATTGTAATCTGGACTAGGCCTTAATATTGAAAAATCAGCACCTGGCCTGGCCGCAAATCCAGCCGGTTGTGGGTTTAAAGCAGTGCCTTGTGCTGTTTGTACTTGAATAGCAGATCTGTGTTCAGGATGATCAGAATTATCCTTAGCGAACATCATAGTCGGACCAGCTGATCTAGTGTAATTATCTGAGTATCTCGCTAATCCCAGGATTGTTGTAGCAACGTCAACATTATCCTGAATTATTTCAATTTCTCTTCCGTCAATGCTGTATGAAGCACTTTTGAACAGCGCCATGATACCGTTGTTAACAAAACCAACTCGAACATTAGCTCCGTATGCTGTACTAGCGTCAACATCTGTTACAAGTTCACCCGTGACTTCAAGAAATGCTTCAGCGGGCAGGAAATATCTACTTGTATCCTGGACTCGTAATTCAATTCGTCCGCGTTGATTAGGTACTGTTGCCTCATAAGAATAATACTGATAATCGCGCACGGACTCATCTTTTAGTGTTGGTGCATCCATGTCGAACGCTGGATCAGATATAGGTTTAAACATTTTATATAAAATTATTGTCTTCTAAAACGAAATCCGCTTCCTGATATCAGGCTTGTATTTATTTGTTCGGGTGTTTGGGTTACAAGCTCTGCAAGTTTTTGATTGGCAGCCTGATTTATTACTTTACTGACGTCCGCGGGCATAAGTTCAGTACTGGCCAGTTTCACCGGTGGTGGTTTTTTTAATCTACGAGTTAACCGTAACAGTCTATCCTTGATTGACGCGAATGCCTTCCCGGCGAGATCACCAACAGATCCAAGGGCTTTATCCTTGACAACATCAATAGCTTTCATCGACAATTGTTTTGCAATCAGTAACACCTTAGGGGCTATTCTTGAAAACAAACCAGTAACTGTATCACCGAGACCATCTCCGTAGGTTGCTCTGTAGACTGGTAATCGCGAGTTCACTACGCGGACTGGTAACACGCTAGCGTGTCTAGGTTGAGAATTGTGCACGATCATTTTATTTAATTATTGTTTCTCTAACTAAATTTGCTAGTCGCTGTAGTAACCATCCGCGAGTTCATCAATGAGCCCCCGGTAGATGCCGATATCCATAATGCCACGCTGAAATAGTCTCTGACAGATATCTGCGGCTTCATTTATAATTTCCGGAGAGTTGTTTCCGGCACGTCTTCCTCCGATGAGAACTTCCAACCGTGATACGTCATTGACGATATTGTCAGGACAAGCAATAAAACCGGATCCTAAACCCTTTCCTGTCATCGTTGGTGGCACAATTCTTGGGGATAAAATGTCTTGCGGCAAACTTTCAGGAGACGTTGTTAGGTCAATTATCGGCGACCTAGTTTGTTTGGATTTTTGGCCGCGTTGACTTCCTTCAGATGCAGCCTCGTATTCACCTAGCGGAGTTAGGTCAGGATCTATTGCTCTTTGCCGTGAAGGATATTGTTGTCGTTGTGTGTGTTGCAACGGTGATTTTTCTTCTTGAGGTTGCGATGGTGGAATTTCAAGTTTACGTATATCATCTACAAGTCTATCATACTTTGTATCATCTCTGTTGATTTGTTTTTTATTTTCGCGTATACGATACGAATATTTGATAAAATTATCATCTGTCATAGAACCGTGTTTTGGTTTTAAAGACACATTTCTTTGAATCAATCCTAACAGTATTGTCTCAGGTAATTTCTCTTCTGGTACACTTTTAAGAAGTTTAATATAATCCGGCGTAAATCTTTCGGCGGGGTCAGTAATTCTCTGTGTTGCTCGCTTACCAACAGGTACTGACATAACAATTTCTTCATCAGGTGGAGCCCCGGGTTTAAGTCCAGCTGAAATATCCTGTAAAATTTTCCTTTGCTCTATTAAAGCCTCTTTGGTAACAGCTGCGGATTTTTCAGTAGCTTTGGTCACGGGTTTAAATAATTCCTCCGCGGATTCTGCAAAGCCTTCCCGTGCTTGCTGTCTTAGTTGTAATTTTTGTCTGACACTATCACGGACAGGAAGAAATTTCTGAATTGCTTCGAGACGTTTTCGAGCTAATCTAGTAGTAAGTGCTTCTCCGATATTTGCCATTATTTATTTGTCAATGATTTAATTCCGCTAACATAAAAATGTTTTCTCACAGCAGCAGAGGGGGGGGGCTGGACCGACCATGGATTTTTCAATGACGACCCCGCCACGGAAACTGTTTCAGATTTATTGAAGTAAACCAAGTTGCCAGCGGAAATGTATTGCATTTTCCCCTGGAAATTCGAAAAATTTCTCGAGGAGAGACTCTCCGAATTTTTGGGGACATTTTTTTTTATTCTATGATCTGAATAGAAGGGTTTATTTCGTCGAAATAAGCCCTCTATCGAGGAATAGTTTCCTGGAAGGGGTTACTTGTAAAACTGTTTTGGTCTGTTCGCCCCCTCTGCTGCTGCATGTTATCCAGGAAGTTTTCTGGGATACGGAGATTGTTCTGTGTACTTTGAAAGATTTGGTCACCCAACAAACGAGATGACGCGAGTGGCAATTAATGGACCATTACCTGATTTTGATCTGACTGGATTCGCCTGTATTGAATCGTTCGAGTTTAACGAAAATCTTCACAAGATTTGTTATGTTTGGTTTGGCAGACATTTTTGTGAAAAACGTTGGGCACCTATAGTTTTGTTGCGATATATGCTAGATTGTATGATACTGACATCGTTGGTGGTCAGTGAGGCAATTATATCATATCATGCACAGACCAAAGTTTGGTTGCCCATGTCAGATTCTGAAGTTATTAGCGAGTTTAAGGAAAAATGTCCTGATGTTTCCGAAGATGATATTCCTAATAAACTCAAAACCGCAAAAGATCTCGGTAGAAAAATTATAGGAAAATTTACTCAAGGTGGTGCATATGATTATAAAAGACATCACGCACGATTAATTTTAGATGATGCCGAGTACGATTTTATAATCGCTGATACAACGGCGAAAAATACATTTGTAAATCGAGAAAGTGTTTATTTATCCGACGGAACAAAATTAGGTACGATCGTTAGTTACATAAATGACGTATCCCCGCAATATACTCATCTAAGATCTTCCATGTTGGCTTATGTTTCTATAAATTTATTATCGATGATTAATAGATTTCCTGAGACCGCAGTCAGAGTCGCAACAGATTCGTTTTATATTTCGAGTAAATATTTAGAACCTGTTATGAAATTTACAAGTAATGATGAACGATGGGGTTCGTGGAGAATAAAAAAGGAACTATTACACAATTATGTAGAATCAGCAGATGTTCCAGTGAGAGATTTTTATCGTGAGGGTAATACAATATCAGAAATGTCGAAAGCACCATCGTTGAGTGATCCAATAACCAGATATAAGACAGTATATCTCAATGGACCTGGTGGATGCGGCAAAACAACTCGAACGATTAATGTTTTTAGAAATTCAGATATAATCGTGCTGACACCCACACATAGACTTGCACGTGAGATGAAACAGCGGCAAGTACAATCGTGTACGTATCATAGTTTCTTTCGATGGCGCGGAGATACATGGACTCCTGAACGGATGGGAGAAAAATATATACCTAAAATAATTATTTGGGATGAGATATGTACGGTCTCATTGGATACATTAAAAATGTTTCTTGATTGGTTGTTGACGAAAAATACCGCCATAATAATGTGTGGCGATCATGGTCAACCTCCGCCTTTTGTTGGACCATCTCCACATGATTGGTTAAAAAATTTCGTTGATTATTACGAAGAAATAGATGATGATCATAGAGCTCTTGATGCAAATTTGAAGGAGTTTAAAAAATTAATCAGATTACAATCAAACAAAATTCAGTGTGAAATAATACGTGGAGTGATCTCAGAGACCTCAATGAGTGATTTTTTGAACTCATGGAGACCCACCGATTTGATCGTAGCAAGTAGAAAAATAATCAGAGACGCTTTACAACAACAGTTATTTCAGCTGCATAAAGAAAAACACTCATAATTACCCGTACCGTTGTGTTATAGACCATCAGATACACGAAAACAGAATATTAATGTTGATATTCCAGGACCCTTGACAGAGTCAAGGAAACAGAATCTCGTATTAAATGATATTGTCGCCGTTGATATCAATGTGGTTGAAGATGCATTACGCGCTGACAAATCTCCATGGGTGTTGGGATACGCCATGACGATCCACTCGTCTCAGGGATTAACTATTTCTGATACACGAGTCTGGATTGTAGACGATCGCATCGAGTGGTCAAATTTAGTTTATTTGGCGGTATCGAGGGTCAGAAATATATCTCAATTACGTAGAATTATAATTCCTGAAATCGTTGATAAATTTAACATCATCGATGATGATATAATAAGAAAAAAATTAATCGGATACAAACAATCTGATAAAAAAAATAAACGTGACTTTGATCTTGATGTTGAATTTATTATTGAGTTAAAACAGCACCAGAACAATCATTGCACCAGTTGTAATTGTATAATGTTATGGCGGTATTCGAGTAATGATTCAAGACAATTTACCGTAGATAGAAAAGATAATAGTCGCGGTCATACACGAGAAAATACCATGTTAACCTGTCTTGAGTGTAATCGACGTCGGGGTGCAGGCACCCTTAGCGCTGGCACTAGTGCTAGTTAAGTGATCGAAATCACCGGAGTGATTTTGGTGGTAGTTGTGTATCCGCGGGAATTATTTGTAGTTGTTCACGTGTAAATCCACGTTGAGGAGCGGCCGAATCTAATCTGTAGATTGCAGGTCTGGAAACGCCTACGTTTCTTCCAGTGGATCTTGTCACGGTAGATATTTTGTGTGTGGTAACACTCCAAATAGGATCAGTTACTCTCGCTTTACCACCTTCAAGTTCACCAGGCTCATATAAATATCTGACTGTGACATCACCTAATATTTTTTGTTTTCCAGCATCTTTTCGTTGTGTTGGTATATTTATTTTTGTGACCGCGCTAATGGGTTTCATGTTGGTTGTTCGTGTGATCTCATTATTTAATGCAGCTATCACGCCTGGTAATCTTGCAACCCATTCGCGAGATCTTTTATCCTGAATAAATTCCCTCGCGTATTGATATCCAAATAACCGTTCAGCAAGTGTTCGATTAAATCGCTCAACAATTGCTTGATCACGGTGAATTGCAGTATGTCCTCGTCGTATTTTGGTATTATGTTGTTTCATCAGCGATGATACTGGACCAAGAAATTCCTTACCAGGATCAACCTGTAGTAGCTGTGGCCATTGCAGACCACCTTGTGGTCCGAGTCCTCGTTGATAAATTCGTTCAAACGCATCGGCTACTTCAGATGATGTTTTCGCTGATAGCGGCTCTGCCTCTTTATATCTACTTGCAACATCAACTACAGTTAACGCGTACTTGTACGTTTTTCCACGCACAGTATCATGCGGTAAAAAGAGAATATCAGCTTGATGAACTTCATTAGGAACACTGACATCGAAATACGCGTACTGAATTTGTTTAGGACGTGGTAGATAAATTTGCCATATTGCCTGCCTGGACAACCACGTTTTAGCAGTAGAATGTTTAACCGCCGCTGCATCAGCAAGTTTACCAATTGCTGCTTTGCCTCTCCAGTATCCTCTCGGTGAATAATAAATTGATTCCATTATTAATTACCAGCCCCAATCGCTAATTTACCTTTCATCGAGGATCTTACTAACCAATTAGCTAATGATTCTCTAATATTTTTATTTTTTATAGAATTTAATGAATGAATTAATTTCACATCTGCAATATGCCTATGTTGTAGATTTTGACTTTTATAAGCTACATCATGAGTATGACAAGCTCGATCAATAGCGTTTATTGGTTCCTCGCCTGGTTTTGGTTGATCTTGATCATCGAGCCTGATATCGAGTCGAGTACCAGGACCGCAATAATTATATCCTGGTAGATGTTTTTCTCCACTGTATTTAGCCCATGGAGCGCCTGGAAACTTTGACATCAAATTAGCAATATCACCACCACGCTTATTAGGTAAAAACGAAAATTTCTTTCTACCGCATATAGAACATTTTCCACCATACGCTATTTTTTTATTTTTTGTTATAACTGTGGCTAAATCAGTAGTTGGAGTTTTAACTCTACAGCGTAAACAATATAAATTCATGTTATAATATATATGGATATAATTGATTTCTCAGCAACTCGGCAACGAGAGCCAGTTAAACACCATCCTGCGCTACCGAACTCCATCAGAATGATTATCATAGGACCATCTGGATCGGGTAAGACGCAATTATTACTTAATCTGATAATGAGATGGTTGAAATGGGATAAATTATATTTAGTAGCACCATCCGTTGATGATCAGCGATGTTATGATGTACTTAAAGATTTCAATGAAAACGCGCGATTACTGGATGAAGATAATGATGTTATAGAGTTTATAACCGATATTGATGAAGCACCATCCGTAGATTCCATAGACGGATTTATTAATAATTTAGTTGTATACGACGATGTGATGCTAGATAAACAATCAAATCCAGCCAGAATATTTTCCCGAGGGAGACACAAAAATACAGACGTGATCTATGTTACTCAACGATATACACAAATACCAAAAGTGATCAGGGACAACTGCAACATTTTAGTTGTGTTTAATGGCGTAGACACACACACGTTGCGAAATATTCATCAAACCTGGTGTGGTGGTGACATGGATATAATTAAATTCAAAAATTTCTTCTCACGAGCGCAAGCTACTCCGCATGGATTTATAACAATAAATTTACATGATCCAAGAACAAGATATCGTGTGGGTATTGATAAAATATTTGGGTAACAAGGGTGATGATAAAATTAAATTTAATTAAACAGATAATGAACAAGTGTGCGTGGCTACGTCAAGGAACAACAGATAAATGCAACAAAAGGTGCCGTGGAGAATATTGCAAGAAACATAATTATCTTATAAAGAAAAACCTTCATGCTGGTCCACGAAGTTGTGTTGGTTGTAACAACGGTGTTAGAGGATTATATCAGATTTGCAAAAATTGCGGTGGAGATCGATATCGAAGTTTGATGAACTATTACAGAAAAAGAAAGAACATAAATCCAAAAATAGAAAAACCACCATCAGAACTTGAATATTACTTGAAACATAGAACAAATTCCGAAGATTCAGATGAAGATGAAACAGATGAGGAGAAAGGACAGCGAGAACGCGTTGAAAAATATTCATCAAACTTGGTATGGTGGTAAATTAATAGCAGCAGAGAGGGTACCTACCAACGTTGGTCGTCAAAAAAATAAACAAGAAATAAATAAACACGTAGAGTACTTTATTTTTTCAGCTACTATTTCGAACTGAGGTTTTATTAGTATAATCGTCCATTACAGAAATAAAACATCTCAAGGAAAAGTTCATTTGTAAAATCTTGACCTTTCTACGAGATGATTTTATTTGTTTGTTTTATTTGTTTTGTCGGAATTCTATGGTCTGTTCACCCTCTCTGCTGCTCGCTTTACATCTACGCCTGTTGTTTAAGACTTACTTTCATAGCTACCACTGATTCGTCACAAGTTAAAATGAACTGCGTCATTGAGGTAATTCTTATAATGTCAGGCCCAGTCCAGTCCCTTTAGGTCCTGCACACAAAATGTGCATACGTTTGGAGAGATCTTGCGGCCAACAGAGCACTGTTTTCAACGACGACTGTCCAATGTTAACCTGATATTGTGGAGTCAAAATGGCAATAACGGAGCTGAGTGTGGGCTCGTGTCCCGAATAGAAATTGTGTGGTTCTTCCCAGTCAACACTGAAGTTTTGCGTCGGACCTCATAATTGATTGAGGTAATATCATACGAGCCAGAGAGACGTTCCGCAGTATGCCAGGTGGTACCATTATATGACGAAAACACAAATGTGCTATTTGGAGGCAGACCAGCGAACGGTTGGAATCGAATATTACGCCAACTTTTATACAATCGCAGCAGTTACAGGTGCAGAAAAAGTCACCAACCGTATCAATCGTTCCAGAACTCATCTTATTATATGCTCATTTTTTTCCCCGTTAACTTTACATTGTCGGAATCGTTCAGTATTCCCCGATACTGAACGCTCGCAACAATACACATATAGCATTCACGTGAATAAATGAACTACTTTCTATTGTAAACAAACAATGACGCAGACACCAGCACTTTTGATTTGTAAACCAATCATATACACTCGCGTAAGAGGCTCTTTATGTTGTCGTCATTTTAATTTGTTTCTGAATGAACTAAAACATGTTTCGTGGACTGCAAAAAAAAAACAAAAACAAAAACAGCTGTTTTGGCACATTCCGCGTTGATACAATGTTACGGATTTAGACTAGCTACATTATATAAAAGACGAACGATTATGTCCTTACCAATAACATACAAGTGGCAAGGAATATAATGTATTTTTATCTGGTGATAAGAATGGAAAAATAAAATATACTTAGTTTTAAATCCTGAATTTCCTCAAAATGTTTTTTCTTAATTCTGCAAATCCGAATTACATCAGCTATGTCATAGGTTTTCAATCTGGATTACACATTTCGAAAGTGTGCTGTAATTTCGACGATAAGTGCAATTGCATCCTCCTTACTGCACTCAAAATGAAATGCACATTAAATTCCATAGCGTCTTTTTGAAAATTGCAATTGAAAGACTTAATATTTTCCCCACGCTATGATTTCAAACATTCATTGACAGAAACAGAAACACAATTGCTGACGTAAACAAGCTTCTCCCGCGCCACTTCAATCCGATGTATTTCATGTATAATTTGCACAGATGAATCCAGTCCAAAACATAAACTTTCGTCGAATCGAAACAAAATACCAAAATATATTCACTCCAGATCAAATGGAAAAGTCGTTGCAATGCGTATTCATTCACAATATGACTGTAAATTTCAATTTTAACTAGACACGCCATTTTCTTTCGAAAGTTATGTCGACCGCGCGACTAAGTTCAAATTTATCTGGGTGGAGGTATGTGCGCATTAATAATGATGTCATTTTATAATGTCACATCTGCACTTGTGTATTTAGTTTGGAATACGGCATTCATTCATTTACCTTGTTTCTTGTAGTGTATTTTGTTTACATAATTAAACCTTAGGTAGAATAAAAAAAATGAGCATATAATAGAAAAGGTTACTGCATTTGTATGGGAAAATATGAACTCGTTTTGTCGGAAGGATATACTGCACTCACAAGTTCGTGCAGTATCCATCCAAAAACTCGTTCATATTTTCCGATACAAATGCAGTAACCTATAAATCTCCGTTGTATATATCATGAATATCTTGAACAAGTCCATGCATCAAGGCACCATATGTGTATCTGTTCATGAGGTCATCAGTAAGCAGTCGTTGACAAATCGATGCGGCTTCATTGATGTCTTCGAGTGCGTTGTTGTCCACACGAACTGATCACAAAGTTCAAGAATTTCGTCCATAGTATAGTTAAGACTTACCTTAATGTACACAAGGTCGAAACTTTAGAAATCGATGTTCGTACTGCTGACAAGTATTCCCCAGCTCTTAACTTTTCTTTTGTCAGTATGTCTTCCACACAGCAGTCTTCTAGTAAAAAGCTATTTTAATCTAATACGAGTACTTCTAAATTTCAATGTGGCGCAACGTTTAAAAATCAAGTTTCTGATAAGACTGATCAGAAGTTCTTATCTCTTCCAAAGTGTACCTATTGCAAGACGAAAGGGCAAGTTGTTTCTGATTGCTACAAACTGAAAAATAAGCATCAGAATCAAAACAGACCTATTCCAAATGCTCTTATTTCTAAGAGGCCAAGGTCACTGTCATGAATTGAAAGCAATACATTCGTTGAGTCAAACAAACGCCAGTCTGATTTTATGATGTAGAATTATGAACTTATTCACGTTGAATGTTTTTATATCACTCATGGGTGATTCGGCCAATCCTATCCCTATTAAAACTTGAAGGGACACGGGAGGTTCTCAGAGTCCTTTATTATCAGGTTCTTTGCCTTTTTCCGAGAAGTCTTCTCTAATGAAAGATTTCTTATTCAGGGAGTAGAGTGCGGCTTTGTTAATGTTCCTTTACATTGTGTACATCTCTCATCAGGCTTATCCTCAGGACCCGTGCCAGTGTCGTCTTTACCCATTGAGGATATTCATTTATTACTAGGCAATGACCTAGCTGAAGAGAAGGTTGTGGTTAATCCACTTGTAACTGACAAGCCTTCTTTGAATAAAAAAAATATATGGTATTGAAAAAGAAATCCCTGATTTATACCCAGTTTGTGCAGTTACTAGGGCTATGGCAAGTAAAACGCTTGAGAATGATGTTGATAAGAAAAGTATTCTTTTAGCTGACACATGTATGGGTAAGACTTTTGATCAGGCCACTTTTACTCCTCATTTGGATGAATCAAAAGGTATTGATCACAGTGATCCTCTTTTAACTACTCATTCTCTTGATTCCAAACAGGGTGACATGGCAATTTACTTGTCGTCGAACAGGCAAAGATTATGAGATCTGCTTGTTTCATAAGGCCATTAATGAAACTGAAGCCACAGAAGTACCTGTTTGTTATTTTGTCACAAATGGGGTCCTTATGAGAAAATGGAGACTACCTGAGGTACCTGCTGGTGATGAGCGGTCAGCGAACTATCAAATTGTTGTTCTCAAATCGTATAGACAGGAAATTCTTAGTCTAGCCCGTGAAAATCCTTTTGCTGGCCATTTTGGGATTAATAAGACGTATCATAAGATCTTGAATCACTTTTATTGGCCAAAAATTAAAAGTGATGTTTGTAAATACTATGGATCTTGTGATAATTGTCCAATGTCAGGACTACCCAGTTAGACGATACATAAGGCTCATCTGCAACCTGTTCCTTCATTTGACGAACCATTTAGCAGACCAATGGTAGACTGTGTAGGTCCCTTACCAAAGACCGAGTCAGGTAGCCAATACTTGTTGACCATAATGGGACTATAAGGCTCTCTAGAGTGTATGGGCAAAATATTGATGACCCATTACTGCGACTCAGGTTATCAAAGGCACGTGAACACTTTCAGAGTTGGATTTTTTTTTGGAATACGACTAGCGTTTATTCAGAACTTTAATCATTATGACTTGTGTTAGAAATTTTAGGATTATTTATAATATTATTCGCAATATCGTATGTTCTTATATATATATATATATATTTTTTTTTTTTTACTTGTGAGGTCTCGAGATAAATTATTTGTTAACTTTTGCAAAACTTGTTTGTTCTCACTCTTTTTTACTGCTTATTTCAAAGACCATAGAATCGTAATATTTTATAATACATCGGAGAAATTAGTCAAATTTTGGTATGGTAACGTTATGACATATGACTACGTTTTGACTTGGATACGTTGCTGCTTTGATATGTACCTTTCGAATTTGGTACGTTTTGACTTGAGTACCTTTTGACTTTAATACGTTTTGATTTTGGTACCTTCTGACTGTAAACCCTCGCCACTACTGCTACAACACCTTTCACTATGCAAAAAAAAAAAAAAACAAAAAAAAAAAACAGGTACAATTATCAGACATTTCGTCAATTTAAAAAAAGTCGTACTATCATTACTACTACTATTTACTTTATTTAAAGATGCTCATTTGGTCCTTACCAAGTTTCCATGTCTTCAAAAATGATATTTGTACACACACACACACACACACACACACACGTGTGTGTGTCTATATATATATATATATACACACACACACACAAGATGAGGTGTCTTCAGACAACACGTGCTATTAAAAACTGGACAACTGATCTACTGCTACAATAAAATATGGACAAAGCTTTAAGGATTAGTACATACAAATAGCAATACATGTGTAAAACGTAATAGGTGAATACATGACAACAGTGTTGTAAAATGTAGCAGCATTGAATTAAACAAAATGATACAAATTAGTGTTTTTTTAGATGTTGACAAAGAAGCTTTTTGAACGCTTGGCATCAGTCTGCTGACTTGATATACGGTGGTGTGGCATTCCATAGATTGGCTGACGACAAAGCAGACCTCTTCTTGTATAACTCTGAATTTGCTTTAGGATGGATCTTAATAACTGAGAGGACATATTTCAACATTATAGAAGACAAAATGAATTTGATCAGTTCAAATGATTCCGGATTCGTTTGTTTTTCACTGTCGATGCTACAGTTTCAGTTCCGGTTTTTGCTGCGCATGTTTCTTAGATGATCAACGAAAGGATTCCGAATGAGTACCAGTGTCTCATCTGCGGCGGGAACAGCAGAACTTTTTCGCTACTTTTGATGCTACAGTAGTGAAATATGTAATTTTACGTGTATATATACATTTCATTGATAGTTTCTCTCTTCATTCGAAGACATAGTTTTGGAATTTTCCAACTGGCGACCTTGGAATACGAAAGTTTTGCTAAACAAACCGAAGGCTGCGTCTGCTTGCAGGAAAGGAGAGTTAAGAAGTTGGTATAGTTGTCCTACAATGCAAGACCAGGACACTGGTCTCGATCCTGATAATTACGATGTGGGTGTCACAGTTCCCCTTATATCGATGTTTAGCTGTCATGATGCACAGTTCCCCTTATATCAGTTCCGGCCACTTTGCTGGTTTGGAGATTAGTCTTACAGTGTAAAAAAATAGCTAATGTTTTTGTTTTAGTGCTATATCTTACTACCCAAATAACGGCCTTGTATAGCGTGTTCCGATGTCGGTTGACATCGGAATGAGTAGTCAAAGTTTCGGGAATATCTCAATTGGCCGCCTTTATCGACACTCTTCCACTAATTTATGTGTAATATAGTTACTGTGCTGTCTTATCCTGGCGGAATGAAAATATGACACTAGCAAATAGACGCATTTTCATGTTCCGTTGATAGTCCTACAGTATAATACATAGCGCTTGTTGGTTTTGTTTTAGTGCTCTGTCTTACTATCCAAATAACAGCCTTGTATAGCATGTTTCGATGACATTGACATCCGAATGAGTGGTCAAAGTTTCAGGAATATCTCACACATTTGGCAGCATATATCAACACTCATCCACTAATTTATGTGTAATTAATATACTTACTGTGCTGTCTTTATCCTGGCAGAATGAAAATATGACACTAGCAAATGTATGCATTTTCATGTTCCTTTGACATACATTTGAATTTGTTGCAGTGCGACAGTACTCGAAGTTAGTCCGAGTTTCCTCTGAACCTTGCCACTCCTTTTTTGATATTTGGACATTTATGTTTGGATGTAGGGTCACAGTCAGTTCCCTACATGTCATTGACATGTAGGTTGCGAGATTTGTGTAGTCTTGTGACTCGAGATGCAAATGGCGAGTTCCAGGTCAAATTTAACCAACACTAGTTACATCTCGTCTGTCAGCGGATTAAAGATATAATGAATGCTATATTTGCTATTTTTCAGAAAATAAATCATATTCCTATTGATTTCATGCAGGTATAGCACAGTGATGGCAAATTCCAACTTTTTGATAAGGAATTGACTCTGACCCTACACCCCAACATAAAAGTCCAAATATCAAAAATGGGGTGGCAAGGGTCAGAGGAAACTCTGACTTAGTCGAGGTATGCCGAAGTATGCATAAGTTGGTTCATGTGACGGATATGTTTCTTGAATGAAACGAAACGTTGCTTTACAGTTCCAATAGGCATAATATATTTTTATTTGTTTCGTTAAAGAATCATATTGCATCTTAACCTGATTTCGGCATTCCCGGCTTTCATTACTTTCCAATCAGCTGAAATGTAGGCCAACAAAACTTAAAAATAGGTCCATTTCTTTTGTGAGAATTTGAATTTATTAGAGAAAAGACATCAGAGTAAGTAAAGTCTGACTAAAACATTATGATTTTACTTTATAGAAAAGTGCCATTATTTTAATTCATTAAAGAATAATATTTCAACTTAACCCGATTTCGGCATTCCTGGTTTTCATCGCTTTCCAGCCAAACAAAATGTAGGCCAACGAAACCTGAAAAGAGGTCTGAGTCTTTTGTGAGAATTTGAATTTATTAGAGAAAAGACATCAGGGTAAGTAAAGTCTGATAAAAACATTATAACTTTACTTTGTAGAAAAGTATCGTTTTTGGTTGCCAGTTGTGTGTGATATTCCTGAAAATTTGACTTTTGTTACACTGTTAGTGGACATCAAAACATGCTACACAGTGTATCTCGCGAATTCCACAACATAGCATTGTCCCATACGTTTCTGACCTACTTAATTTGCATTTTAAAGTTAAATCTTTAATAAAATAATACTTAGTATCACTGCTGCTATGCCTCAGCAACACTAAGCTGTGACTAGCTGCTTGTGCCCCAGCAACGCTAAGCTGTGACTAGCTGCTTGTGCCCCAGAGAGTTTTTACTTGTTTGGAAATTTTGTAAACATCATGCACATGCATTCACTCTTACCTTAATTTCTCTTCTTATATCCAGTAAAAATCCACGAAATTTTCACCAATTATTCCAAATGAATTTCAGGGTTCCCACACTATCAGGAAAAACTTGCGAGAAATTATAATTTTTTCCCGACCGTGAGAAGTCCTGGAATTTTGTAAATATTGATGACAGTCAGGAAAAACCCGGGAATTTTCTGCCACCACTTGATGCCCGAAACAATCACATAATTGAGTCGTAACTAAACTGATTGTGAGTTAACTTTATCGAGTTCTAACCAGAGTATTTGGAGGGTGCAGTGTGGATCATTTGGGTGCTTGCAATAAACATCTACGCTGAGTCAATCCAAACACTCGGTGGATTAGATTCGTCTAGTAGACTTTTATTTTCAAAGTCAGCTCGATATCTGTATCTTACCTTAAGTTTAAGGTATGAAAACCACTCTAGCATCACAAGAGGCAAACATCGTGGTGGCAAAGCATAACCGTTTACCGGATGGCCAAGCAAACCTTAAAAGTTGTTAGATCAAGTGATACTTGTATGAAATGGATATGAAAATTACTTATTTTCTCAGAAATCTGACAACCCACATTTTTAAATGTTGTTGAGAAAAAAATAAAAAAGTATTAAATGAAAATCATACACTGGTTCAACCAGCTGCCAACTCTTGAGATTTTGGTGTGAATTTCACAACTTTCTAAAGCGATTCATGGAATCATGCTGCATGCCAAAAAGTCACAAATTCTCCAATTTTCAATTATAATTTTAAATTTTCCCATTAAGTTCTAGCTGTGATGTTGTCAGTTGCCGAAACGGTCTTCTGTTAGTCGTGATATTAGTAGAACTAGAGCCGATTCGTACAGTTGGACCGGTAGCAAGCATTAAAGTACAGTCATGCAATGTTCCTCTAAAAAAAATCACAGGGCAAGGTCATATTTGCTTTCCTAATAGAAGAAGGCGAAGTTTACATATTTTTAGGTGACTTAGTCGCCCACTTTGCCTTGTAGCATGACCTTTGGCCCGTATTCTATGTGACGTTATGTTAGACAAGGCAAAATGTTTGTAAATAGGCAGTACCTACCTGATGGACAATTACTGTCAGAAATTTATTAGGCTGTTGGCTATACTTGTAAGTCAGAACAGGATCTTATCATTTTCTCCAGTCAGTTTTTGTCAGTTAGTGATGGCTGCACTGATACATCTTCCAGAGGCAGAAATTATACATTCATTTATCTTTCGAGTGCAAGGATCACCAGTTTTCAAAAGCAGAAAGTCCTGTGGGCTTTCTACTTAAAAATGTCAGTGTTGAACCCTGTGTGTGGGGGATAAAGTGAATTTTAACTATGCAGTACTTAGCCATTGCTGTTGCTATATGCCTTCCTTCCATCCATCTGTGAAATGACTGTTCTGTGCAACGACATGTGATACACAAGACTAGAATGTCTCATCTTGACAGTTCTCCACTCTAGGGGAGGATGTGTTCACATTGAATGGATGAGGCTCTCATCATAGTAAAAGCTATGCAAGTTTTGCATAATTAAAATTGTTCTTTTCCTATAAAAAAAACATGAGGTAAAAAGGTGCGTTGAAACCAGTTCAGAATAATTTTTTCATTTTGTCTTCCATCGAGCTAATCATGATTTTTTTTTTTCCCCCAGAAGTGATGATGGAGCATCTCCAGGAAGAGAGTAATTGTAGCATGTCTGTGGGCCTTGATTTATATTCAGATATCTTGACAGAGGATGTTAAACATAGAGAGCACACATTTGATGAGGTACATATTTCCTTTGCAGTTATTCAGTGAATTATGTACTTTTGTGTTGCCAATATGTCATCAGATTGCTACTGTTCAGTTCATTCATTGTGAAATGTTTAGTATTATTATTAAGTGTTATTATTATTGTACAAGAATGAAAATCAAAGGCAATTGGATGTTCAAGATGGCCGTATCGCTTAACCGGTTTGAAGCAGCTGTGCCTTTTTCATCATATATGTGCTTGTTGCCTGTCTTCGTCTACGTTATTGTGTTCATCATGTATTGGCTGTTCAGTGCGCATGTGTTTCTTCATCTCCTTGTTTTGGAAACGAGAACAATTAGACTTTTTCTCCGCTGTCTTGCTCCACTGCTACAACTTCTTTGTTGTTGAACAAACAGCCATCATGTGATACTCACCAGTCAACCCGTTTCTGCTATGATGGACCCTCATTAAATGCTTTAAATGACCACTCCCTGGCTCTCCACACTATTGTGCTCTGGACTAAACGAACTGGGACTACATTTGTCATTACTTAAATGTAAACATAAGCAAAAAAAGAAATGTTTCAAAGCTGGCCAGCGTAGAACAGGAAGAATTCCAGTTATCTCCCAGGATTATGCCCTTTCTGGCTCAACAGTTTAAAGATTTGACTGTTAATTTAGATAACCTAATTCAGATCCCTATTATTTTGTCAAACTTTGTGTCAACTATCCAGGAGATACCTCTGCGTATTGCATTATTCAGTGCCTAATCAGTAGGACCATTGGAAAACCGTACAGAAATGGTTAATTTTATCAATGACCAGAATATCAACGTCTTTTTCCTGACAGAAACATGGCTAAAAAAACATCAGGCGATGTACCCAAGTGCACGGATATAACACCCACTGGTTACTCCATCAAGTTGTTCCCCCGCCATTCTTGCTGAGGCGGAATTGTTGTCATCACAAAGAACTCCATGATCAAATGTCTTAACCACAAAAAACATTCAGTTTCGACCACACATCGTTTGAAATAGTCCAAACCACACTCACACTGGAGCAAAGGTCAGTCCATTTTTTCTGCCTATACCGCCCTTCTCCTAGTAGAAAAAAACAAGCTGACTGAATCTCTCTTTTTGGAGCAGTTTCCGAATCTCCTGGTGTAAGGAAATTTGATAGGTGGCAACCTGATTATTCTTTCACTTTGACTGTCCTGGAAACCCAAACATGTAAAAACTCCTAGATTCCATACATGTTTTCAACCTCAGTCACTTAACCAACCCACCCATTAATATGGTCACATTTTAGACTGAATTTTTTATAGACCTGATGATAACATTCTAAGGTCCTCCCTGGTATCCCATGAACTTGCATCAGATCACTTCTGCATTATATGCCATCTTGACGTATCAGTCCCTAACCCTCCACCTTTATCTGCTACTAAGAGAAACCTCCGTATGATAAATAGAACCAAACTAATGGATGACATCGAAGCAAACCTAATGAGTTGATTACCTCCTACAGCAGAACAACTCAATAACTGCCTGCGTTCATTGCTCGACAAACATGCCCCAACTACTAAGTGCAGAGTATCAACTCAAAAGTGTTCTCCATGGTATAGCAGCGTTAGGCACCAGCTTCACACTGCTAAAAGAGACTGTCGTAAAGCTGAGAGGCTATGGCTTTCCACCAAACTCACTATTCATAAGCAAATCTATGAAGCCGCTAAGAAGAATGTCACAAATATAGTCCATGCAGCGAAATTAGCCCACTACAGTACTAAAATCATGGAAAGTTCCAGCTGCAAAGAGCTCTTTGAGATTACTAACAAGCTAATGTCAAGGAACAAATCTACACTACTACCAACTACCTTCTCTCCAGTTGACCTTCCAGACATGTTTGCCAATTTCTTCCGTGACAAAGTACAAACCATTAATGATAAGCTTGACACCACAATTTCAATTGACTCGTCACCATATAGTGGGATACAGAATTTGAGTGGCAACCATCAGCAGCATTTGAACCTGTCTCTATGGATTTCGTACGTACAATCCTGATGAAGAGTGCACCAGAGTCATGTGAACTTGATCCAATCCCAACATCACTGCTGCTTGAGTGCTTAGATCCAGTATTGCCTTCACTAACTGATGTTATTAATACCTCTCTCTCATCCGGGGAATTCCCATCATTTTTCAAAACTGCCATTGTAAAGCCTCTGCTGAAGAAACCAACACTAGACCATAATGATTTAAAGAACTTCCGCCCAGTTTCTAATCTCCCATTCATATAAAAAATCTTAGAAAAGGTTGTTCTATCCCAGCTTGTATCTCATCTAAATTCAAACAGTCTTTTTAGCAATGTACAGTCTGCATATTGCCCGTGCCACAGTACTGAAACTACTCTTCTAAAAGTAGTTAATGACATTCTCTCTGCGTTGGATAGCGGAAAGATTACAGTCCTCACCCTCCTTGATTTGTCTGCAGCATTTGACACAATAGACCATGATATATTCACCGTCTCCAGCATGTATTTGGCATTCATGATACAGCCTTACTGTGGTTCAAGTCCTACTTGGTCAACAGGACACAAATTGTGTCTGCAAATGGAATACACTCCAGTCCAGTTAATCTATGTTGTGTTGTTTCACAGTGGTCTGTTCTTGGACCTGTTCTCTTCATTCTATACACTCAGCCACTCTCAAGTGTCGTAGATCATCATCCAGTGTCTCACCAAATGTATGCTGATGACACCCAAATATAAAAATCTAGCCACCCAACTGAAGTTGGTGCTACCATCCCAGGTGTAAAGAGGTGCATTTCTGATGTGAAATCATGGATAATGTGTAACAAGCTGCAGATGAATGATGATAAAACTGAGGCCATTCTGATCACAACACAGAGACTTTCTCATTCACATCCTTTACCTCAAGCAATAAATATCAGCAACACCAACATTAAATTCAGTCAGTACAAAACCTAGGTGTTACTCTGGACAGTTCTCTCACATTGCACCAACATGTCATGAACATATGCAAGGCTGCATATCTTGAGCTGAGACGCATCAGCTCAATTCGCAAATATCTTTCAGTTGATGCCACTAAAACACTTGTGTGTTCATTAGTACTTTCAAGACTGGACTATTGTAACTCAATTATGTCTGGTTCATCTCAATATCTACTCCAGAAACTTCAAAAAGTTCAAAACACAGCTGCTCGGATCATCCTTAGAGTACCACAGTCAGAGCACACCTCCCTGCTGCTCTGTACCCTACACTGGCTATCCTTTCGATCCAGAATCAAACACAAAATTTATTCTCTGTGCTTCGTTTCACTGACGTCTCCAGTCCAGCATACCATCCGACCTCACCCCTGTGTACACACCAGCAAGATACTTACGCTCCTCTTCTGACAATCATATACTCATTATTCCCACTATGAAAACGAAGTCATATGGATAACGTTCTTTTGCAAGCCAGGGCCCAGCAACGTGGAATGAAATGCCCATTGAACTTCAAGAGTGCTCGTAAAACTGACTTATTTCGACTGTAAGAACAAACTTAAAGACCTAATAATGTTTCCTACCTTCATTAGCATGATGTAATTTTTTGTAGCAGAATACTCCAGCAAACTTAATGATTCATCTCATGAATCTCTCTGTATATTGGTTGTTATGTTTCAAGCAAGGAGAGATAATTGGCAAGAGTTATTGCCCTATGTTTATATACTATAGACAAGAAAGACTAGTTTTCATTTCTGGGAGGGCAGGAGGCAGTAGGGCATATATTCCTAACATTAATGTAATTGAGTAAATATTCTAGGAGATTCATAATATACTGAAAAAATATTCTAGAAGATTCGTAATATACTGAAAAATTTCCTTTCTCAACACAAGATAATACATGGTGGCTACTGTAACTGCAGGGCAGCTAAGGCAGCTTTGTTCTAGAAATGTTTCTTTTAATGAATGTGTATCCATAATGTTTAGGCTGCCTAGGTTCCAAAAGATTTGTGATTCTCTCTCAAAAGCATGGATTTTTACAGAGACCACTTTGTAGCAGCATGGGCAGTTAGCTTAAACAGACCAGCAAAATTAAGTGACATTGTATAAATTCCCATCTGTTTGATATTGATAAGTAGAACTTTTATCAAGCAAGCCATATGAAAGATGAGTGTTGCTAATTGTACAGTTAAAGAAGGCAGAGGGGCTCACAATGGGGTCTCAGAGGGAGAAGTGGCGTCTCTTAAATTCTGACATTTAAGTAGTTTAAGCGCATAAATCAATTGCTGGATGAGTTTGGAGACTTGTGACTTGGAGGCTACAGGGCTGTGACTTATGTATGTATTGTGTACTAGATTAAAGTACATCAGGGTCAACACATTTTGAGTTTTGTCTAAATTTCTTGGCTCATCTGCTGTAAGATAAGGAAAAACAGTTGTCTGTCCCTTTTTCGAGCAATGCCAGCATTAGTATTATGATGATGTTAAGATACATGGATGCCCTTGGTCTTTCCTCATCTTCTAGTAACTTGGTGAAAATTTACCAGACCTCGTAATCTTGCCTATGTGTTAACCATCAGCAAAAGAAGATATAATCTTTGACATTATACTGGGAGGGGTTTGTTATGGCCCCAAAAAGTTTGTCCATAACTATATTTTTATTGGCTCTGCAAGTTGAATTGTATTCAAGTACTCAAACTGCCAATTAAACTTTTTGAAATTATATATTTTTTTAAAATCTTCAAAAACTGCTGCAGAACTTCATTATTAGCAATAGACAGTAACCTTCAGAGCAGGTAAATGTTCCTGGCCAAATATGTAACATTCTGAATGTCAGTCACAGTAATGTTTATCCAAGGTTATTTGTCGGATTTTGTACATGCAAGCATAGAAGGAAGACAACATATGTATTATGTTTTTTGAGTATGATCCTTTGGCTACATTTGTGGTTGGGTGGGTTGATGGATGGGCTTGGTTCTAAAATTTTGGACTCTTACCAGAGTGAGCCATGGAAGTAGATCTAGTTTATTTATTTATTTACTATCTATGCAGCTGCAGAACAAATTTGAGGAGGCACAAAAGAAGATTGCCAATCTTGAGAATGAATTGGCCACCCAGCAGACCCTGGTTCATGAGTACTTGAAAAAGAACTGCACACTTCAGTCCAACATTTCCAGTCTTTTCATCACTGCCAGAAGGGAACTCCGCAGAAAGGAGAGTGAAATTAAGGAACTTAGGTAGGCACTCTGGCTACATAGAAATACAGTGGTTTGCCTTTCTTGTGTCACTCATCATCATTTTAAACTTTAACATTTATTTCAGTATTAATGTTGTTAAGAGGGATCTGTTTATACATGAGAATTTTTTTTCTGTAATTTCTTTAATAATGTGTTCTATTCTTTCATACCTTATATTTACATTCATATATTCAGCAGTGTAAAAAGCATAGAAATTGGTACATTCTCATTGACTGCTCCAGTGGCCTAAATAGTAAGAGTGTCCACCTCTGATGTATTAGGTCGTGTGTTTGAACCCTACAGGTTATACCAGACTAGTCAAAGTGGTACTAGCAGAAGAGGCTAGTGTTAGGATTTGTCAGCCTGGTGTCAGGATAATGTGGCTGGGTGTGTCATGATGCTACATATCTGCAGCATGAGGCCTCCAGCTCTAGGCATCACTGTACACGGCCACACTGCAGGCATATAGCAGTATGACTCAGATTGTTAAAGATACATTAAAAATGAAACAAAACTCTCACACAAGAAACACAAATGCATCTCAACCCTTCTTGCTTCTCAAATTTAGAAGTCCATATTGAAAAATATTTGTTGTAATATACCCTATAGAAAAGAGTTGAAGGAGAAATCTTGTGAGAACAGTTATCCAAAATTCCCTTGACCTACATAAATTATGATAGGCATGCATTTTTATGTTCATATATAAATGACCTGTTTAGATTTTTAAGTAGTTTTAAGCTCTGGTGATCATAGACCAGAAGACCTTATGGGATGGTCCATTAACTGTCCATCAATAAGTGCAACTTTGTCATTGCTGCTCATACTAAACTGCTTCGAAAGCTTATATGCACGTTCAACCATAGGTCCTAAATGAGAGTGGTGCTACTTGGACATCCAGTATGGCCTCCACAGTTATCTTAAATATCTAGATATTGCTACTCTTCCTGAATGTATGGTCATATCAGCATGGTGTTTTCACGGAAAGATATCCTAGGGTGTCTAATTTAGCTGGTCGCAGCAGCCATTTGGAAAATCGTGTCCGTGAAATGTTTTATGATGTCTAGTTGTCATAACATGCTGTGGCTTGGACATCCAATATGGCCACCATCTTGAAAATCCTGTTATTGCCACTTCTTTATAAACGGAGAACAATATTAACCCGAGTTTTTCACTAAAAGACTTAGTACATGCATCATGTTTTACAGATTGCCCACTCAATCCAGTGGATGTGGAAGGAGGGTCGGGGGATTAAGTGCCCACTGAAAAGTGGAAATCCACTCAATCTGTTGGTGGTCCATTACAGATTTTTTTGCAGCCATAATGGGTTTTATTGCATCTCTTATAGATTCTGTTGTATTTGCTTTGCAACTTGGTGCACTGAACAAACAGATGGGAGAAACCCCAACACCATAAACCTGACCCTGTCATGATTCAGTTTTATACCTTTACCTGTAAAAACTATACCTTGATAACATTTCTTGATGTCTTTATCAATTAATTTATCATAGTTTCTCTTTTTTCCATATTATTTCTGAAATCCACTTTAAAGAAATTATTGGCAGCAGTAATACATATAAAACTTGAAAATAGGTTATAAATGAACGCCATACTATTTATCATGGGTGTGTACAATCAAGAACACTGCAACATTTTGACATGCTTGTTATAATGTTTTCTATTTGTTTATTCCACAAAGAATAAAATGGCATCATAGATTGAAATAAAGATACACAAGCAAGCTAATCTATGAATCTTTTTTTTCTGTACTTTAACCGTAAACTTTGAAAATAACATTGTTTATTAGAGAGTACACCATTCCCTCGATAACTCGTGAACCCACTTATAACACAGTGTCAGGCGTGGATCCCATTTTTTAAAACCCGAAAATACCCCAAAAATGTATCCCTATTTGTTGAACTTGAAGAAAATCGCAATCAGAATTGGTAACAGAAACTTTGATCTATCGCTCGTTTTATTGTTGAAAACGGTAGATAGGACCTGAAAATTGTAATCAACACTGTGAAATATCAAATTTAAAAATAACTCATACAGTTTTTTTATTTTCTTTCCAAACGACATTCCTAGTACACTGCAATTAACGATATGTAAGGAAATTTTGATCAAGTGGAGGCAGTACTTTAATAAATAAATACAAATTAAATAATTTTTTTTCAATTGAAATTTGTGTTCTGTTTCTATCTTTTAGTTCCTTTTAAGTGTAATAGTCATAAGTGCAATGTGTCCTCTTGTAATTAAACGTAAAATGCATCAATCTACCATAACAGCTTTGTCCGTGAGCATTTCTCAGAGAACCTAATTAAGTGCTGACCGTGTTTTGATAACTGACTTGCAGAAGTATTTGTTGAATTGTTGCACTGAATTAAAAGTTGTCCTCCTTTATATTGTCACGTTAATTATGTCTTTTGAATAATAAAAAAAGGAGGTGGAATAAAAGAGGTCTGTACCACACAGGAGGGATCCCATCTCCACAACAGACCAGACATTTTCCACCTTCACGCCTGGCTCATCTCAGATGATCTCTCTGCCAGAATAAATTTTCGGATAGGGTCACCAGTTGCATCGTCCAAGCCAGGAGAGCTTCTGTATCCAAAGATTATGATGCCATGTGGAGAGTAGGAAACATGTTGATCCTATCCAGCCTTCTGTAACTTCCATTGCTGATTTCATTTTGTTCCTCTTTGAGACCAAAAAATGTACAGTATCCACTATCAAAGACTATCGAGCTGCCATCTCCAGCACAATTAAATTCTCACAGGGCACAGACATCAGTTCAGATGTGCATCTTGTCGATCGTATAAAGTTTTTTGAGCCTCAGAGACTGGTCTCCCTTTTGAACCATTGACTGAAGCTTCCTTTTTGGATCTAACACTCTAAACTGTTCCTTCTTACCCGTGGCTCAGCGAGATGAAGAAGTGAAATTCATGCCTTGTCCATTGACTCTGGCTGTCTTAGGTTTAATGGGAACTATGACTCTGTTTCCCTTCTCTGCCATCCTGGTTTTCTTGTAAAAAAAATCAGTTACCTTCAGTAGCCCCCTTACCCATAGAGATTCCCGGTCTCAGTAAAATATGTGCAGGGGATGATCAAGATAGACTTTTATGCCCTGTGCGTGCTCTTTGCTTTTATCTTAATGTCTCCAAAGCAACAAAAAAAAAAGGGTAGGAAATGTTTCTTTTTCCCTATTAAGGGCTCCATAGACATTTCAGCTGCCACCATCTCTTGGTGGATTGTCAAGGCAATCAAATGAGTGTATGAGTCTCTAACCAATTGAAGCCTCACCTGTATGAAAATTAAAGCCCATGAAGTTTGAGCCATTGCTATGTCATGGACTTACTTTAATCATTCCTCTCTGGAGGATGTTATGAGAGCAGCATTTTGGCACTCCCATACTATCTTTTCCTCTTTTTATCTCAACTCATTAGCACAACAGTGCAGGCATCTTTTCTCAACGGCACTGCGTGTTACTCAGAGAGACGAGAATATTCTGTGGACCTCTCCCTCTATGGTGAATACAGTTAATTTCTGTTTTTGATCAATTTGACATCAGCCTACCCACCTGACTGACAATTCCCCTCCGCCCACCCCGTTCTGATGTCTTGCATAATTGTTGTGTGTAAAAAGATGACATATAGGTATATCTACCTTCTGTGCATCGCATGTGGCAGAGTGGTGTGCAAAAGGTCAAAGGGTCATACTGACTTTTTCTCCACTCTAGGTGGATGTATTGACATCGTACGGATGGTATATTTCTAGCATGAAAATAGATAGCTAAGCAATAGTGACAGGTAAGTATTGCATAATAAGTTTTATCCCCCCCCCCAAAAAAAGCTACATACTGTCACTATATATATATATATATATATATATATATATATATATATATATATATATGAGATTTAGTGGATGAGTCTTTGAATATTAAATGGTGTTGTATACTGTAACTGAACCATTAGTTAAATTCCATGCAGTGTAGTGATGTTCACTATTACATAATTATGTTGCTGCAATTTTCTAATTGGTGTACTGGGGTAGTTGAACTTGATCTGTCCACTATGAGCCACAGCGTTGACAATCCATGATGACCAATTTGTCCAGTCCTTGATGTAAACAGCATGAAAGGATTAAGGTCCACAGTGGTGATGTTGATTTGCCATAAAACACGATGCATATACAATATTATGATACTTATTTGACCCTCAAAAAAAGTATAAACCAGAAAGTCTTGTCAATATGAGGTTTTAAGTGGGAGACTTCAGATGATGTCTAGTTTGTCCTAAATGAAATGGTGACTATCTCACAGCCAATATGGCAACCATGGTGGCCATCTTGAAACTCTTGCTATCAATGCTGCTTCTAGCTGGAAAGCAATATCAGCATTGGGCTTTCACTTGAAGACTACCAGTGATATCGGCCCAAAATGATAATGATGCGCCTACCTAAAATATGGCCACCCTGGCAGTCATTTTGAAAATATTGCAACTCCTTCCATCTTTTCTTTGCTAGTCAAGGGTCATCAGTCTGCTTTGTTCCATATCAACCCTTGGTATCTTTAGCTAGTAGAAACAGTATCTGCTGCACTGCTGTCTGATTGGATGCAGTTGAAGCAAACTGATTCAGTTAGATCACTGGTTATATTTAAATATTTAAATTGGGAGATTGTTAGGAATAATCACAGCATTAGTACACATGTTGCAGGCTAGTTTTTCCAATTTAAAAATTCCATACAACTTTTAATTTGAGTCCATGCCTGTGAACATCCAGGTACTCACCATATTGAATACCAGGTAATGAGCTGCTCATTGCTTAGCTTGTCATCTTGTCTTTGTCTCTCTTTGCTGGGGACCTTGAATGTCACAGTGGACCTGGTTCCCTTAGGCAGGCTTCACTTGCATCCACTCCAGCTTTTACTTTTAGCAGCTTGGAAACCACACAGGGACCCCTCCTTGAATTTTCAGATTGCTCTGGTTTGGGATTTCCACCACCATCTAAATTATTGGACAAATTGTACCGGCTTCTTGCCAGAGTTCCGTGCACACGCCACCACTCTTACATGTTCAGAGACATGTCAGATTCAGGGTGGGGTGCTAATCTAGAGCAGTTGGGAATGATTCTTCAGTTTCATGGTGAAGAATCTATCCTCCACTTAGGTACTGTAGTTGCTGGCCTATAAGATGATACTTTTTTTACCAGACAATCTTAGCTTCATCTTATAGTCTGAATCAACTTGTATATGGATCATGTCATCCAAATCGCTTTATCATATTTTTCGTCTGGAAAATAATTCTCCAAGAGTATGAAAATTTTTGGGTAAAAAATATTTTATTTTGGGGAAGAGATCGTGTATAAACAAATATAGGATCCCACAGTGAGTATTTTAAACAATTACATGATCATCAGTATTAAAAATTAACATAGATCTGATGTAGTTGCGCTAAAGCAGAATGCTTCAGTAATCTACATTTTAATATGTGTTGTTTAAATTTAATTACATATATGTGCATTAGAATTTACAAGTTAGAAAATGAATAATCATGACAATGACATATTCCATCGCAATTGTTAATCTGTATTACCTGATGACTGATTTTACTTGTGTACAAGTGCAGTACCATATTCCATTATCAATTAATACCACTAGGTAAGCAATTCCTTCTAATTTGTGCTTCCACTTTCATTATTATGAGAATCACATGGCTTTGAAGTGGTATTTACATGTTCATTAAATATGCTGCGGCTTTACTCAGTCATTCCAAAATTACACTTGTCTGAGGTCAAGATTCTGCAGACCAGATCAGATTAGTGAGGCTACTAATAGGGAAATGAGGCTACCCATGGGTATTATGAGTACCGTACCATATAGTTAAGGGCAATGCCATGTGGTTACTATTGTACATTTCTCAGCCAGTGACATTTTTGAACTTGCCAACAGAACCGACAGCAATTTAAAGTACATCTAGCATGGGCAAAGATCAAAAACAATTGCCGCCTAAGTACAGGAAGAGTATATGCACTTTAAACAAAATCTTAATTGTTGGAAATAGAGAGGTTGTTATACTTGCAAAGAAAATAGACAGTATGCAAAATGGTCGTTCTTGGGATTTAACCTACTGCCTAAATGGAATCTCTTTTGTCTTGTCATCTCTAAATACCCACTGGTCCATGATCCTTTGGGTGAAACATTCTTTGAGAACCTAACCCTCATGATGACATTCTTGCTTGCCTGAGACAAAGGAACAAGCTCCATGCTCTGTCCATGTTCTGTGTAATGTTCAGTGGGAATTATTAGTCAGTTTCTGTTGTTTGCCAACAGTGTTTTTTTTTAGCAAAAACCCCAGCTTCCTTTGGTTGCTACAGTCTGAGATCTCCTGTCTCAGTTGTATCTGTGATGGTAATTACCAAAATAAGCTTTTATTTCCAGTTAGGACTATATGTTTTTACTTGGCAGCATCAGAAGTGAGAAGGAAGGTAGGAAATGTCTTTTCCTACTCGTTAAAGGTTCAGCTGATATTTCAGCTTCCACCATTTTGATGATATATTACTTCCTGCTGTTATTGTCTGATTCCCTCCTCCATCCCTGCACTAATTTCCCACTAAGTTAGGCTGCTACCTCAAAACAATGATAAGGGCCTTTACACATGCTTGGAATGTGTGGGGTTCTCCCACTTGGTTGACCCATTGTTTTAGAAGATTCTGGTTCTCAGAAATGGAAGGAGAGAATTTTTGTAATTGTCTCAGGTATTTTTCTACCAGAGAAGTATTAGTTATCCAATAGCAACAGGTATTGTATCATTAAAATTAGTTTTACTCTCCACAAAAACTACCTATCAAAGATCTTTATCTGTACTGGCTTTTGATCATGATAAGAAGTATGAAAGGATTTTATCAAAATCAAGTTTGGGATATATCTGAACAAAAACTGCAATGATTCAAGTTCAATTATATGTTTATTTTTTTAAAAATATAATAATTATAGATCTGACCAATTGTAGCAAATAGGTATAGCTTGACATATGAATCTGTAGTGTCAGAATATCAGATGGTTTTAATACTTATCAGTAAAACAATAAAGGACAGAAGAATCAGACTTCTTGATTCCTAGAAATTCTTTGTGACCAGTAGAGTATTGGTTTCTTTGAGGCACACTTGTTGGATTATCTTGTCTTGACTGTGGCTATTTTGTCTGCAGTGGTGGCATACATATAGTACAAATAAAAAATTGAATTTTTCTCTTTTTCAGGAATTCTACACCACGAAGACATTGGAATGGCACAAGCCCACCAGTTAAAGAATTTTCATTTCATGGAGGAAAAAGTGCTAGGTTGACTTTGGATTCTGAAAATGATGCTGCCATATTTTCTTCACAAGCAAATAAACCACAAGCTTGTGATGATGCACAGTCTCCTATCTCCTACAGACTTAGAGTCTTGAGTCAGGAGGTCTGCAAAACTGACCATATCCTGTCATCTGGCCCTTTCAATAGAGAGAACAGATCATGTAGGCGAGAAACCAAAGATAGTGGAAAACATCGTTCACGTGATAGGACCCTTAGGACAGATGAGTGTAATGAAGTGTGTGATAGTTCTAGCTCAGGCAGAGTAAAATCCAGGGTTAAGAGAAGGTTATCAGATGAAGACATACAAGACAGAAGTAAACGCTTCAGGTATGAATCTTCAAGAGATGCCAAGTATGATTGTGCAAGAAAGCTTGTTGAAAGAAGTAAGAAAGACATCACTCGTAGACGTGAATCAGTTGAAAGGTCCCTATCAAGTATTAGAGCAAATGTGCAAAGAGCAAGAGATTTAGAACAGGAGAACAAACACAAAACAAGAAACTCGGATACAGACTCAGATCGACACTACCATAGGAAGGAAGATAGGATATCTAATAGAGATAGAGACAGAAAAATAAGAAGGGATGAATCAAAGTGCAGCAAAGATCAGATTCAGAGTCATAGAAAATCTGATAGGTTACCAGAAATCGAACCTTCAATAGTTGTTGACCTAAGAGAAAAACTTAGATCAACTAGACAGCAGAAAGAAAGGGTGGTGAAAAATATTGACCGAGATACAATCAAAAAACTCGTACAAACACCTGATAAAGATTATAGAGGAAGAAATCAGAAGAGTGATGCAAATGAATTAGCTGAAACAAATAAGACAATGTTTGAGGAAAGCAAGTTGTCAGGTGATTTTGTTACTGTTAAGAGAAAGTCCAGAAATGTGGATGATCAAAAGGATGATTATCCACTTAGAACAACAAGAAATTGTAACAGTTCTGAAGTAGATACAGAGGAGTTGATAGATAACTCAGAACGAAATGATGATAGTGTAAAGATCAGTGTAACTTGTAAAGATTACAATGCTAAGAGATTAGGAGATGATGTCTTGTCAAGTCAGTTTGAGAATGCAAACAAATTGGATTCTTTAAACAATGCATACCAGTGTGTGATAAATAAACAATTGGTTAATGTTGAGAAGGACTATGCTGCTGAGACAACTTGTGAAAAACATATTATTCATCAGAAAGAAAAAGATTTTCCTGACAGTCATAAAGATGCACAAAATTTGAAAGGAACAGAGATTCATGGATTGAAGACATTTCAGCTTGAATATAATCCCAGTTTAGAACCCATTAGAGAAAGTTTGAAGGAGGCTTGCTTTAGTTCTGATTGTGTTAGTGCTGATAATACTGATGAAGTTATTGGAGAAGAATATAATAAGATAGAACAGCTTTTGGCAGTGCAATCAGAATCTGTAAATGATCAGGTGAGTGTGATTACATCGCATGAAATTAGCAAGACTTCAGATGAGAATGAAGACACCTCATATTCAGATAAGGAGAATAAAGACACTACAGATTTCAGTAAGGAGAATGAAGACACCACATATTCAAATAAGGAGAATAAAAACATCACATATTCAGATACAGAGAATATGGACACCACAGATTTCAGTAAAGAGGATGAAGACACACAAGATTTAAATAAGGAGAATAAACATACCACAGATTCAATTAAGGAGAATGAAGACACCACATATTCAAATAAGGAGAATAAACATACCACAGATTCAAGTAAGGAGAATGAAGACACCACATATTCAAATAAGGAGAATAAAAACATCACATATTCAGATAAAGAGAATATGGACACCACAGATTTCAGTAAAGAGGATGAAGACACACAAGATTTAAATAAGGAGAATAAACATACCACATATGCAAGTAAGAAGAATAAAGGCACCACATATTCAAATAAGAAGAATAAAGACACCACAGATTCAAGTAAGGAGAATAAAGACATCACAGATTCATACAAGGAGAATAAAGACAAAACAGATACGTGTAAGGGGACGAAAGACATCACAAAGTCATATAAGGGGAATAAAGAAACTGCAAATAAGAATAAAGACACCACAGATTTACATAGGGACAATAAAGACATGTATTCAAGTAAGGAGAATAAAGACACCACACATTCAGATCTAGAAAATAAAGGCATTACATATTCCGTTAAGGAGAAAAAGTGCAGTACAGAATCACTTATGCAAAATAAAGAAAAGTCTGATTCAGGTAAAAAGAAGAAAGACAAGACATATAGAGGAAATCTAAACAAGACTGATTCAGATATGTACCATGAAAACAAAATAGGTTTAAGTAATGATAAACAAAAGCAGACTGTGAAAAAGCTAAGTACAAATGATGTTTCCAGGAATGTTGAAGCTGCTTCATTTGAACAGCAGTCACATAAGAAAGATCAGGGAGAGAAACTGTTGAATAGCAAAGAGTACAGTCAAGATAAGGAACAGTTCAGTACTAGTACTGCTAACAAAGAGTACAGTCAAGCTAGTGAACAGTTAGGTACTAGTACTGCTTACAAAGAGTACAGTCAAGATAAGGAACAGTTCGATACTAGTACTGCTAACAGAGAGTACAGTCAAGCTAGGGAACAGTTTGGTACTAGTACTGCTAACAAAGAGTACAGTCAAGATAAGAAACAGTTTGATACTAGTACTGCTAACAAAGAATACGGTCAAGCTAGAGAACAGTTTGGTACTAGTACTGCTAACAAAGAGCACGGTCAAGCTAGGGAACAGTTTGGTACTAGTACTGCTAACAAAGAGCATGGTCAAGCTAGGGAACAGTTTGGTACTAGTACTGCTAACAAAGAGTACAGTCAAGCTAGGGAACAGTTTGGTACTAGTACTGCTAACAAAGAATACGGTCAAGCTAGGGAACAGTTTGGTACTAGTACTGCTAACAAAGAGTACAGTCAAGATAAGAAACAGTTTGATACTAGTACTGCTAACAAAGAATACGGTCAAGCTAGAGAACAGTTTGGTACTAGTACTGCTAACAAAGAGCACGGTCAAGCTAGGGAACAGTTTGGTACTAGTACTGCTAACAAAGAGCATGGTCAAGCTAGGGAACAGTTTGGTACTAGTACTGCTAACAAAGAGTACAGTCAAGCTAGGGAACAGTTTGGTACTAGTACTGCTAACAAAGAATACGGTCAAGCTAGGGAACAGTTTGGTACTAGTACTGCTAACAAAGAGTACAGTCAAGATAGGGAACAGTTTGATACTAGTACTGCTAACAAAGAATACGTTCAAGCTAGAGAACAGTTTGGTACTAGTACTGCTAACAAAGAGCACGGTCAAGCTAGGGAACAGTTTGGTACTAGTACTGCTAACAAAGAATACGGTCAAGCTAGAGAACAGTTTGGTACTAGTACTGCTAACAAAGAGTACGGTCAAGCTAGGGAGCAGTTTGGTACTAGTACTGCTAACATAGAGCACAGTCAAGATAAGGAACAGTTTGGTACTGCTAAGAAAGAAAAGGCCAGTATTGCAAAAGGGAGATTTAAGAAACTTGCTGATGCAAAATCAAAACGTGCTGCAAAACTAGATCATTCTGAACAAACTTGTGGAAGTTTAAAAGAAATGTATCCAACACTAGAGCATTGTCAGGATGCTGCTATAGAATGTCAACATGATTGTGAGAAACCTCTCCATAATGTTTCAAGCAAAACAGATAAAGCATCAAGAGGGACACATTTAGGTACAGTTGTGTCTCCTGCTGTACAAGAAGTTACATCTTTTGACACTGAGAATTTGAGCATCAAAGATTCCACTTCTGGGAAGGAGACTTTGTATAAGACGAAGAAAAAGAATATAGTGGGGGAATTGGAAAGAAGAACCAGTACAAGGAAGAAACCTACCACTGTAGTGAATTTCGTTGTGAATTCTGCTGATGTTAATGTGGAATGTAAAAAAGGAAAGCTGTCAAATGATGGAACTAGTTCACCAGATAATTGTGCTGAGTCAGTGCAATTGAGAATATCAGCAAAAAACACAGAAAAATGTTTTGAGCCTCAGGGAAAGGTAATTAAGAAACTGGACATCACAGAAAAATCTACTAATATGAATGGAAAAGACAGAAAAGGAGAAAACAAGAACAAAGAAAAGGGAGGCAAGTCTTCGAATATTTACTTAGATTGTAGAATGGGAGGGGACAACGTCAAGAAAAAACAAGCAAACAAAATCACTTTAAAAGATAATATGGATATAATATCTACAACATTGGAGGATTCATTATTTAATAGGAATTCAAATACTGATGAATGCAGCAATGAAAGAAACTTGGTGGAGAATTCAGCCTTGATGTTGCAGAGTTCTTTGAAAGAGAGGCCCAGTGCAGATAATTCTGTTGTGAGTGAGGCTGCTAAGATCGCTGAAACAATTTTTGTCATTTCAAGTTCTGATATTAATCAAAAAGAAATATTAGAAGAGAGTGAGGTACAGAAGTCAACGAGCAATAACAGATACACTTCTTCTCCAGTGTTAGGTGAGAGTGATAAAACAGACAGGATCCTGATTGGAGGGAGCATCCCAGCAACCTGGGGCAGCCAGAGATGTTTTGTCACAAGTGAGACGGAGTATGAATTTGATTCTGACAATCAGAGTCCTCATCAAGTAATCTACGCCGACAGCCCTGGATCCAGGTTTAACAGGCAGTTGTCTGTCAACAGGAGTGGTACAACTACGCGAAGTCTGATCAGCAGCAAACCTAGTTCCTTTGCCAAGATTTGCAGTTCAGAGACTGATGTGGAAAAAAGTGATAGGACTGATTCAGGACAAAGTGGTGATAAATTGAATTCTCAGGCGATTGTAATGTCAGAAGATGTTGAAAGTAGCCATTCAATTGATTTAATTGATTATGTATCCAAGCAGATAGAGGTGGAGATAAACAAATCTCCAGTTGTATTACTTCCAGTCTTGCCAATGCAAAGCAAGCAGAATAGAATAGACTCTACTAAGAGACCTGATCTCCCTAGGAAAGTTAAGAAACCTGGCAGCAACAAGACCAACAAATATGAAGAGGTTGTGTTTGATCACACAGCTGTTGGCAATATGGAAGGTTACTTCCCAAAAAATTCAGGTTGTGGTGAAAAGAATTATGATCCTTCAAAAGAAGAGGCAAAGCCAAATACTAAAAATACATTTGGAAAACCTTTTGAAAAATTCACAGAGCGAAAGTTAGGTACAAATGCTGGAAAGAGATCATTTAATAAAACAACAGATATTCATGGTTCCGTGAATCAATTTAACACTAAAACTTGCACAAATACCTCTACTGCATTGTCTTTGGAAAAGCCTGATTCCAAAGCCACTGAGAGTGAATCTCTACCTCATGAGACTCTTGATTGTAAAAGAAAACAGATGGAGGGCACACAGAACTATTCTCCACTTGAAAGCAGTACTCCACAGCTTCAGTCAAGTGTAGATTTAGAGGAAAAAAGTGAGAAAGCGAAAAAGTTTGAAAGACCAAGGGAGACAAGTACATTTCAAAATTCACCTGTTATCAATTCTCACTCTGCTGACGCTTCTATGGAAAGCCCTGTTCTTAGTGTGTCAAGGACTTCAAACATATCACAGACATCTAATAGATCTGGCTTACTTCGTGATCTTCTCGGAGAAGTGTCACAAGAAATAATTTACCTTGAGTCATCAAAGAAAAAAGCTAGGGAGAAAATGATGATAAAGAAGTCAAAAGAGGAAACACATTGCGATTATTTGCTTAGTAATGGCAAGAGCGATAAGGCGTTATCTAGCTTGCAATCATCATGTGATTGTAGTTGTTATTCAGCATCAACTTCTCTGGATGAGTCTCATAGTCCTGACAAATCCTCAGGGACAGACTGTGAATTAGAACCTTCTGAGTCCATTTCTAGAATTAGCGGACTTACTTTCCTGTATGAGGATCTTGATGATGGGTCCAGTGTAAACAAAACCACCTCACATGAACAATTTCAGTTAGAGAAGGAAGTTGATTTTGATGTAAAATCTGTGAAATCAGAAAATACCAAGAAAAATTCCAGTCCAATGACATCATCTCTCCAACCTGAAAATGGGTCGTGTTCAGAAACAGTTACAAGAGACCTAGAAACCTGTTTATTTGGAAATGTGAGCTCAAGTTCAGAAGACTCTCAGTTTTCTCAATTAACTGACATGAAATGTGAACAGGGAGATAAAGGATTCACCACAGTTGACAAAAATGCAGCTCCACTTGAAAGCAGTACTCCACAGCTTCAGTCAAGTGTAGAGTTAGAGGAAAAAATGCTGAGTAATGCTGAGATAAGTGATGTAAACTCGTTAGATCAGTGTAACTTCGGAATCAGCTTTAGTAAATTCAGTTCAGAAGAGAAAAATATGATTATGTCTACATCTAGGGATGATTCTAGTTTTGATATGTATGGTTCAATCTCCAATACAAGTGCAAACCTGTTAAAAGGGCATCCCTATATAATTGAAGATGAGATGCTAACATTTGACATTCCAGACCAATCTCAGTCACATGCTGTCGAACACGCAATGGGCATTTTCTCAGATGGACCAGAGGGAGATAAATCCACTGCAGTGGAATTCCCTTTAAGTGAAAAAGACTCTGCATGTCAGATCAGAGATGACTCTCCACTGAAGAGAAGTGTAGCATTAGAAGAACATTTGATGGAGGCAAGTATCGAAGAATCACCAGTGGAAGGAGGCAGCAGATTAACTAACATGGTCCCAACTTTACAGCAGAATGCAGAGGGGTCTCACAGTAATAATGTTGTGAAGGACATGGAAAGAAACATACTGTTGACCCCTAGCCCAGTTGAGGAGCATAAGTCAGTTACTGAGGATCTTTCAGCTAAATTTGAAAAAGCTTCTTTCAGTCCTAGGAGACAGCAGAAGTTGAATGATAACAAGAACCAAAACACAGAATATCCATTCTTAAGGACTGTATCATCCCAAGGTGTCAGTCCTGGTAAGCCATGTGCACAGTCATCAGAAAAACAGTGCAACCTACTCAGTATGAAATCTCCCATGAAGCCAGTCAATTATTCCTTAGATTGCTTACATGGAGTCATATCACCACAAAAACCTAACAGCCCAGTCATTGAAAACATTGTAGTGAAAAATTTCAGTGTTTTACCAGCATTGGGTTCTGCTCAGTTAGTAGCAGAACATGAGAACTCAGGAAATGTGATACTTCACTCCCACATTGACATTATTTCTCCTGGAAAAAGCAGCAGTGCAAAATGTAACTTCAGTATGGAAAGAGAGAATACTTGTTCAAATAAGAAACCTATTTCTGAACACTGTGGCGTTAATGATCACTTGGGTGTGAGAAATGAAGACAAAGTGGTGATACCAGGTAACAGCCTAGTCCAGCACAGTCAGACATTTGGTGCTCTGATGCCGAGTTCAATCATTGGTGATATCTCCAGCTTGCCTGAGAAGAACAATGAGGAATATACTCCTAGAAAAGCTAATTCATCAAATACTTGTACTGGGAAGAGCAGAGAGTTTGTGAAAAGTGCCACTGGAGACAAATTCAGCAAAAATGGTCACCCAGTAATTACCAGAAAATCTCATATACGACATAATCCTAGTCCATCAAAATCTGTGACATCTCTGATGGAAGCCATAAACAACACTTCAGTTAAGCCAGGTACACCAAGAGAATTTCATTCAGAGAGGAGAACTAAAGCAAAATCTTCAAGGACAATGGAAACAAATAATGTGATAGTGTCTGATGTGCTACATATGCAGAAAAATCATAGTCCTGTGAAAGTTTGTCACATGTCTTTTCAAAACAAAGAAATGATGGAAAGCACTCAGTGCTTCTTAATAAATAACCCTGAAAACAAAACTGAGCCTAATATGGCTTCATCAAAGAAAAAGAGCAAGAAATCTAACAGGAAACAAAGCTCAGTTGAAAATGACATAGAAAAGATAGAACAATCATGTAGAAATGAAAGACATACAAAAAGAAATGAGTTTGGTAGTAGATCGCCTAAAGGAAACATTTCATCAGCAGATATCTTAGAATGCACTGAGAATTTGAGACATTCATTAGATAAGCCTGCAGAGAGTTTTCCACAGTTTTTAATGAACAGTGTTAATGATATTTGTGAATTGCAAGTGAATGTTTACACAGAGAATAAGTTAAGAATTAGGAGTAAAACAATAAATTCAGAATCAAAAACTAAAGGAGAGACATGTGCAATGGAAAATAGATCCAAAGCACCTGAAAAGACATTTACTAATGCTGACATTTCTGCACCAATTCCTCACACAAGTTCACTGCAGAGAATGAGAAAGGAAAGTGTTGTAATATTTGGAAATGAACTTAGTCTTCATGCATCAGAGGAGTCATTATTAAATCTTGTGGATCCTGAAATAGAGAAAATACATCCTGAAAGAGATTCAAAGACGAGACTGTCAAAGCAGGCTGATAAAGGTCCAAATACAGAATCAATTCCAGATACTATTTCCCAAAAAAGACGAACAGTTAGAGATAAAAAATACAGTAAAGTAAATTCAAGTAAAGTATCACCTGAAATGGAAAATAATTCAAGAAAAACATTCATTAAGAGAAGAAAGTCAAATTCCAAAAAAGACTTGCAAGTTAGCTTGACATCACCTTGGAAAGAGCTGAGAAGCTCACCAAGAAGATCCCAAATTCAGTTATCTCCACAGACATGTAGAGACCAGGTTGTAGGGACATCTTCAGCAAGAAAGAGGATTCTACAGTCACCAGACAAACTTTCTAATAGTAAAAGAGCCAAGACTTCTCCTAAGAATAAAGAAAGATCTGCAGAAAAAAAGGCTGATAATACAGTTGCCGATATTTCTCTAAAGAAGAAGAGTAATTTGCCTAAAAATACAAGTTGCACTAAAATGATGAAGAATTCACCTCAGTCTGGAAATATGGGCAATGACTTGGAAGCATCAGACCAGTTCAGAGCTGGCAGATCTAAAGTTTCTCCTTATAAGAAGAGTAGTACATTTTCAACATCACTGACTTCTGGCATGCAGTGCTGGACATCTCCAAGGATGAAAAAGACGAAGCTGTTAGAGGAAGTTTTAAAATCAGGAGACTCAAGGTCACCAAGAAAGAATCTTCCTCCTAATAGGAAGAATGAAAAGGTACAGGAAAATAATGAATTTTGTGCTGCGCAAGACCAAGATGGAGAAAATAGAACAAGGTCTGGTCTTCAAAAATCATCTAGTAAGAAAAAATTGACTCTGAACAGGTTTGCAGAAATAATAAAGAAAGATGAAACACCCCAACCAAAAAGAGTGATCCCAATCCCTGTAATTACAGAGTCAGTTTTGACTGCTGCTAGCCATCAGATATCTGTATTTGCAAATTTGGAACAGCTGAATTCAGCAGACTCTATGCCAAGGACGATCAGTATACCAGTAACCGTAAAGGATGACAAAAATACTGAAATGGAAGCCCAAATTACTGCATCCCAAATGCAACCAGTTCCATCCAGCACTGTCAGGGAACATGAGCTACTAGAACCAGCGAAGAAAAAGAGAAAACTTGAAAGATGTTCCATTATGGTATGCAACATTGTTCCACAAGAAGCTGAAACTGAATATACAATTCATGAAATTGCTTTAACAAATAATACATTGTATGTAGAGATGAATTATGATGATGCTGCTGAAAAATTGGACAAAATTATGCTCCATACAGAAAATGATTCAAAGTACAATGAAAAACAATTAAAAACCCCATCAAGAGCTAAGAAAATTGAAAGTCCAAAGAAAAGGATAGTTGATTCAGTGAGGAAGAGACATATTGGCTCATACAGTGTGGACAGAGTGGAAAATGAGGTGTATGATTCAGGTGGCCAAGCTGAGAATGAATTTGGCAGAGAGATTGATGGTGTTAAAGCGTTACTAAGAGAAGAGAAATTAGTACTTGGGCAGGATGAGAGGACTGATGTAGAAGATGACTGGGACTCCATTGGTGATGAAGAGGACATGAAGAAAGATAAAGATCAGCACAAGGAGATGAATGATTCTGTTGAGACAGATGAGAATAATTCCCCCGATACTAGTGAAAAGGAAAGTGAAAGTGATAATGATTATTATAATAATTTTTATGACAACAAAGAGAGTGAAAGAGTGAACTTGGGTGAAGGAAAAGAATTTTATGGTGATCCTTATGATGATAATTCGGATGAATTGGATGACTTGGAGGAAGGTGAAATAGGTTTAGACTCTGATACTCTGAATGAAACACTACAACCAGACAAAGATGCATATGCTGATGGATCAGATATTACTTATAAAATGCCTAGGAAAAAACAAGCAACACACCAAAATAGTGCAAGCAATGGAGATTTGGCAAGAGAAGATAGAGAAAGAAAGAATCTTGTTCACCTGTCTCTTATTTCAAACAAGGATTCATATCAGAGAAGCAAACAGGAAAGGAAGGATGATTATTCAAATAGGAAACAAGAGTCTATTATTGTGGATAAGAGATTAAAATCATCAGTTAGATTAACTAAATCTGAGAGAAAAAATTCACAGAGAAGGTCAAAATCAAGATCTCCAAAACAGAGATCATCCCTTTCAAAATCAGAGTCTCCATCAAGTGGAAAAAAATACTCACAGAGAAGGTCAAAATCAAGATCTCCAAAACAGAGATCATCCCTTTCAAAATCAAAGTCTCCATCAAGTGGAAAAAAATACTCACAAAGAAGGTCAAGATCAAAGTCAAGGTCTCCACAACGAAGGTTATCCCAGTCCTCAAAATCTAAATCTCGATCAAGTGAAGTTCTTGATAGACGTTCTTTATCCTCTAGATCAAGGTCAAAAGATAGACATCGGTCAAGGGAAAGATGTATGTTAGGGTCCCAGAAGGAGCGCATTTCACCAAGGTCCAGAAGGTCAAGGAGACGTCGATCTAGAGATTCCCCACAACATAGGGTTTTGACTCCAGAAAGACGGACACCCGGATGGAGAAAATCTAAAGAAATGTCGTCTTTCAGGGGTAAATCCCTAGTGAGATTCTCTGGGTCTAGCCAGAAAAATCTTTCCCCACATAAACATTCCAGGAGAGCATGCGAGCCCAGAAGAAGAAGATAGTAATGTTTACTTTCAACAGAATAGGAACGTACTTGACAAATAATTTTATGAGTTATTGATTTGCTGATTTGAAATGAAACATAACTGTTATTTGTTTAGATGTATATTTTTTTTCAAGATGCAGGGTCTAGTAGGCATTAAAGTATCTTGTCTTTCCAACTTCTTGTAAGTATAATTTAAGATAATGACATTACTTTTTAAGTCTTGTAGTATGTAATTGTTGATTTTCATTTGAACACGAAACTTTGCATTTGGCTTATGTTTTGCCAGTCATCATTTTAAGTACACACAAAGTGGATTGACCATATTCTAGGTTGGATCTAGAATTTGTCACTTTGCTGCCAGATTTTGCCCCCTCCCCAAATATTGACAATTTCAATTATTTATAATACCAGAATGGATGCTTTAGTTTTCTGTTCTGAATCTGACACCTATTTAGCTCGAGTCATTACCTGTTTTAAGCTGTATTGATTTATTTGCTCAGTTATGCAATTTTACATATAACTTTGTTTACAAACATGTTTTCCCCTACATCAGTTATATACCCTCAAAAATATATTACACTAGTAGAAATTTTTGAGACACATTTAACAAAAGTTTATAAAATTTCAATTGACAGATATGCTGATTTTATTGAAATTAATTGGCATCCCAAGATTTTGATCTGTTTGGTAATTTTTTTTATTGCTAGCACCAATATAGATATCACGCTTGTGCAGGTGGTGTAGGGTACAGTAGAGTGTAGTTAAGTGACACATTCTCATTGAATGTTTTGAATCTGGATGTGTTGCTTTCACCAGGTGTATATTACATTCAGGCAAGAGTAGAGTGCGGTTGGCAAATTTATGGACTTGTTTATATTCGTCTCCATCCCAAATGACTTGAAGTAGATGGTAACTCCATGGGTTGCAAATCAAAGTCTAATGTTTTCACATCACATTGCAAATTTTGTTTTACTCAGCATATACTAACCAGTATTACATAGTGTAGTGGGGAGCAAATGAGTATCAGCCACACACTCATCAGTGGAAAATGGTCAGTATACTTTGTATTTTTGTAGAGTTGATGCTAAATGATAATTTCTGTAACAAATACTCTCAGGAAAGAGAGTTAAATGAGCTGAGCATCATGAAAGTTATACAAGTCTGTGGCTTGATGAATTTTCAAATGAGCATCTTCAAATGTACCTAACATTAGCAAATTTTGCATATGAATAATTTCAGCACAATTTGTGTCAACATTCAGAGTAACACCACTCATTCTATATGTGCTCAAGAAAAGTGATCTTTCTACATGTAATCTGCCATCTTTGATGACAGTGCTGAAAGGTTATCTTAGCCATTGTGTACCAAAGGTTATCTTAGCCATTGTGTACCAAAGGTTATCTTGGCCATTGTGTACCAAAGGTTATCTTAGCCATTGTGTACCAAAGGTATCCAAACATCATCTACTCATTGGACCATAACCAGACAAAATGTAAACTAGTTTAATCAAAACTAGATGATGCAGACATTGTTTACCAGTTGCACACTATGACCCCAATGATTGCTTAGTCCTCTATAAAAAATGGACTCTTCAATAACTCCAGAACCAACATGGCGGATTACACGTTCTCGGACCATTCTTTTCCAGTATGTATCGAATGAGAGGTGTTGCTGTACATGTTGATGTTGAAATCATTAATGCATGAAACGAATTAGGTAATTTAATCTACATTTTGAGATGCTCATGTGAAACTTCATGGAACTGCAAATGCAGACTTTTGTGATGTTGAGCTGAATGAAATATAGCAGTGCACACAGTTTTGAAAATAACAGTGGAAACTCCCTATAATTCTGTTCTAGCGATATTGGTAAGGTTGCCTTGTGTGGGGGTGCATTATGTAGAACATAAATCAACCAGTTGAATTCAGTCCATAATCTTGGCCATGTCACGTCACAGACCATGTAATATTGAGGTGCTATGTAGTGAATACTTTAGACCCACAGCTACATTAGGAAAGATATGGGTCTGTGCTGTTGGCAGACATGGTAAATCCCTTTTTGAATCAAGCATTTACATATTAGGTATCTTGTGCAAGTAGTTACATTTGTTACTGTGAATACAGGACTTTTGCACAATGATTTATTTCTAATGTCATCAGAATTTATTCTTTGTCAGAAATTTAAATCACACTTGCAGTTGTTTATATTTATGTATTACATACTTTCCCTCAGGCTTTCTATACTATACCTAAAGTGCTCTGGTCATGTTTCCAGATGTCATTAATTAATGTTGACAGTTATGAACCTTTAGTATTTTGAAAAGTAAAAAAAAATATTGTTAACAATAATGTTGACATTATATATTATATTCTGTCAACATTTCTGTCCACAATTTTTCAAATATGTCATGTACATTTTTACCTTTCATCAATGCCTGAACATAGATGTTTTTATACAGCCATCTGTAAAATACAAGTTTGCTGTAGGGTTTGTCGTATACATTTTGTAATATGGATTTTTAGTGCATTTTTCCCAAAAAGTTAATGCCAAGGTCATCACTGTAGTTTACTCTTTAAGAATACACCACCATTTTGTATTCTACGTTTTGTAACCTTCACCTTATGGAAAATTGCCTTGATAATTCAATCCTGTATGCTTTTGGTAGAATCTGCAGCTTCCATAGAAGTCAAACTTCAAACAATGTTGACCATGATCTGCCGTCACATAATGCGAAAGCAGGTAAGGGTCCCTTTTCTTCATTCTAATAATTACTCGTAACAAGTGTCATAAACCCACATGCAACATCATATTATGCCATGATAGGTCTGGGTCTGTGCAGTTTGCAGTTGGACATGACTGATAAGCAAATAAGCACACACACATATATAGTAATAGTATTCTCAACCTGGCTTCAGTTTTTATCCCAGTATTTTAGTGTAAAGTGGGTATTTTTGATATCCATGGTTTGTACAACCTAGAGAATTCATTGAATTTGATGGGTTATATTGAAAACTTTTCAATTTTTTAAAAAAATCTCCTTGAATTTATCTTAGGGAGTACACAAGTTTAAAGTGAATAAAATATGCAAATTTTAAAATCTTGAATTTGTGTTATTTGCTGATTTTCCCAAATTAACGAGATAAAACTTCCTGGTAGTTACCAATTGTGACCCTATACAGCAGGAAAGTATTTATCTTCTATTTAGTATACCTTAATATACAATATTGAAAAAAGTTCATGTTCATGTTCCATAATGGCAGTGTGGACCAGCTTGTCTATGCGGCTTTCCAGTATTGTCCATATCTTTTCCTAAAATGTGTGACATCAGGAAGAAGTACAATTTAATTTTTTTTTCTGTTGGGTTTGGCATCAGACTCCTTTACTCTCATGGCCAACGGATCAGTGCACTTGTGGTATGTGATCTAGCATCTGTTTGGTTAGGCTTGTGAACACTTAGAGACTATGTTTTGATAAGACTTGGTGTATGAGCTTATATCAAGATCTTGGGCATATTTTATTATGAGTGACACACTTGCATATTAATGAGTGGTATTGCAACTGATTAGCTGAGCTTCTGAACACTTGATAGGCCATATTTCTTCTTATAGTTTAATCATATTTGTTATGAAAGCTCATATTATCAAGCTCTCTGTGGAGTTTTATTATGAATGACACATATTAATGAAGTGATTTTGCATCCAAATGGCTAACATTATTATCATGCTGAACCATATTCCTGATCCGATTTTAGTCATACTTGGATATATGCTTGTATCATGAATACCTCAGATGAATTTAAATAACAAGATAGGTATGTGTGTATTAATGAGTTTTTGAACACTCTACAATCTTATTTGCGAATAGATTTTGATCAGACGTGCTATGTAAGCTGTATAATTGAGCTCTTAGATGAGACTGATTATTGAGTGTCCAGACTGATAGATAGTCGGAATTTAACCTGCAACCTTCTAGTCCCAAGTCTAATGTTCTAAGTGTGGACCCACCACAAGTTCTCTGCATGGAAATTTCAATGGTTTCCAGGTTGCAACTCCATGATGGTGAGGAGAGATATAGTAATCCATGCCGACTCCCATTTCTAATGGCAGGAAGGTGGGGTTAGGAAAGCTATGAACGATGGGTCTGGTCCCCAGGACAGGATCCAGGAGAATATAGTGACTGTGTTAATGACCTGTCCTCTATGTGCGAAAAGCTGACATGTCAACTCGACCCATGCGAGTCGTTTCAAGCCAACTTGGACCCCTTTTTTAAAGTTTTTTATTACGACATTTTCAGATGTTCAAGCATGAAAACATGAACCTGTCAATTTCAGCCACCCATGGGTAAAAGTCCAACTGGTCTTGATACCAGTGTAACCATGTACTGAATACTATTATTATTATTATTCTCTGAATAGTGTTGAGCACTATTCAACAAAATCATAATATAAATATATACTGTTCTTTTCTGGTCTGTCTCAGATGATAGCAATAATTCCATGAAGGGGCTTTTGCTCTATTAGATGAATAGAATTTACAGGAATTCAAGATAAGACCATTTCTTCCTTTTAGCTGCTGAGTGTGAAAGTATCTGATACTCTTCACTGACAACAAGATTTTAAAATTTGCGTGCTATTGTGGACATATTGGATGTCAGATTGTTACCATTTTCATTTTGGACAAAGTAGACATTGTTAGAAATTTTTTTATGACAACCCTCAGGTAAGTTTGACCATCCATTCAGTAGGAGTAGGGAAAGGAAAGCAAGATTTGCATGAAGGCCATCATGGTAGCCATATTGGCAACACTAGGACGGACCAGCTTGGTATTGCCCTGAAAACACCCATCTTCTTTAAACCATCCATTAGGACCAGCTTGGTATTGCCCTGAAAACACCCATCTTCATAAAAGCATCCATTTGGCAGGAGATAACAATATTTTTAAGCTGGTGGCCGTGTTAAATGTCAGTTTGCGTCATTTTTTCATTTCGGACTAACTAGGCACAATAAATATGAATCTACATAACATTTGTAAAAGTTGTGATAAGATTAGTTTTGAGAAGTTCAGTGACAAAATTTTCAAGATGGCTGTTATGGTGGCCATATTGGATATCATGCACACCATTTCCATTTAGTAGGATCAACTAGAATCATAAGAAGTCTTTTGGTGAAAGCACAATGATATGACCAGCCATCCAGGAGAAATAGCAATAATAGGAATTTCCAGATGGCCATTGTGGTGGCCATATTGGTTTGTCAGATTGGCACCATTTTCATTTACAACCAACTTGACATTAGAAGACTCTTAGTGAAAACCCAGAATTGTGATAGGATTATTTATGTTGCCACTGTGGTGACCATACTGGATGGCAGGCACAATTTTAATTTAGGACCAATTGAATATAAGAAGCCTCAGTAAAATCCCCATGTTTATATCGTCATCCATTCTGGAGTAGTAGTAATAATATTCTCAAGATAGCAGATGTAAGAGTGCAGTACCATTTTTATTTAGGACCAACAGTACATTATAAGAAGGCTGGCTGAATACCCTATCAACATGACTTTTTGTTCAGGAGGAGTAGCTAAAGCAATTTTCAAAATACTTTATGTGGAGACCATTTTGGACATCATATAGGTACCATTTTTATTTAGGATCAACTAGACAAGTCTGCCTGTTAAAATCCTTTGTCAGTCTGACTTTCTATTCAGAGGAATAGCAATAACAAGATTTTCAAGATGGCTGTTGTATTGGATGTCTGCAAGGAAACAGTTTCATTTAGGACAAACTAGACCATGTGACAAATGTATGCGTGTATTGAATGTCTACAAGGAAACGGTTTCATTTAGGACAAACTAGACTATGTGACGAATGTGTGCATGTATTGGATGTCTGAGAGGAAACAGTTTCATTTAGGACAAACTAGACTATGTGACGATTGTGTGTGTGTAAAGTTTCATGGCAATTCTGTAAGTAGTTTAGGAGGAGTAGCAATATCAAACTTGTGCAAATTGGTGGACAGATGATGGAGGAAAAATTAGCCCATAAGTTCTTATATCGAGATATAATCTGCCTGTCATTATGATTCCCTAACCAATTAAAGGGAGAGACCAAATACTGTACTTAGAAACATCTGCTGTAAATTCATAGTATGCCAGCTTGTGGTAATAATTATTATTGAATCCAAGTCCTTACCATAAATTTACAATTAGGATGCCAGCTTGTGGCATTCATAAATTATTGAATCCAAGTCCTTACCATAATTTCACAAATAGTGTACCAGCTTGTGACATTCATTATTGAATCCAACTTCTTTTCCATAAATTCATCAGTTAGATAGTGTGCCAGCTTGCTTGTGGTATGTGTTATTGAATCCAAGTCCTTACAGGAATGTTGTCTCGGGGTATGAGTTCTTGCGTCATGAAATGGCCCGAGACAACAGCTAAATGGAAACTTTGCATCGCTTATGTTTGCATTTCTCAACAGTTTAACTGGTTATCGTAGAGTATTGATGATTATGTCTTCATCTTTATGGATTTTGTATTTTGTAACAGTGGAATTATTTGTAACAGTGGAATTATTTCATCTGACAATCTTGATAGCGTGAAACAAAGTGCTGTTCTGTTCATTTGTAAAATTTGTGTGCTATATTTACATAATGTTTTATTACCATGTTATGAGGTAATGTTTCTAATGTGCATGATCGTCACAGCTTTGTATTTACAGATAAACATATTCAGAGTGTAATTTTTGTATTTATTTTATTTTTCATGTTAATGATGTCTGAATGTCTATTCCTGAGCCATCATTTCTTCTTGTCTCATCAGCCAAGTATAGGGAGAATAATTAGATATCCAGTGGCCTCATTGAGTTTGATTATGTGCAAGAGCCATGCATATTAATGAGATGAGTTTGCATCTAATTGGCTAATCTTGCCACCACTCTGGAAGCCATGGAGCTGTACTTCTCTGATTTTTATCAAATCTGAAATTCATGTGTATATCATCAAAACCTTGTACTTAATAATAAGCAACTGTTACATCTCCAAAGTCTTAAACAAAGTAAATGAAAAAAGTGAAAAGTTTTGTAAAATTCAACAAATAATTTATTTCCGTGAATACAAAGTGTAAAATGCATAAAGAACTTACGGTATTGTGAATTAAATTCCAAATAATCCTAACAATTTCTAACACAAGTCCTAATGAGTTAAGTTCTGAATAAACTTTAGTGGTATTCCAAAATAAAACCCATGCTGGAAGTGTTGATGTGCTTGTGATGGGCTCTGTTGTAGTGTTTGTGAACAATCTTTTGTTGAATCACAATAATACAATCCAAGAATCCTTATTTGAATTGTACTATAAATCCAAGTCTCTATTTCCCAGAATGTTATTTTTGAGCACTCTGTATTTCCAGAGAAGAATAATTTGATTAAATAATTTGTATAAATTCCAGCCCAAACTAAATACAGGACACAGCAATAATACAATTGATTCTGCTCAGATCTTACAGCATGAATGAATTATTTCTTGATAAACAAGTTTTTATAGTCTTCAACATGACCTCCGGTCACAATTAGCATTTTTTTAAAAACAAACTCTTATCTAATGGAAAATTTCATTATTGAAGGTTCCAGATGTTTGCAAGATAAAATCTTAGAAGGTGTGTTACTAAAATTATAACATAAAATGTGCCAAACAACAGATAGACCTGGTATTTCATATAGATTTTCCAAAGTTGTGGACTCTGAGAAACATTTTTACAAAACCAAAATCAGTGACTCCGCTCAGGTAGAAAATGAACTTAATTTTAGACAAGGTCAGGTCCAAAAACCTAACAAACAATGCAAATTAAATAAACATAACAGTGAGATGCACTCATATTAATGAGGTGATCTGACATATTGGGTGATCATGTTGATACTATGAAAGCCATTTATCTGATTATCAGGTTTTAACCAGGCTTGAAATATGGTTGTATATAATCCAAATCTTGGATGGGTTCATTAATGAGATTCATGCATAAAAATGAGGTAATATTGCAAGTGACTGAACTTGTTACCGCTTCTCATATTTGTGATAAAATTTGGAATATTATGCTTACGTCATCAAGATCATCAAAAATTTAGATAATGAGCAACATCCATGCATATTAAGATGATGTATCTGACTGGCTAACTCTAACCCTATTACTAGCCTTGAAGTGTGATTTTAGATTGGATGTTGTCTAACCCTATTACTAGCCTTGAAGTCTGATTTTAGATTGGATATTGTCTAGCCCTATTACTAGTCTTGAAGTCTGATTTTAGATTGGATGTTGTCTAACCCTATTACTAGCCTTGAAGTCTGATTTTAGATTGGATCTTGTCTAGCCCTATTACTAGTCTTGAAGTCTGATTTTAGATTGGATGTTGTCTAACCGTATTACTAGTCTTGAAGTCTGATTTTAGATTGGATGTTGTCTAACCCTATTACTAGTCTTGAAGTCTGATTTTAGATTGGATGTTGTCTAGCCCTATTACTAGCCTTGAAGTCTGATTTTAGATTGGATATTTTCTAACCCTATTACTAGTCTTGAAGTCTGATTTTAGATCGGATGTTGAAGCTTGGAATATGTCGCATATTCCAATCTTCAACACCAAATCAGTAATCTGATTTCAAGATTGGCTAAAAACAGAAACAAGAGCTAAAAATAAGCACATTTCCTCGATAGCCTGCATGGATTTATAATGATTAAATAATTTAGCAGATGTAAAACATGATCACAGGTAACAATATTATATTATTTAAAACTACATATAAGTACATGTATTATACATAACATGGTTATGGAGTTGTTTGTGTTTGCTGGCTCACAGAGTGGAAGAAGTGACTGGAAATGTTGAAAAGATCATGAATTACATGCTCATTTTAGCTCTACTGGTTGTAAATATGAGGAGCTTATTGGGTGACCCGATATGTTTTGTCCATTGGTTCAAATTAGCACCAGTTATCTTGACTCCTCCTAAACTACCTGTTGGATTGCCATGAAACTTGGACAACCACTATAGCTACCAGAGTGTTTGTGCTGAAAGTATTCTTGTTGCTACTCCTAATAAATGTATGGTCATATCATCTTTGGGTTTTCACAAAAGATTCCTTATGATATTTAGTTGTTCCTAAATAAAAATACTGGTGTGACTCCCAGTATGGCCACTATGGCAGTCATCTTGAAAATTTTGCTATCACTAGTATCGACATGGGGGGTTTCACCACAGGTCTTGTTTGTCTTAAATGAAAATGGTGCTGATCTGACTGCCATTATGGCTACCATCTTGAAAATCTTCTGATTTCTCTTCTTGGATGGATGATCATATTGATATGGAGTTTTCACCCAAAGAATTCTAATGATATCTAGTTGATACTAAATGAAAATAGTGCTGAGCTGATATTAAATATGGTTGCCATCTTGACAATCTTATTATCACTGCTCCTAGATTGTTGGTCACATGTACATGGGGTTTTCACAAAAGACATCTTACCATGTCTAGTTGGTCCTAAACAAAAACGGTTCCTGCATGAAATCTAGCATGGCCACCATGGCAACCATCTTCAAATTTTTTATTGCTCATTCTCCTTAAAGTCCTATCAACATGGGGTTTTCACCTTCAGATGACTTTTGATACCTGGTTAGTCCTCCATGAAAATGGTGCCAGTCATACATCTAATATGGCTGCCTTGACATCTGTCTTGAAAATCATGCTGTCGCTACTTCCCGTGAATGGATGGTCATGTTATGTGTGTGTAACAGAATTTGACCTGAATGGATGGTCATGTTATGTGTGTAACAGAATTTGACCTGAATGGATGGTCATGTTATGTGTGTGTAACAGGATTTGACCTGAATGGATGCTTGGATTAAATTACAACACAGATGAAAGATGGAAGATTATGAAATGAATTAATAAAAATATGTATATACCCTACAAATACAGTGATTCTTTCACGCTCCAAACATATGACTCATTCAATTACTTTACACAAACATTCACAAATGGGAAAACAAAAATGTGATTCATATATTCAAATATAAAGGTAAGATTCATACAATCTCATGTAATGAAGATAAGATTCAAATTATCTCATGTAATGAAAGTGAGATTCAAATAATCTCATGTAATGAAAGTTAGATTCAAATAATCTCATGCAATGAAAGTGACTCAACTGAAACATCATCTATAGAAACAAATATGTTCAATTGTAATCAATGTACCAATTGTACCAAACATAAGACCCATGACTTAGTCATTAATACAGCCCATATGATTCACAATCATGCATGACTCATAAATACTTGTAAAAACTTGCAGATGAGTCATATTGACCTGGTTCACGTGTCCATTTACAAACCACTCAGTTCTCTTGAATTCTTGTGTTGGCTCACACTTGTATTGGCCACACACACCCTTCATGGATCCACCATGCACACAAGTTTACAAATCAGTAGTTCCATCCTTGTATGGCCTTGATGGTCACACCTCCTTCCATCCCCATACAGACGGCCAGACCGACAGCCTAATATACCCGCACACGCATATGCACAGATAGCTACAATAAAACCACTGGTCATAATAACAGGTATGGAATTAAAATCAACAGATACATGCTACTAAATTAAACTCCCAATAGCAACTTGTAACAATCAAAAGTTCACGACGTTTCAAATTCGCATAATGGTAAAGGCAACATTTCACACTACAACATTAAAACTGAATATGCTTCACATATTAAATAACATACAAATTTAACACTCACCCCAACGGCTGGAGAACAAAAATAGATAATGTACACTCCTTGACAAGATCCAAAAGACCAATGTGTCAATTAGAGAGTGTGTCTCTCGCTGCAAGCAATTTACGACGAGATGCATGCTAGCTCAGTCACTTAACTAGACAAACAATTATCCACCCTAGGTAATGTTGTACACATGTACGACATAAATGGTCAAATCATTCTAAGGAAGCCATAGTTCTGATCCAGTGTGTTCTCAGTATGGAAGTCAATACACTTCTCAAGAATGTGTTCTGCTGTCAATGCACCCTACTCTTCATGCATAAATCAGATACATGTCCTATATGTAGTTGGAAGGTCTGATGTTATGAAGCTTGTTTGTGGACTTTTCATTTCTCATATTTGCCAGGCATGAAGAACATTCTGATATATGTTTGAGATCATCAGAAATAGGCCCCATAAAATATGGCCACTGGTACTAAAAATGATTAGGGCAAAACTTCCGCCCTGACTTTAACCAGATTCCAGGTGGAATTTTAAAGCGGATTTCACTTAAAGCCTAGATTCCGCTTATTATAAATTTTAGGTGGGTTCAGGGTGGAATACAGCCCGAAATATGCAAATTAGTCCATCTATTACTAGGTGGAATTTGTTTATTCCGCCTACTAGGCAGAATTAGTTTTCTCCGCCTACTAGGTGGAATTTTTTACTCCTGCCTAATTAGATGGAAATACCTGCAGAAACCCCATCCAATAATGAAAATGTCAAGGTGGATTTCAGACGGGGTTTTTTTTAAAGCAATTTCTGCCTAAACCATAAAATATATACTTCAGATTTCTATTAAACTGCCTAATGATTTTTAGACATTATTGGGAATCAATGATAAATATTCACAGTAATATTTAAAATGGATCATAAATTTTATTTTGACAGACATTATCAAATAAGTTTTAGGTTTTTCTTGTCCTAAGGGGCAATGCCATTTTCTTTCTTGCATACAAAATCTAATCCAACATGGCAACACTTAAGTACTTTTAATTTCACTTTAAAGTTTAGTGAGATTTCACATATTTTGACCAATACTTTCATTGAAATTATGTTGAGGTCTCACTCAAATTTCTTTGAAATATTTGTGAGGTTTCACAAAAAAATTGACTAAAACGTTTTTAAGATTCCACTTAAATTTTGATCATTGTACAGTATTTTACTGAAGTTTTTTTTTAGTGCTTCAGACATTTCAGCAGGTTTCAAAGAAATAATGGATATGAATTAAACAGGACTTTATTAACCAAGGTGATATTTAAGTGTGCATGAAAACAATTATACTAATGTTGTAATTATATGACATCCAAGGCAAGAGAAATGGGAGTTAATAATAATAATAATAATAATGATAATGACTTTATTTACAGAAGGTAATTCAATTAGTTACAGAACTAATCTACCTTGAGGCCTTCTATCTGTGATGTACAACATATACAGTATATACAATATGACTTGAAGTATCTGACACTAAATAATTAAGTGGTTTTAAAAATCAAAGTATCAAGCCTGGAACCTATGCACAGGCATTTGTGAACACATAAACATATATAAAATATAAAATATTAATCTGCATTGAAAAATTCAGCCGTGAAAATAATGCAAAATTACAGAAAAGCATCCATTTGAGACAATTTGATTATGCGAAGAAGAAAAGCCAGGAGCCTGCCTTATGTCACTTGTACTGTAGACTGGATTTTTGATTGCACAAACTATGATGCTGTTGTGGTCTCTTGAATTCGTCCTTGTTCCATAAGCAGCCATGACAAACATTTATCACGATATAATTGCTCTTATTTTACACCAAGAATATGTTGATAATGTGCCTCACTAGATTGAAAGTAGATTCTACTTTTCAACCAAGAAAATTCCGCAAAGATATGACTATCTTTGATAGACATGGATATCTGGCAACAATTCCCACCAGTGATCTACACGTTGTCCCTCTTAAATTCTGAAGTTAATCAGTTTGGAGTTGTATAACTTCGAAATCATCCTGATTCCATTCCTTGTCCTATTTACCACGTTAGCCGCTACTGTAAAGCTCTTTATGGCACAAAAAGCAAAATGCTTGTCTTGGCGTTCAGTTTTCATACAGACTGACCAATTATGTTCCCATCAAATTTGCGTTCAGGGTATTCTCATTACCGCACATTTTTCAAATGGTTATTCAATCTCTCGTCCCGCTCGAAAATTCGAATCGCCATGTTTAGCAAACATGCTCTTTCCCATCAGTTTCTGTTACGCGACGATTCATTGGGCAATTACAAAATTATGACCAATCAGAAAGCTTTATACAACGATCCTCAGTTAAACAATAAACGAACAAATACTTCTTTGAAAGATCGTTGTGGAATGGGACCGGATAGAGCATTATTTAACAAAAGTTTCGGAGACGATATTAAAAAATGGGTCCATATCGAGGAAATTCAGGTCAGGAGAAAAGCCAAATTATGTTTTAAAACGGAAAACAAGATGAAAACTTGTTTGAGGGCAGTTAAATCCAATTGAAGTTAAACAAAAATACAACAACAACAACAAATTTGAAAAAGAAATTTAACAAGGAAAGCTGTGGAAAGAAGTTATAAATTGTGCCCAAAATAAACAATAAAATTACAGCTATCAGATACAGGAAATATAAATGCTGCTGAAAATCATTCAAATTGTACAAGAAACAATAAATGTTATTATATCTTATTGATATTTTTATTGAATTGTCAGTGATATTACAATCACAAAGTATCACTATATTTTCAGTCATTTAACTTTACAGACACACAAAAGCCAAGTCCTAATTATGCCTTATTTAACTGATGTAAATGACTAAGTTCTTCATTCTGCCTAGATGTTGGTTAGAAAATAAACTAAGTCCAGATTCCTCCTTTCATATAATAGATGCCAGTGACTAAGTTCCTAATTCCACCTAGATGGTGGGTGGAAAATCAACCAAGTCCAAAATTATGCTTAAAGATGTATTTATAGGAGGAATTTGACAAAAGTCCATCTTAGAGTTAGACAGACTCTAGATGGATTCATCTTTGACTTCTCAAATTTTCCATGTCCGCCTTTGTATTAACCAGATTTTTAACATTTTAGGCAGATTCCGCCTGGAGTCTGCTTAAGTTCCAGGTGGAATCTGCCTAATTCTTTCATATGGGCTGAGTTACATGGCATTTTTTAAAAGAACAATTGGATCAATTTTGATTTCGCCTGGGAACAAAGGGCTAAACAAATTATAATGATCCACTACCAATCCTGTGTCTTCCAGCCACTCTGGTTGACTTTAATTGGAATGCGAGTTTACTAGGGTTACTGTTTTATAAATCTCTTTATTCTCTTAAGTATAAATTTGACCACAAAGAAAGGTCATGGAGCCAATCATTGTCCACCTTGGTTAATTCCACTCTTATAGTTACAAAAAGTTTGACTGCTCTCCTCCAGTCTGAGCTCTGAAGCAACACTTGAACATATTTGTTATGTATAGCTATGTTGTGTGCTTAAGTTTTGTCCATAATTGAGGGTTGGAAGTTTTGCTTTCCTCACTGTTGTCATGATTACAAGTGTTGTCATGATTACAAGAAGTAAAGAAGATGTTTACTTGAATTTGTTGTTGTTGTTGTGGTAGGGTTTAACGCCATTTTTCAGCACACGATAGGTTATACATGGCAGCCAGTATTAATGGTGGAGGAAGAACCCGGGAAAACGCCAGAAAGAACCGTGATCCATGAGAAGCTACTGGCAAGCTTTCTCACATACCCACATTAGCCGAATCTGAGACTTTAACCAACACAGACAGGTGAGATGGCAGTGATCTGTAATGAAAAGCGCTTTAGACCACTCAGACCCCTCCTTGAATTTTAGTTTAAAGCCTGACATAGTTTATGAGTTATTGGGTTTTCCCATTGTAAATCTATTCATCATAGGTCAAGTGGATATTTGTATATATAGAGGTTTGGTAAATTCCTGTTTCATATCAGTCTTTGGGAATCTATGTTCCGAGGTTGTAGTTGTGGTCAGATATAATTCAGACATGCCAACTCTCCTGACTTAATTGTGTCTTCCAATTATGTTGTTGTTGTTGTTGTAGGGTTTAACACCATTTTTCAGTTTACAATAGGCTATACATGGCGGCCAGTATTAATGGTGGAGGAAGAACCTGGGAAAACCCCAGAAAGAACCACCGACCCACGAGAAGCTACTGACAAGCTTTCTCACATACCCACATTGGCTGAATCCGAGACTTGAACCCACACAGACAGAGGTGAGATGGCAGTGATCCGTAACAGAGAGTGCGTTAGACCACTCAGCTACTCAGGGCCCCTCCAGTTATGCATAGAAAACCTGACAGTACTGAGTGGCAGTAAAACAATGTTGCGAGTCAACAGGAAGTAACAGGGCAATCACTGTAAAAACAAACTGAAATATTTTATTTTTTTTTCTTCATATTTCTGAGTTGTTCTGAGTTAATAGAAAGGAACCAGACAAACATTGTATGAACAAATTGAATATCTCGTTTTTTTTCCTTCATATTTTCTGGGTCTATCCGAGCTGACAGTCAGTAACAGGACATACATTGTATGGACCAATAAAAATTTCTTGCTTTTCTTCATATTTACAGAGAAGTACTTGTAAAGACACTAAAAATTCCACTTTACAAATGCAGTCTTCCACTTTAAATGACCATCAGCCTCACTTTCATTACCATAAAAGTTGGCATCTCTGTGTAATTATAGAAGTATGATTAATATTATTCTTTGGAATTACAAAGTGCTCATTAACATTTTTGTTTGAAACACTATGTTGGGATTTTTGAGAACGTATTCAGAGGTGTTCTAGACTGTATCATTGTGGTACATCAAGACATTCAAGATTGAATTCATTTGGAACATTTTATACATTTGGATTTGTTAGGATATTTAGGATTATTTGTGATTTAATTCACCATACTGTGTCTCTTAAATTTTCACTTTGTAACTTAGAGAAATTAATTATTTCTCATTTTACAAAATTTGTTAGTTTTGCTTCTTCTCTCACATAATTTAAGACCATAGCATAGTGATGTTCAATAGACTTTGTCCTCTGTACATCTTTGCAGCCAAGACAAAATTTATTTTGTTCAAGTACAGTAGTAAAAAGGACAACATGAAAGTTCTTAAATGTGTGACTTTATTTACCTTCAATAATGTAACTATGACCATCAACATGCAATAGAACGATGTTAACAGCAGATATATGGATTTTGTGGTGAAAAATCTACCCGATAGGATTCAACTTGACCAGTGTTATGTGCACCAGATAAAACTAAGTGTACAGTATCACTTATACTGTAATTACAGATGATGCTACTGTGGGAATGCTTGTTATCATATATATACACACACACACACACTGCCCTAACAGTCACCTTCATTCAGTGTTTACAATTGGCATTATAATTTCCCCAGGGTAGATTTTCTTATGTAAATATCCTGCATGTAATGGTCACTTGCTTTCTGTGATTAGCAGACAGGTGTTTACTAACCAATCTGTTTTCTCCATGCCTTAAGAACTGGTTTGTCCATGCCTTATGAACTGGTTTCTCTATGCCTTAAGAACTGGTTTCTCCATGCTTTATGAACTGTTTTCTCTATGCCTTATGAACTGGTTTCTCCATGCCTTAAGAATTGGTTTCTCCATGCCTTAAAAACTGGTTTCTCCATGCCTTATGAACTGGTTTCTCCATGTTTAAGTGGTCACTGGTTCAATACTGCAGGTACTACTGAATCTATGCAGCCTAAATTTTGCTTCATGAGGAAGGCATTATTTAGATAAATAACATGTAAGTTGATATATTTCTTATCTTGCTTTTATTCACCATACTCCAGTCATATTGACAATATTATTCAAAGGTGTCTATATGTCAAATTCAAAAGCATGGTAGTTTTTATTATTAGGGGAGATGGTCAAAGCAATTTCTTCGAAGGATGGTGAGAAAAGTAGTTGTCTTATCACAACAGAAATGGAAGTTGCCTTTTGCGTCAGTGACTGGTATAGTCTGAGATCTTTGTTTACATGTCTGTGAATTAATGCATTTCTGAAGAACAAAGTTATTCACTGAGAAGAAATGCAAGTTACATTCCTTTTCATTATGCTCAGGGGTCATTCAGTATTTAAAACATGTCTGTAAAGGCTGGTGAAGATTTGGTTCACAAAGGAAAGTCATATACAGCTTTTTTTTCGATTTCCTATTCTTCACAGCCTTCTCACATAAGGTAGTAGTCTTTTGATCTTGTTTAATGTAGCAACTGGGTAATCCAAATATTAATTTTAAAGTGTGATCAGCTGTTTATACAATTTTATTGATGAAATAATTAGTCCTTTCTTTTACAGTCATATGTAAGCTATCAACAGATAACCAATTTTAAAAGGTGAACCTGTGTACAGAGGTCACCTTTGTACAAAGGACAGTTCTGCCTTTTCCCTTGGGTGACTTATTGACGGGTTTGATTGTAAACTAAAGAACAGAATGTGAAGTAGCAGAATTCCATTTTACCATATCTTGGAATAAATTATACAATTTCTAAACTGCTGTCAGGATATTATACTTGTATAACTGAATATAATCCAACCTCCATAAACAATCTCTTTTCAGATACAGCAAATATATTGAATTTTCTCTTATTTTCCACTTTATTAATTCTTTTCCCTTTTCACAGCCACCTCTGTGAAAACAGCTCAAAAGGTTCCATTCCTGTTGTTGCTAGAAAAAAGATGCTGCAGTTTCTATTTTGCATCCAAGTCTGAGAAACTAATAACTGGCTGTGTGAATTTAGCAAACACAATCATTCAAAATATACTTGAAAATCTGAAGATGATCTTAGAAATCATTTTCTTTTGCTGGAATTCTTACCTGTTCTTTTAAGGTTTTCCGTAAAATAAATTTAGATTTGAAAATTCAACATAAGTTGAACTGTGGTTTTAAATACTCATCTGATTTCAAATATTAATGTTTAATGAAGCACCTATACCAACAACCATACCTATATCAACAACCATATCTATACCAACAACCATACATATACCAACAACTATACATATACCAACAACCAGATCTATACCAACAACCATACCTATAACAACAACCATACATATAACAACCATACATATAATTTAAAACAAAATTCTGAATAAATTACAATCCCAAATGTTGATTTTTCTATCTGACTCATGACATGAAAATTAATATGAAAGCTTTGCATACTCTTCATCAAAATGGAACTTTAATTCTCAAGCATAAAATTAAATTTAACTATGATTAAGCAAATGATAGAATAGCAAAAAACATTATCAAGCATGATCTGTGAACAAATAAATATTAAAAAGGAAAGACCATTCAAAATGGTCACTGCAATTACTTTATATTGTACATATATTTATGCATCAATACAGAGATAGGGTCCATGTCATAGCCAGTGTGACTATGTCACTATGATCATTGTTCTTTGAAAGTAAATATGTATAACTACATTATAAAATAAATTATACCAACATCACATTTAATTCAAACTTGTACAAATAATTCATAAGTAATTCAACATCCAGTCCCAACAAAACATACTCATTTATGGTGAAATATTTAATAGATGTATGACAATAAATGCTTTAACATTATGCTGATGCTTCTAACAATGTATGATATTGCATTGTACTCTACTTTACCATACATACTCAAGCTTTTTTACTGGCATTCCTGATAAATCAGTCTTGCTGACTGGGTGATGCAGCATTCTTCTGCCCACCACTGACTAGTCTGAATGTTGCCTAACCCTAACCCTGCCCACAACAGGCTAGTCTCCTTGTCGCCTAACCCTAACCCTGCCCACCAATGACTAGTCTGAATGCCGCCTAACCCTAACCCTGCCCACCACTGACTAGTCTGAATGTGGCCTAACCCTGACCATGCCCACCATTAACTAGTCTGAATGTTGCCTAATTTGTTCCTCCAGGGGCAGTCAGCAAATTTGATTCTCTTTAGCCAATATTTAAAGGTGTTAACTATTGCTCTACTTAGCTGTTTCAGTAATTATCAGTACCAATAATTATCAGTACCAGTAATTATTGGTACCAGTAATTATCAGTACCAATAATTATCAGTACTAGTAATTATCAGTACCAGTAGTTATCAGTACCAATACCACATATTTCTAAAACTGATTGGATTTACATATGCCTCTAATCTCTGTATAAACTTAAGAAGAAAAAATTTCATGAGAGAGATGTTGGTGTTGGGTTGGGTTCATAACTTTATAAGTAGAAGAGGCCCAAGTGGACTAAAACTGCTCACCTGTCTAATACAAAAATGCAAGAGAAATTGGCAAAGTAGTTTGGATAAGTATGATGCCTTCTGTAGAAATTTCTTCCAATGCTGTTGATTGCATGTGTTAAAAAAATTGTTTTAAGGTTTCTGTATGCCAGGATGATTTTACTCTGAGTTGGTCAGAGCAGTATCATTTTTTAATAACCGTTTTGTAAATGTTTTCTGTATTTAGTAATGTACAATATAAATAACAGGCAATTGGTATAATTTCTATAAATGTAAAAAGCTTGTACATGTTTTTGTTTGTCAAATTTGGTTAAATTCAGTAAAGTGGATTTTTTAGATCATGGTGCAGGTTAACTTTTACAGCCTTATTTTAACATAGATTGGCACAAACTTAGAAGCCCTTCAGGCCAAGATGTCATCTTTTAAATTTTGTTAAATTCTGCTGAGTTGTTTTAAAAAACATCAAAAGGAATTATTTTGAGTAATGGTGGCCATATTAATGGTGAACAGAATCATTTGTATAAATCTGAAAACCCCCAGGCCAGATTTGTCTTTTTTCTTCTTATTTTTTTGTCAGATATGATCAATTTCAGGGAAAAGATTCATTTTTTTGTTTATTTTTAGTACTGGAGGCAATATTTGCTGGCAGACAGTATTTAAAAAAATGTAAAGGCCTTTCTGCCAAGATGATTCTGTCAAATTTAGTAATGTTGAGTGGTTTTTAAGAACCTGTTTAGAGATTTTTTTTATTGCAGATTGGCATAATTTATACAGATTTGAAAACCATCTATACAAGAGTAGTATGCTGTCACATTTTGGTATACAACAGTAGTATGCTGTCACATTTTGGTATGCAACAGTTTTATGCTGTCATATTTTGGTATGCAACAGTAGTATGCTGTCACATTTTGGTATGCAACAGTATTATGCTGTCATATTTTGGTATGCAACAGTATTATGCTGTCACATTTTGGTCAAATTCTGTTGAGTGGTTTTGAAGATGTCATTTAAAGTTATTTATATTTTTGGTAGCAATGTCTATTTTTGATGGATTGGCATCATGTGTACAAAATTTGAAAGCCATCAATGCCTTAGTGTTTTCTGTAACATTTGGTAAAATTCTGTTGGTTAGGCTTTTCAAAGATAAGTCATTTAATGATTTTGTATTTTTAGTAATGGTGGCCAGATTTGATGGTAGATCTGCATGATCTGAATGACTTTCATGCCAGGATACTTTTCCATAAGTTTGGTAAAATCTGTTTTGTGGTTTTGAGAAGTCATTTAAAGGGTTTTCTGTTTTGAGTAGCAGTGACCAAATCTGTCTGAACAGATGTGACAGGCCTTCATGTCAGGATGCATTTTTAAAAAAACTTCTGTTACATTCCGGTGGGTGGCTCTTAAAAAAATTCAATGGTTTTCTTAGCAATAGTGGCCATATTTGAGGATGGATTGGCATCAACTGGAATACTATGATGCTTTCTTTCAAATTTAGTCAAATTCTGTTGAGTTGGTCTTGAGAAGTTATGAACAGATGTTTTATTATGTTTAACAAAAGCCATATCTGAAGGCAGATCCTCATTATTTGAATGAATCTGCTTCATGCCAGGATGCTACATCAAATTTATTGTACAAGTCACACAGGTCATGTAAAAGCATTTACTGAAAAAAGTTTAAAAAATAATTTTATTTTTAAAATTTAATCATAATATAGTTATAACGAAGTTTATTTAATCATGATTTTTGAGTGATCTACACATTAATTGCTATGTACTTTTATAATGGCAGTTCAGCATTACACTGACTTAAGAAAGTCGATATTTGATTGAACTATTACTAGTGTTGGGGGGATCAAGGTACAATCGTGTGAACAAGAAGTTACATGCATCTTCATTCATATTCAGCATGGATGTTCAACTGTGAAAGAGATAGAGGAGTAACATACAATTAAATTTATTCTTAGCTTGTACATATGACATTTCTTCAAAATGATAATTTATCTAACTAAAATAAATCTGAATTGACAGCTGTGTTTCTATGAAAGTACATATTTTTGTACTGGAAAAATAGGTATTACATACAAACTGAAATAAAAGACATGATATACCGCACAGAAGATATACACAAAGTTACATAACTGCCTCCAATTTATTGGACTTGTGTGCTGATTTTCTTTTCTGCTGGTGTTTTCCCAGAGTTTGTTTATAAATGATGAAATTGTCGCATATCTATTTGTAGTACAACTTTTTCCTAACTGCAGATGCATTCTCTTACATCACAGCGTGCAACAAATCTGGTTTTAAATGAGATCACCGTTTTCTTACTGTGCCTAAAAAATGTCCAAGTACGTTTATTGAATTTGCCGTTAAGCATTTTTTTAAAGGAATTTATACAATAATCTTCAAAGGAATTTTGAAGGACAAGGCGTGAAATAAAGTGAATAAACACAATTTAAAGGTATGTGAAAACAAATTCTACAAAATGACACATGTATCTGCAAAAAGTGATTTAGAGTGTGTACATGAGCTGTGTGATTTGTACTATAGTTGTTTTTGAGACTTATATACAAGCAAATGTGAACAGATGATGCATGAGGGACCTTATAATAGCCTTTTGGCCAGGTGAGCTATACATTTAGAAACATATTGATTAGCTTTAACATTTTCCAGTCAATTTGTCCATAACAATTGTAGCCAATGGATTTGGTTATTCATAAACCATAACAATTGTAGCCAGTGGATTTGGTTATTCATAACCCATAACAACTGTAGCCAGTGGATTTGGTTATTTGTAACCCATTGCACATGTCAGACCTTTGTACAGCTATTTTCCATCCACAACGAAAAGAGGAAAGAGTAAGTGTGTGGGAGGGTGGTATTTGTGTGATCAGATAAACTTCTCTTTTTATATACTGATATTATTATTTTGTAAAATGTTCATTCTTTTTGTTGTTGATTGCATTCACCACAACATTTGTGTCATCAGAACCTCAGGAGAGGGAGAACTGGGTTTTAATAATTAGGCAATTTACATGTTAAAAAGGTGCATTGGAACTACTGATAAACAGCACAACTGCCTTGCCCTGCAAATATGTCATCAACAGAATTATAATTCTTATATATATCTATAGAGATGCTTCCAGGCCAGGAGACGACTGGTTTCTTGCAAAAATTATTAATTAAAATCTTTCAACTTTTAAAATCCGATGAGGGAAAGATCATGCATGTTACCTGTGGTTCCCGTAATTTCTCATACCCAATGCATGAGTTTTTAAATTAAAAAAGTTATGTTCATCTTATCTTTTTTGTCTTTTCTCCATGATCTTAATCCAATTTCAATGAAGAAATCTGTTTGAGTACAAGCACCTTTATGATGGAGATCTGTTTGGGTATTGCAGAAACTGTGGAGGTATTCCAAATGATTTGTTTCATGGAGGGTTATTGTAAACTGATCCACTAATTAACAATTAGGGAAATGTCTAAAGTGCAACAGCAGTGTGTCATGTTGAAACAAAAGATAACTGATTTCTTAAGGAAAGTCAGTGGTATGGAAACATAATCTGCTTAGGATGCAACTAGAAAGGATGAAATATCAGATGGTTTGCTGCTAACTGAACATAGTGTAGAAAGCGGTGATATAGAAATAACCAGCACGGTTATTTACTAAGATTTAGGTCTTGTAGAAAATCGGACACATCAACAGAAATATCCTAGGAACAGCATGCATAAATTATGGAAAACTGTGCTTTTGGATATATATCCTGAAAATCTGATCACAAATCTATTCAGACAGGCTATAATTGCAGCAGTTTTTACTTTATAAAAAGCTGATTGTGAAAAGAGATTCAGTTCTCAAAGCGGAATTCACACTTCTCAGAGGAAAAGTCTAACCACAGACCTTTGAAAAATCTAACCACAGACCTTTGAAACTCTATTACAGAAAATGTCAGCAGTGACAAGAAACAAATAAAGATATTTGCCAGTTGAGCAACAATTAGGTATGCAGATGCCTTGTACATTTATTGTCAAAGAAGTGATACAAAATCATTAAATGCTTGTTTTAAATTAGATGTTTCTACATCTTATATTGATGTCATCACCCATAGCTACCATTCAGCATAGTTACTCCCCTCCCTTAGGTGGAATTGTAACATATCTGATTGAACAAATTATCTCTATGCTCAACTGATGTTTCTTAAATTCAGATGATTTATGGTTCAAGAAAGCATCGCTTATGCCAAATACAAGCTTAAGAATCACACTTTTTAGAAGAGACAGTGTGTGCTTTCCCCCTTTTCCAGTATATAAAGTCTGTTCAGATATTAGCAGTAAATCTAACTGAAATAAAATAATTTAAAGAACAGGTACAAGTATGTGGTAGAGAGGCTATTATTAAAAAAACTAAGAAATATATGACATGTAAAGTAAACATGTACTGAAAATAACTACGGTAAATCAACTGGCTGTGCTTGACAAATTGATTAGGAAATGTACCGGTAGGCTAGTCAAGAAGTTTGGGTTTCTTTAGTAGCTATGAAACTGTCTTGTTGTGTAGAACAAGGTTGTGGCAGCCAATCAGTAAGGTTGACGACAGGGTATGCCAATAAAATGTTTGTGTAATCAGAAATTAAACAGCAATACAACATCCTACATTGCATGTATTGTCAATGAATTATCTGAGAATTTATTGCCAGTTTATTTTCGCATATAGACATAATTTGTTAGCAGATCTCAAGCTGCCCAGATTTAAAGCTGGACAAGTTTATAAATGTCTTAATATATATTTATTGTTAATAAATTGTATGACATGTCCATAATCCAGCCATACCATCCATGATGACCATGTAGTTCTTTTCAATCAGGATACCAAGGGTAAAACCTAATCTCTAAATAAATGAAAATAAAACTTTAATGTACCAATACAGAAAGAACAACAATGCCTTAAATAATTAATAATTCTACTTTAATTACACAGCATTTACCTGGACATTTTTCAAACAACTAAATTGACCAGAATCGTTTCTATTGGTAAGTTTGATTGGAGAATCATTCGGCAACATCAGGCAATTTCAAAATCAAGTCATTAATGGATTTGTTCAAAGCTTATAAAGTTCATGCAGCTGCAACCTCAAGACATTTTTTTTGACTTTTTCTGAGCTATAAATGTATCTTGGTAACACAAACGCCATTTTGACATATCATTATACTCAACTGGTGACTGGTAATGAAATGAGTTATTTCTATGCTGCTATTTCAAAATTAAGCAGCTGGGCCCAAAACACAAAATGTTTTTATATTTTATATATTTTATTGCAAGTAATTCTTATTAATTACATGTGACTTCCCTTTTTCTTCCTAATTAACACAGTTCATTAAAAATACATTGAACAACAGAAGCAGTACTTATTGAAAGTTACTGAAGTTTAAAGCCAATGGGTGTTTTGTTTAGTTTTGAACACTGACTAAGATCATTTCCTGAATGGAGAAATAAAACATTATTTCAACACAATGTACAAACCCTGTATCCATTACTTCTTACTCTATTTCAGTAAGCAAATCCTTTAATTTAATCCTCCTCCACTTTTTTGTCATGATGACCATAATGATCCGTTCATCTTCATGAAACTTCCAGCAACACTGAATACACATCACTGACAAATTACTTATGTTAACAAAAATATATAAAGTTAATATAAACATACCTTTTCAATAGAAAATTTAGTTAATAATAAACCAGAATCTGTGATTTTGAAACATTTCCCAAAAGTAATTCTGCTTAAACTCTCTACTTAGATAAAAGACTGATTCTACTATAATTTGTTTTAGGGTTTAACTCCATTTCTCAGTGCAAGATAGGCTAAACATGCAGGCCTGTATAACTGGTGGAGAAAGAACCCAGGAAAACCCTGGTAAGAACAACTGTCCCAATGGAAGATACTGGCAAGCTTTCTCACATAGACTCAAACACAAGCGAATGGAGGTGAGATGGCAGTGATTGGCAAAAATTTTTGCTATAGACCACTTGGCCACCTGGAGCCCCCAAAAGCAAATATTCTGAATTGTTACTTTCATGGGTAGTAGTTTTTGTGGTTTTGCAGATAATTATATTTTGATCGATACAAAAATATGGATGTGTCCAGTTGTTTGTTAGATTGCTCAATTCATAGTTGATAGCATCCACAAAAATTGGTAATTCATAAACAATAATGATTTCACAGATGGTGAGTTTTCTTGCAGTAAAAGATGTCTCTTCACTAATGCTAATTGGCATGCAGATGGAAATGTTTTTCTGTAATAACAGTAATGCACCCTCTTTATAGATTCAACTCAGTATTAATGAAAGACATCAACTACAATCCCAAAGCAAAACTGTTACAGAGCTTGGCATCATCAACAGTTTCAAGATAAATCAATTAATTACTTTGCACAACAAAAAACATCACTACAGTTTTCAAATGAATGACCTTGACATGACTCATACGGTTACTTCATCTGCAAAAATAAAATTGAAATGGTATATGTATCACTGTAGTCAGTGTAAGAAAAAAGCTGAAACTATGTATAAGCAATTAAAAACCAAGAGGGGTACTAAATTCCTCTCCTACCCAAACCCCAAGTATCTATTTGTCCTGTGCACATATATCTCAAAACTTGGCAGAAATCTTTGTATGAAGTTGATAAAAGCTGTTTTTAGTTTTTTTTGGCAGCACAAGAAAATGCTTATAAAATGCTTGAAAAGTGTTAACTATAATGGCATTTCTGAGAAAAAATAAACTATAAAAATAGATATCTCTCTTCGTTACCTGAAAATATTACACATGAAAACGATCTGAAAGATACTTCAGCATTACAAACAAACATCGATACATTAGCAGTCTACATTATTATATGCTGTAGATATCCAGGTTAATATGACTCTGTTCTTTAAATTCAAAGTTAAACCACGCCATTGTTTGATGCAACATGATCCATCACAACAAATGCATGTACTGACAAATCTTGATCACATGTAACATGTTATAAATACACCCCTGTGACCTTGAATATGAAATGCCTTAAAATGACATACTGAAGTGATGTTTACAGTTGACACTTAGCATTAAAGCTATTATTCATGACATGGGTTCAAGGAAATCTCTTTCTAGAAGTTCCTCTATGAACTGTCTGTCTGTCTTATGTTGAAGGTCAAGGACACTAGTGTCAGACTGGTCCAGTACTGATGGTATTGATTTAGACTTTGGTAATAATCTTCTGCCATTCTTTCGAGCGCCACTATGACCTTGGCCTCTAGAAGTTATGTGAATGTTCTCAGACTGGCTAGCCATACACAGTGTGTTAAAGAAGGGCTGCAGCTCGGACAATGACCTTAGGTAAGTTAAGGTCAGAAGAGGTCGTCCATGGGTCATCTTCAAGACAGGCACATCCCCTTGAATCTGATGGACAGAATAAATAATTGCTTTATTAATGAGAGTCAAAGTAAGTACAAAATACTGATAATGTAAACTTCTGAAGAGACTTTGAATTTAGATAACTGTTTAGTAAATAATTTCTTATGATATTAAAAACCATTTCTTTTAATAATAATAATTATAATAATAATAATAATAATAATAACACTTTATTTACAGAGGGTGACTCATTAAGTGAAGTACATGAACTATCCTCCCTTGAGGCCCTCTTAAGAGTGCAGTAATGTGCATTATATGAAAGATAATATTACTTACTGTTCATTTTAACATCTTCAGCATTCCAATACTAAATTCCATTATCTATTTGACAGTTTTCAAGCTGAGATCATTACAAATTCCATTATCTATTTGACAGTTTTCAAGCCGAGATCATTACAAATTCTGGAAAACTATATTTAAGTGAGCAGAAGTTTACAGAATTTCCCCAGCAGATATAGAATTTGTATGGTTCATGTCCCTAACCCTAACCACAGCCTAGATGTCAAACAAGAAATATATTCAAGGAAGACATGCCATAGCAATGCCTGAAACTCACCTAATTGAAAAATCTAACCGGACAGACATATGTATACTGTACAGACTGATAGACAAGGGTGACATTATATGCCCTACCTTTGTCATAGTAGGGCATAAAAAATAAGCAACATTTACGTGTAACCTTGATTTTGATAATAATTAAACCATACAAAGGCAATGTGGTAGGCATCCAGTTAAAGCAAAACTGCATTATACTTAATACCACTAAATTGAATGGCTTCAGAGTCCAGTTAAAGTAAAACTGCATTATATTTAATACCAATGCCAAGGCAATGTGGTATGCATCCAGTTAAAGTAAAACTGCATTATATTTAATACCAATACCAAGGCAATGTGGTATGCATTATATTTAATACCAATGCCAGGGCAATGTGGTATGCATCCAGTTAATACCAATGCCAAGGCAATGTGGTATGCATCCAGTTAATACCAATGCCAAGGCAATGTGGTATGCATCCAGTTAATACCAATGCCAAGGCAATGTGGTATGCATCCAGTTAATACCAATGCCAGGGCAATGTGGTATGCATCCAGTTAATACCAATGTCAAGGCAATGTGGTATGCATCCAGTTAATACCAATGCCAGGGCAATGTGGTATGCATCCAGTTAATACCAACGCCAAGGCAATGTGGTATGCATCTAGTTAATACCACTAAATTGAATGGGTTCAGAGTCCAGTTAAGGTAAAACTGCATTATATTTAATACCAATGCCAAGGCAATGTGGTATGCACTATATTTAATACCAATGCCAAGGCAATGTGGTATACATCCAGTTAATACCATTAAATTGAATGGCTTCAGAGTCACAGCCACAAGCAAGCAAGTAATCCATAGCTGTGACCTTGACTTTGCACACAGGACAATGATAACAGTACCACATACACTCACTTATAAGCTGACATTTTTTTATACAGAAAATCTGATTTGTGTATGTTAGGGTTGTCTTACAATGCATGACATACAAAAAATTTATAAACATAGGACAGTATTGGAAACTCCAGATGTTTGCAGTACAAATACAAACAGGCAAATTAAGTATTACCCACAACCAGTGTTTATCGAGGGTGTTTACTATTAAGTATATTGCTTCCATTTTTGTGCAAATCCCAACAACCTATATATGTATTAATGTTTATGTTTGCTACATAAACACTTCGTTGGATGCAATAAAAGTTTTGATTTAAATTGTTTTGTCCTTATCCATAAGTAAGATTTAATTCCCAAGTGATATTTCCCAAGTTTTTTTGCTAGTGCATCCCACTGCTTGTAAAGGCAGCACCCTCTTTGTTTTCTCATGTGACAAACCTTTGATCAAGCTGCAAGTAATGATACTTACTCAGTGCCAAGTAACAGAGGGTAGTTACTTGAACACTGTGATATTGCAGCACAACACAAGTTGCAGCCTTTAATAGATTTCACAGACTGATGATCAAAGTGCTACTTATAGAACTCAAAGCAAATTCTCTGCATAAACATCCACATATGACAGTGAAATGAGTTGGATGATATTTACAATAACCAGACAACAGCAATTTACAATGACTAGATGACAATGGAAGATTTAGTTTTAGAGGAGTCATCTATTTAAATTATTGAATGGAATTACGAAGTTCTCATATTAATAGTCTGGACAAAAGCAACACTCCGGGATTATTGTGAATTCATTCAAAGGAGTTTTAGACAATGCCAATGTGATACATTGAGACTGCTGGCACTTCAGCATACATAAGGACTGGTACATCAACACATCTGAGGCTTGGTATTCATTCAGAACACTTTTCTTTTGGACTTGTGATTGAACTTTCAGGATTATTTTGGTTTAATTCTTAACACTGCCAGTTCCCCTTAAATTTTTGTTTTGATGCTTAGAGAATTATATTATTTGTTAAGTTTTACAGAACTTGTTGGTTTTACTTTTTTCCGTTACTTAAAGACCAGAGTGTAACAGTATTTTCTCCCAACTTTGGTTGCAAACTGTACATGGGGGGGATGTTACCTTCACCCTAAATAGAGGTCGTTTTAAGTGGTGCAAGACACAAACTAACCATTACTGTTTCATTTTGCTAGGATTATAGACCTGACATTAAAACAATTAATGTTGACTTGTGACCTGCACGTCAAAAATAGAAACTAAGCTTAGTTGCAAGAAAGAAACGGTCTGTAAACCAGACCAGGTGACCTCTGAATTTTACTTGTTAAGGTGTTTAAATGGCAGTATAATGGATAAACAAAGACAAGCTGGTACAATGATATTTGAAAATTCCTATGACAAATGTCTGTATGTGTTGGTAAAAAGCTTTAATCTACTGGACATGTCTGGTCTGTAGTTATTTTTTATATCTTTTTTCTGCCTGATTTATGAATGGAGATAACTTTTTCTAACATCCATGTCTGGGGAAACACTGAGGTGGATATGCCTAACTTACATATCAAATCATGTATCATCAGTTTCCCTCAGGAGATGTCCAATATTATCTGATTCGCCCATTTCATTGGTTCACTAGTTTGCAGAGACTGAAAATTTTGTTTTGGCTGGAATTTTAATGCAACATAAATTTCTTAGTTCTATATGATTGGAGTGTTACGAGTCCATGCTCTTAAAATAAGTAACAGAAAAAGAGTGAAGACAACAAGCTTTGTAAAATTTAACAAATAATTTATTTCCCTACAATTCAAAGTGAAAAATGAGGAAAAAAAAAGAACTTACCGTATTGCAAATTAAATCCAAAAATAAACCAAAAATTAAAGACACAAGTCCTAGTAATAAAAAGTCCTGAATAATCTCAGTTCATATCCCAAAGAGATCCAAAATTGAAGGCTGTCTGTTATGGCCTGCAGAGTGTTGATGTGTCAACAGTTTCTTGTTGAATCATATAAATATTATTCCAGGTTTGAATTCAGTATAAATTCCAATGAATGTCTTTATCAAAAAATTTTGTCAGAGCATTTTTGTATTTCCAGAGAAATTAATAACTTGAATTCAGTAATTTGAAGAAAATAAAATTCAGCCCAAACTGGTCACAGCATAATACAACTTACAGTACTAGATGTTAAAGCACGACCAGTAAAATCCTCAGTCACAATATAATATAGTTCTGTTTGACTTCAGGTCATAATTAGCATTTTCCAAAAACAACCTTTATGTAATGGAAAATAACCTTCTCGAATGATCTAGTGAGCCTTGGTTTGTTTTACAACACAATAGCCTAAAAAATTCACTTAGGGATCTCCAAAACCCTGACCCTGATCAACATATTTACTCCTTTGTTTACCTGAATAATAATCCTGATAATAAGCTCATACACACAGAGAATAATGAAGCTATTGTTAGTTGTTTACATAAATGAAATAAAAAAGAAATTTTAAAAAATTCAATCAGGTAAAGTGGAAATGAACTCAATTTTGGACAAGGTTGAGTTCATCAAACAATGTTACATTACAATGACATATAATGAAATAAAAAAATTTTAAACAGACAAAAAATTAAATACACATAACAGGATTTTATAATGGGATTCTAAATTTTGAATGTTACACTGACAAACATTTGTTAAATGTTTTTAATACCTTAACACTACTTTAATAACCTCATAAAGATCTGACTTTTATGGCCAAGTTGACCTTACAGAATGTTTACTTGTACTTCTTTTTTGTTAATCTGATTGTTCATAAGATCTCTGCTGAAATTTATTTTTGTTCATCAATCTAGTTGCTATTCACAATGATCATTCCAGCTGACCTTCACAGATAGGGGCTTAAAGACAAAGCCCATTGGGAACGACTTGGCGTTTGTTTAATTTACTAGAATCAATATTGCTTGAATACTATCCAATTCTAAATCATTTTTTCTTTCAACCGATAATACATTTCTTGCATAAATTAGAACATCTCTATCCCCTGAACTTATATCACCTCTGATTGGTGTGCCATAAACATCAAGTCATTTGACTATGTTTCTGTTTAACCCAGAATATAGACATAGTGACTTAGATGATAATAATAAATTCAGTTGGTCTAGCTTATAATGCACACCTTGTATATTTATATGCCTGATGTGTAGACCTTTGATTTAATTCCAAGAGCTAAAGTAAAAAAAATAAAAATTACTTAGAGGTCAAACCTGAAGTCACTGACAGAACAGTTGAAAAAACTTGAAGTATTCATGGAGTCACAGACAGAACAGTCACAAACACTAATTGAACTTCTGCATGCCAAACATTCATCATAATTGTAAGTTTGAGTGACCCAAATGAAGCAACATAGGCATACCTAGTACAGTTCCAATTTCTGTCAGTTTGTGTCCCAAATGAAACATGGGCATTTTCATCCAGTAGAATTCCCATTGTTGTCAGTTGTGTCCCAAACAAGACATGTGCATTTTCATCCAGTAGAGTTCCCACTGTTGTCAGTTTGAGTGTTCCAAAAGAAACAAAATGAGCACCATCACCTAGAAGTCTAGTCATGTGAGAGCAGAGATTATGTCTCTTAAACATGGCTTTATCTTTATAGCAATTAACCTTGCAGCTGTTACTAGGGTGAAACAGTTCAGTGCTTTGCCTGCTCCAAACAGTCATGGCATTGAATTTTGCCTGTATGTCTGCATAAATCTAGGCCATGCCCTGTTTTAACCCTTTACCTCATGCATGAGCCTTTGGATGCCTCTGCTCCATTTGCATGAAAGTGCCTTTGGACTTCTGCTGTAAACATCAGCCATGTTAAGCGGCTTTTCATAGCGATAGCGCCATCTTCGGGGAAAACCCCTATTAGATGCTACATTCATTTCTGCAAATGACAATTATGTCAGATCACGTGGTCACTGTTTATGCTCTGGTTGTAATCTCCACTCTCCAAAATGGAGGGGGGCCCCAAGTGGCCGAGTGGTCTAAAGCACTCTCCGTTATGGATCACTGCTATCTCACCTCTATCTGCATGGGTCTGAGTCTCGGATTCGGCTAACGTGGGTATGTGAGAAAGCTTGCCAGTAGCTTCTCGTGGGTTGGTGGTTCTTTCCGGGGTTTTCCCGGGTTCTTCCTCCACGATTAATACTGGCCGCCATGTATAGCCTATCGTGTGCTGAAAAATGGTGTTAATCCCTACAACAACAACAACAACAACAACCAAAATGGAGGTCATGAATTTCATTCAGTACTTACGAAGTTTTCACAGGATCACAACTATGAAAGCTTCAATAACTTAGATAAAGGCTCTGATATTGATGTAGGAAGCAATTAGTTTTTATTAATTATCTAATTCAGATGACTTAGTGATGTAGACGCAGACAAAAAACTTGTAAATTTCGAGTATGAGAAATGGCAGCTATGGTTGGTCACGTGGCTTCACTGACTTGATGGTGATCAAGTTCTCTCAAGATTTTACAGCATATAACAGATTCTTCCATGAAAAATAATTACACAGCTATAACAATCAGAATTTACTCTTCAATTTTTCCACATATAATAGATGTGTACCAAAAGTGTAAAATGGTTAAATTGCTGTTAAACATAACATGCACTACATTGCTTAACAGTTAACAGGCAGGCCTGTGCATATGGAGTCGAATAGGTGACAGGTGTTCTATTTATTGCTCACTATACTGGGTAACTTTGCTCTATGAGGTAAAGGGTTAAAGCAATTACAACACCACCATCCAGTTTGCTGAAAATGTTATCTTTGTCCCTATCTTTGGTTAATATATATGCCCTTGTATATTGGAACATGCTCATTACTGCATGCTGGAAGTGTAAAAGTCTCATTTTGTTTAAATGGGTTCTGTCCTTAGCCGTGAGGTGTTCCAGCATCAGATCAAACTTTGTAATGAATGCATTTTCAATGGCAATCATGTTGCATTGTTTATTAGTTTCTTTAATTTGTTTTTTAAGTTTCATTATATGCTACTGTAATGTAACATTGCATGCTGGACTTAACCTTGTCCAAAATCAAGTTTATTTTCTACTTGACCTGAATTAGTTATTTTTTTAATTCTGTAAACACTAGTACATTGCTAAAATATTCTCTACATGTATAGGTTTAATATTCAGATTATGATTAATAGAGGTAAATATTTATTTGGGTCTGGGTATAGGTTATTGGGATTCCCCTAGCATACGTAACATAGTCCAGGTTCTGTATTATAATTTTAGTAACAGACCTTTGAATTATAACTACCATTTTATCTTGTAAACATTTACAACCTTCCATATTAAAATTTTCCATTAGCTAATAGTTTTTATTAGAAAATGCTAACTGTGACATGAGGTCAAGTAAAGTACTATGTAATCTTGACTTTGTGCTTTAAGATCTAGCATAATCAATTTGTATTATTGTTGTGTCTAGTAGTTCATTTGGGCTAGAATTTATTTCTTCTGATTATTCCATTCAATTGATTTTTCTTTGGAAATAAAGAGTGCTCATGAATATACAATATACTTGGACAGAGACATTCACAGTGATTTACAGTTAATTCAAATCTGGAATTATATTACTGGGTTTCAACAAAAGACAGCATATCAACACTTTACGAGCCACCACAGACACACCAACACTTTCAGCATTGAATTTAATTTGTATTTCCAATAAAGTTTATTCAGAACTTGAATTATTAGGACATGTGTCTGTAATTCTAGGATTCTATGGGATTTAATTTGCAATACCATATGTTAATTTATTTTCACTTTGTATTCTAGGGAGATAAATTATTTATTGAAATGTACAAAGCCTGTTGCTTTTCACTCTTTTTTGTTACTAAGTTTCAGAGCATATATTCATAATACAATCAAGTTACGAATGGAAATTAGAAAAGTTATAGATGTGGCTTGAGCTATGAATACACTGCAATGGGTAGAAACTATGGATACAATGAAATGGGCTGGAACTTGGATACATTGCAATGGACAAGAGATATGGATACATTGCAATGGACTAGGAATATGGATACATTGCAATAGGCTGAGCTATGGATATATTGCAATGGGCTAGACCTATGGATACATTGCAATGGGTAGAAAATATGGATACATTGCAATGAGCTGGAGCTAAGGATACATTGCAATGGACTAGAGCTAAGGATACACTGAAATGCACACAACATATGAATATATGAATACATTGTAATGGGCTAGAGATATGGATACACTGCAATGGGCTGGAGTAATGGATACATTGCAATGGGCTAGAGCTATGGATAAATAGCAATGGACTAAACATATGGATACACTGTAATGGGCTAGAGCTATGGATACATTGCAATGGACTAGACATACGGATACATTGTAATGGGCTAGAGCTATGGATACATTGCAATGGGCTAGAGCTATGGATACATTGCAATGGACTAGACATACAGATACATTGCAGTGGGCTGAGCTATGGATATATTGCAATGGGCTAGAGCTATGGATATATTGCAATGGGTATAAACAATGGATACACTGCAGAGGATTAGACATACAGATACATTGCAATGAGTAGAAACTATGGATACATTGCAATGGGCTAGAGCTATGGATACATTGCAATAGGTAGAAACAATGGATACACTGCAGTGGATTAGACATACAGATACACTGCAATGGACTAGAGCTATGGATACATTGCAATGGACTAGAGCTATGGATACAATGCAGTGGATTGGGGCTATGGATAGATTAAAATGGGCTCCTCTCACTAAACTTTGCTCCACAGAGCCTTAAACAGAGAAACTAGTGTTGGAAGACCAAGCTTTGGAGAATTCTGGGGCCATAACGTCTCTAAAAGATGAGTCCACTGAGGGGATTGATGCTTTATTCTCTGATTTTTTTCTAGGAATTCAAGATAAGCCTGTTTTTTCCTTTCAAGTGCTGAGTCTTGAAACCATCTCTCAATAACTTCAGTTACAACAAGATTTTCAAATTAACTTCTGTTGCGGTCATACTGGATGTGAGATTGACACCCTTTTCATATAGACCAAGTAGATGTTATAACAAGCCTTCTTGTGAAAACCCCATGTTGATATGATCAGTCATTAAGTGACATCATGATTTTCAAGACAGCTGTTGTGGCAGTCACACTGGATGTACAACTGCTGCCATTTCCACTTAGGACCCACTCATGTCTGACAGTGAAAATCCCATGTTGGTAATGACTTTCCATTTAACAGCATTGATAACAAGATTTTCAAGGTGGCAGTCATGGTGATCATACTGGATATCAGATCAGCACCATTTCAGTTTGTTGATCAATAAGAAATCAAAAGAAGTCTTCTGATGAAAACCCTATCTTGATATGATTTTCAGTTTTGCAGAAGTAACAATAACAAGATCTCAAGATAGTTGCCTAGGTGGCCATATTGGATATCAGATTCACACCATTTTCATCTAGGACCACTAGGCATCATAAAAATTCTTTTGGAGAAAGCACTGTCAATATGCCCAGCCATCAGGAATAAGATTTCCATCATGGTCATTATGATGGCCATATTCAAAGTTGGACTGGAACCATTTTCATTTAGGACCAAATAGATATCATAAGACGTTTTCTTGTGGAAACCCCATGTCAATATGACTTTTCATTCAGGAGAATTTCATTTAGGACCAAACAGATATCATAAGAAGTTTTCTTGTGGAAACCCCATGTCAATATGACTTTTCATTCAGGAAAATTTTATTTAGGACCAAATAGATATCATAAGATGTTTTCTTGTGGAAACCCCATGTCAATATGACTTTTCATTCGGGAGAATTTCATTTAGGACCAAATAGATATCATAAGAAGTTTTCTTGTGGAAACCCCATGTCAATATGACTTTTCATTCAGGAGAATTTCATTTAGGACCAAATAGATATCATAAGAAGTTTTCTTGTGGAAACCCCATGTCAATATGACTTTTCATTCAGCAGAATTTCATTTAGGACCAAATAGATATCATAAGAAGTTTTCTTGTGGAAACCCCATGTCAATATGACTTTTCATGCAGAAGAAGCTGTAATAACTAGATTTTCAAGCTGACTAAAGTGGCAGCCATATTGGACATCACATCAACACCATTTTCATTCATGACCAACCATACATCATAAGAAGTCTTTTAGTGAAAATTCTATCTTAATATAACCATCCATTTCAGAGAAATTGTGATAGCAAAATTTTTAAGATGGCCCCTATGGCAACCACATTGGATTTCAGAATGGAACCAATTTCTTTAATCAAACTAGTCCATGGGATGAATTTTTTTGTAAAGTTTCATAGCAATTCTCCAAGTAATTTAGGAGTAGTAGTGTTAACGATGACAGACTACAGATAATGGACAACATACCATCCATCCCATAAGCTCTTAAGCAGATTTGAGCTAATAATGTGGAATGCTGAAAATCATCTCCTTCAAGGTTTAATCAATATGGAGTAGCAATGTGATTGAAATTCAATATTGTTGCAGCAACCGATGTTATGAGGATGGAAGATCAGTGGGGTATAGCTACTGTCATGGATGTTGAGGAAATATAGAAAACAGAAATCATTCAAGGTTTTATAAAATAAAGGTGATTACTAAGTTAGAAGCCATAACATAAAGTAAAGGTGAATGCTAAGTTAGAAGCCATAACTCCTGTAAACAGTGTTGTGGATTTTATTTAACTTTTGTCATTTCTGTTCATGATTGTAAATTGTATAGAACAGCTTTAGTTTGATTTTGCCTACATGACCTGAATCTGTTAAGAGCATAAAATTACATAGGATTCTATAAATAGTATGTGTTGACAATTTATAATAATAATCTTAATAATAAGACTTAATGACACTTTTGGCTTCATTTCTCATTGGCTGATGGGGTTTAGACCTTTCCAGAAGAATGCAGTAACTTCTCACTGACTGGACTGGCTCACACAAAAATGCAAGTTTGGGGCAAACTGGATCTGTTATTGTGAAATCCAGTCATAACAGAAGATGTATAAAAGGAAAGAACTGAGCAATTAGAATCATTCTGATTTTTGGAGGCATCATCATTTCTTGTCTTCCTGTTGTAAATCTGCAGAAATTTTTTATGTTGTACTTAGATATTATTTGAGAGGAAAAACATTTGTTTGGACTGTTCAGCAGAAATAGAAAGTACTCATTAATTGGGACTTGGATAATATTTTTCTGAACTGATGTAATTATTCAAAGGAGTTCTGGATGACACCATCTTGACAATGTCATAATTCTTGATGGACCAGTACAATTTCGGGTTTGAAATTTATATGGAAATTTTTATTTATTTAGGACTTTTATACAACTTGATCAGGATTATTCTGGATTCACATCACAATACTGTCTGTTCCTCTCACATTTTCATTTATGTCTTTGAGAATTAAATTATTTGTTAAGTTTACAAACTTGTTGGTTTTGCTTCTTTCTATTACTTAATTTGTGACCATAGATTCATAACACTCATCAAATATGGTTGAAATCAAAGGCTATATAAAGCTCCTGTCATGTTAAAGAATGCTGAAAATCAAGGTGCTCTAACTTTATGGCTGCGTTACAAATTGGCTACAATCCAAAATCCTTGGAAAAGTTAGACTATAAAAACAAAACTTATGAGGAAAGGCAATAAGGGTCCATAACTCCTCCAAAGAATGACACGGAGGGTTGGAAACTGCCTTTGAGGCCTCATCAATATAAAATTATACAATTCCCAATGAAGTTAAATGCATTAGCTAAGTTTTTAATGGATGAACATGACCACTAATGGCTCCATCAAAATAAAAATGACTCCATCAAAATAAAAATGGATTAGATATGGATAATTGGCTGGAGACATGTAAATGTCATGTCCCTAACTTTTCATTAAAAGAAAGGGGACAAGAATAGCTCTGCAAACTGTATACCATATTTGCCAGCAAGTTAATACTTTTTGAGAAGATAGTCTGGGCTTCATCTTATACTCTGAATTGACTTATATATGGATTATGGCATTCAAATTGACTTATATATGGATTATGGCATTCAAATTGATTTATTTTGTGTCATGCTAGTTTTTGCATGCAAAAAATATATATTTCCAAAGTATGAAAAACGTGTAAGAAAACTATTGTCATTTTGGAGAAGAGATCATGAATGAATAAAAATGGACCCCACACTGAGAAGGATTTTAAAATATTTACATGATTGTCAGTATTAAATTCATGTGCATCAGATGTTATTGCACTAAAGCATCATGCATTAGTAATACATGTTGTTTAAATTCAATTATATATATGTGTGTTAGAATAGACAAGTTAGAAAATGAATAACCAGGATAATGACATAGATATTCCATCACAATTTTCTTCTTGCACCTTATGATCAAAATAAAATGTGCACCAATATGAGAGAGATAAGGAGAGGGAAAGAGAGGTTTCAGGACAATTGTAATCTGAACTGTTCAGTTACCTGACAATTGTAATCTTACTCATTGTACAAGAGCAATACTATATTCCATTATCAATTAATACCACTGAATAGATAATTACTTCTAGTTATAATTACAATATCCATTGACCGCAAAATCATGTGGCTTTGCAGTGTTATTTACATACTAATTAAATATGATACTGCTTTGGCCAGGTCATTCCAGCTGACACCTGTTTGAGGGCATGATTCTGTAAACAAGATCAAAATAGTGAGGCTACCAGCTGGAAAATAAGGCTACCCATAGCGTGTTGTGAGTAACGGTACTGTGTATTGCCAGCACATACCAGGTGCTTACTCATGTATGTCTCTCAACCAGTGACACCATATGTTCTTGCTGACAGAAATGTCAGAGCAATTCAAAGTAACAACTAGCATGAGCAAAGATGAAACCAAATACTGCCTAACTACAGGAAGTGTACATGCATTTACTTAGAAAATGGTATCTTATTTGTAGGAAATGGAAAGGATGTCATACTTGCAAAGAAAATAATACAACATGCTAAATGGTCATTCTTCAGATTTAAGCTCAGTGGGGTCTATATGGATATCTATATTGTAAATATTTAAATATAAATGATACATCTTTGAAACTGAAAGAGTATGTTATGTATTTAATAGTTTCTAATTATTATTAATGCTTTCTCTCTTTGACAAAAGCTTATCTAATCAGTAGCAGTAAAGGACAAAATGGCATGAAGAAGGACTGAAATCTCTCTCTCATTTTGGGGCAAACTTTATTTTGACCATAAGACGCAGGAAAACAAATGTAATGGAATACCTATGCATCTATCTCTCTCTCTCAAAACAAAACTGTGAAGAAAGTATGTCAGCACTGGTGATGCAATTTTTAAATTGCAGGTATTCTGGAATAGCATTCAGATATATCATTAATATTCATAAAACTAGAAGTTACTAGTGAAAAAGACAAAACCAAAGTATTAATCTGGCCTTGTCTTATACTCAGCAGCTACTTAAATATGGATGAAAGATGGAAAATTTAAAAAATCAGTGAATTTGAATTATACTATGCATCCACTTGGAGGTCGGCAAATATGCTAACTAAAATGTATCAAAATTTGTTTTTGACAGAAACCAATTATGTGAATTTCATCTGGATCACAATATTTTAAGAAATAAACCATATATGGTAACAGTGAAATTTAATTAGTACATTATATACCCTGGAGTTGAAGAGTCTGGATAGCCTGATGATATGGGGGGTGAAAACAGCCTGTTTGGGTTTAGTTTTTTCATCCTTTTTCTCTTCTGTCACTTCTTCCATTTCTCCTGCTGCAGCTCCACCAATAAATGCCCAGCGATATCTGAAATGACAGGAACATAATGAATTCAAGTTGTTCTGGGTATATATATATAATTCCAATTTTATGTATTGACATGTTCTACAATTTGATTGGATGCAAATGGTCATGTGATACTGATCTGGAATTTTGTACACATTAATAAATTCTGCACACTACTTTTGGTTCCTTGTTTCGATGTAATTTTATGTAAAGTTTTATCTGCATCAAAGCCTTATCCCATAATAATAACAAGCCCATCCCCTCCCCTGAGATTTCCTATCAAAGTTTACAAATCCCAGATGAAAATCACCCATTGGAAGTCAAAACAATGCAACTGCACAGACTTTCCAGCACTCCAATAATCTCTTCATTTGCTGAAGAAGGCATATGGTAGACTTTACAAGCCAATCTTCAGAATTTATTGTATTTCACATCAATAACATGTTCCAGCAGCTGTGAAAGGTCAGGGTCAAGCAAGGAATCTCACTAAAATGGACATGAGAGTGCTTATGGAAGATACACAGAAAGGAAGAACAATAGATGCTTTAACAACACGTGCAATGGGGGTGCTCACTAGTTAGTATGTACTTTTGAGAGAGTGACGTATGTAAGGTGAAGTAGTTTGCATTTAAAACATGCACAATGGAGAGAATGTTGGCATACCTCTATGCTACATTAATGCAGTGTGGATGATATTTCTTTGGATGTTGTACGTTTGGAAATTTTACATGATTTAAGCACACTGCTAACTAAAATGACTGCTCCCTTGTGTTAAAAAATCAGCCTGAATTAGTCTACACTATACATAGCAGCTATTAAAATAGGGAAAATGAATTTTGCCAGACTAGACAATACCAGCTTCTGAAAATGCAATGAATGAATTACCAAATATATAAAATGTAAAAAAAATGTTATTGGCTCTTTTTTATACAATTTACCTCTGAAGTTCAGGAAGTGTTTATTCAAGTTTTGACACCATCTCTTTTAACACAGACCCAGTAACTTGTTCGCATTCAGGCAAAGCTGTAGCTCTCCCTCCAGTTTTTCTCCTCCACTCAAACTCCCTTGGAATACACATAAGTACTACTAACAGCTGGGATTAAGGTACCAAGTGTACAGTATGGGCTTAACATAGATTAAAACACACACAACTACTTCATACATGCCAACCCCTGATGAGGAAAAAGTGTAATCCAAGTAGACAAAAAGAGTAATCTGATCAGAAAAAGAGTAATCCACATATAAGATGATAAAAATCAATTAGTATATGCACAAAATGAGTTATTTATCCCACAGGTCTTTTAAAATCAATTACTGCTTCAAGTTTTCATATATAACACTTTGAGCTTTAAAAAGCAAGATACTCTCATACTGCATTTCAAAACACTTTGTACCAGCTGAGCCTATGAATATTTTGCACACCAGTAGAGCACTAAGTGCTGGGTTACAGAGCCTGGATCTGAATTGAGTTTTACTTCTGTTAACAATGCTGAACAATCTCTCACAGTCAGCATTAGAATGGTGAAGAACCAATATTCCTTTCATAATCTGACAAAGATGAGGAAATTTATATCTTTCAGTTAATTGTTCTTTTAGCTGGGAAATAAGATGAAAAAATCAACTCTGTCCCCATGAAGTACATTTTTAGGTAGAGTGCCAACTTGATACTTCAGGAGTTCTACTTCTAATTTATCAGCAGCCTTTCCAGTAGGATGGTGCATCATATGACAGAGACAACCTGATACGTACAATGAGACATTTTTCAAAATATAGAATGCAACTCCTTTATGAATTTCAGTCATCACTGATGCAGTATCAGCTGAAAACCCCCATATAGTTATGCCAACTTATATTTATTCAAAGCATTATCAAGCAAATAAAAAAAAATGTTTTCTCCAGTGGAATCTACTGTTAATTCTGGTAATGAAAGAAGAGCACTCTGACCTGACTCTTTTCGTTGTCAAAGTCTCTTACACAGATTGGGTACAACTTTTTGTCATAATCACTTCTGTCTGTTGCAATAGTAAACGGACCAATTTTCATGGCTTCTGCAATTTTAAGTGAAGTGTCTTCTGCTAAACACCTAACAATATTAGATGATTTTGTTCATGCACATGCATATTTTCTGCAATTCTGGAATCAGGAAAAATTCGTTTGAACAAAGGACCAATGTAGTCTTCTACCGCTAGGGGTAGTCCATGTTCTATTAAGAACTCGGCAGATAATGCCTCTGCATTTATAAAATTCATGTCCACAATTTAGTTCTGCTGTAAATAAGAAATTACCTTAGTACTGGAGTTAGTAAAAGGAGCTAAGTCAAGGTTTCATTGTTTTACCACCATGATCAATATTAAAATCCTTTCCACGCAGCCTGCAAGGGGTGTGAAGCTGCCCTAGAATGGAACTCTGCATTGTATAATTCATGTATTCATCTCTGAATCGGTTTTTCATCTTTTCCTAACCTATCTGTGAAATTATTTTTAAAATATTTCTGCTCTAACACATGCATCAACTAAAATAAATCTGACTTTTGGCACCAAATAACTACAGACTGGTTCTGTACCAAATATGAATTTGAACAAAGAATCTGCAAGCAAAGATTAAAAGTTAGAAAACCAGTCTGTTCTCTCCTAACTAAGCCATACAATTGCTATAAATAGAAACCGAGGTCAAAAACTGAAAGTAGAAATCAGCATGTTTCTTGGAAATAGGGCAACTGCTATAAATAGAATATAATACTGTTAGGAAAGTGCATGGAAGTATCTAGACAAGCGTACTCTTATGTCATAGTTACATAGAAGCTGGCTGTTCTAGAATACGGTCTGATGGATTAATGGGATGTTAATAAAAATGAAAAAAAAACAAATTATTAAGTTGTTTTGGGAGGAGGATATACCAAAAATGCGTAATCCGAAAACAATTACGCGTAAGGTGTAATTTAGTGAAAAAAGCTTAATGCTGACGCCAAAAGTGTAATGGTTGGCATGTATGCTACTACTCACAGCTGGAATTAAGGTACCAAGTGGACAGTAAGGGCTAAAACTCAGACTGGAACACACACAACTACTACTCACAGCTGGAATCAAGGTACCCAGTGGACAGTATGGACTAAACTCAGATTGGAAAACACACAACTACAACTCACAGCTGGAATTAAAGTACTAAGTGGACAGTAAGGGCTAAGCTCAGGTTTCATGGTTTCAGAAAGATTGCTGTTTATAGAAATTACAGAAATACCAACTGAAATTATTTTTAGCAGCTCATATGACGATAAACAGATATAGAGAATTTCAGGTGACCTTACTGGGCTTAATTTATTGCAAGCAATAAAGTGTGTCATTTCTCCTCACATAAATAATCAAAATATGGAAATGTCAGAGACACAATAATTACAAGAAATTTCATATAACTCAGTAAACCACACACAACTTTAATTAATATTTTCTGGCAAATTTCCTCTTTTTTTTTTATTCATTGCCAAATTTTAAACAATGATTTTTACAAATATGCAAAATATTGGATTTGAGGCATTAGCAATGAAATTAGATTGCTGAAACTCTTCCCAGGAAAAGCTTGCTGGATAAGTCATACATTTATTTTCAAAAGATTCATACTTTTTCCAGTTAAAGCTTGCTGGGTAAGTGATACATTTATTTTCAAAAGATTCATAATTTTCCAGGCAAAACTGGGGGACCATATCAGCATACTGTACTTCTATAATACTCACAACTGGAATTGGGGGACCATATCAGCAGGCAGGGCTAAACACAGGTCCAGTAGTTTGGCAACATTGAGGTACAGCTGCAACCAGGAAGGGTTGTTGTGTGCATTTAGCCCATTACCCAAGTGAGCCCAGCTGGAGTCCAAGGCTGCTATCTTCTGCACATGGGACCTGAAAAACCATATATCACTGATTTTTATTTCTGACAAAAAGCTGCTGCATTAAATTAAATGCTTTACCTTAAGGCAAACATGACCCAAGTCTCCAGCACATGTTGATCTTCATATCAGAAAAAGGTTACAATAACAAACAATTACTGTACAAGGCCTTATCAACAGTAACAGTAAAATTTCTCAACATGAAAAAGCTCTAAAATACATGTGTTAATCATTCAAACACTTCAATGATCCTGATGGTATATTCTGTCTTTCCAGCAACCATTTGTAAAAAAACAGGGATAAAGTCTGGGTTCTTTTTTTTAAAAAGTCGTGATAAGTAAACTAGATATTTTACAAAGAAAAATAGTCTGAATGTAAACTTTTGCTCAACCATGGTTGCAGACTAAACATAAGCTTATCAGGTTTCCCGCAGTATTTTTGTCACATGTCCTTCAAATCTTGACTCTAGGCACGCTTTTTTTTATTAGAGAAAAAAAAAGCAACACACACCTGTCTATGTTTGCACTAGTATTGCCCAAGGTAGTAATAGTTGATAAAGCTGTAAGATGGTAATGAATATATATTTTAAAACAATGTATCTGGCAATGAAATCATCAAACATTTGCAGCAGTTAGCACAACCGTAATGTAATCCAGTTGATGCCCTTTAGAGGCACAATGTAATTTTTGTAATCCAGTTGATGCCCATTAGAGGCATAATGTAATTTTTGTAATCCAGTTGATGCCCATTAGAGGTGTAATGTAATTTTTGTAATCCAGTTGATGCCCATTAGTCGTAATGTAATTTTTGTAATCCAGTTGATGCCCATTAGTCGTAATGTAATTTTTGTAATCCAGTTGATGCCCATTAGAGGTGTAATGTAATTTTTGTAATCCAGTTGATGCCCATTAGTCGTAATGTAATTTTTGTAATCCAGTTGATGCCCATTAGTCGTAATGTAATTTTTGTAATCCAGTTGATGCCCATTAGAGGCATAATGTAATTTTTGTAATCCAGTTGATGCCCATTAGAGGTGTAATGTAATTTTTGTAATCCAGTTGATGCCCATTAGTCGTAATGTAATTTTTGTAATCCAGTTGATGCCCATTAGAGGTGTAATGTAATTTTTGTAATCCAGTTGATGCCCATTAGTCGTAATGTAATTTTTGTAATCCAGTTGATGCCCATTAGTCGTAATGTAATTTTTGTAATCCAGTTGATGCCCATTAGTCGTAATGTAATTTTTGTAATCCAGTTGATGCCCATTAGAGTCGTAATGTATTTTTTATAATCCAGTTGATGCCCATTAGAGCTGTAATGTAATTTTTAGGCTACAGTCACTCATTTGGCAAGGAAGAGTTCATATATTTTTAGGTTGACAAAAGAGGGCAAATTTCTGCAAAATATACAATTTGTCATTTAAATAATGATTTGAAAGTCTGAAACAAAAATAAGTTTATACAACATACATATTTATTATAATAAATGCTGGTACATAATAAGAGTACACCAAAGGTAAATGAGACAACAATCTTCTATAGTGTCTCCTTCACAAATGTGAAATATGTTTATAAAATTAAAATGTTGTTCAACTTCATAAGTAAGCATGGTAGATTTTGTAATTTTTGTGTGTTACTTCTCCATACACTAATTTTGCAGTTCTACACAAATCATCATAACATACTTAAAACAATCTGTTACAGTCTAACTTATTAGCTGAAATTTCTAATGCAATGTGGTTTTTTTTTATTGCTGATTGATTATTGCTGGCTACATGATAAAACGTTTATTGCAATAATGGAAGTATTGAAGGAAATTACAATAATGGTACTGTGCTGACCACAAAGTTAAGCTGGCAAAACAGTCAAAGCAAACAAGATTATCTTATTTGTATAGCACTATTAGTGCATGTACTATTATTTTCACTGGTACCTATAAAGTGGTTTGTTACCCCCTACCCTTGGGCTTCTATGTGCATCACTGCTTAACTAACTTTCATGAACAAAATCATGTTTTTATAAACTGTTTTGGTTGCATGTATCTTTTAAAACACTGAATTCCACAACATACATACCATGTCTGAATTAGCTTTTATAAACTGCCTTGGTTGCCTCTATCTTTTAAAACAATAAATTCCACATCACACAGACCATGTCTGAATTTACTTTGACATACTATTCTGGTTGCCTCTATCTTCTGAAACACCCAACTACACATGACACAGGCCATGTCTGAATTAACTGTCACATACTATTCTGGTTGCCTCTATCTTTTGAAACACCCAACTACACATCACACAGGCCATGTCTGAATTTACTTTGACATACTATTCTGGTTGCCTCTATCTTTTGAAACATGAACTACATGTCAAACAGGCCATGGCTGGTTGGTTATGGATTTTATGGTGCTCATGCAATGTATGCTATATGGCACCATACAACTGGTTACATGATAAAAAAGTATGTATCAAAAACTTTTATTACCAACAAGCCATAAAAGTACAAGACAACAAAGATGTGATGAAAATACATGAAGGTCCCTGATCAACAGGGGATGTAAATGCATTTATTAGGTTATTTAGATAATGAAAGGTACATTTGAGTGATTAAATACAAATGGTGGTTAATAATACTCAAAAGTATTTAGATAATGAAAGATAAATATGAGTGACTGACAGTACAAATGGTGGTTAATAATACTCAAAGGAAACAGGGTTCACATAAGCTATAGATCTGAATAATAACGTTAACTTTCTTAAGAAACTGAAAATACATTTACTGTATCAAAATGTAGAGATACTAGGTCCATATTTGGAAAAAGAAGAGAAAAACGGGAGGTTTGACCAAAATGTAGGAAACACCAGGGACACTGGAAAGACTTTTCTCATCATATGTTCAGTTTTTCCTGTTACTTGTTGCTATTAAACAAACACACATATAAAAGAAATTCTATTTATTAATTTATAAAAAGCCAGTATTACAATGTTATTATAATAAAGAAAAGAAGAAGAATATACTGTTTTCTGTGCCATGTGCATGGCAAAAGCCTTTTACTTGATCCAAAGAATGTGTCAAAATATTGAACATATTTTTCAAATAGGTCATGGATTTGAGACAAAAGAATTGTTTTCAACACCAAGTCTACACTTGTGATCACTTACTGGAGTTAACACATTAGCATTTCAGAATGGCAAAATTAAGTTTCTTATACATATATATGCATGTATCTTTTGACTTCCAGCCAAATATACCCTCAAATTATTCCAGGTTATAATTCTATTGAAAAATGACATTCAAATGAATACAATAAACATAATGGACACAAGCACATGTCTGAATATGAAACATCAAGTATAATGAAAATAATAAAAGAGGTCACATGTATCATGCTTCACTAGTCTTTTAATTTTTGTTGTTGTTGTTGTTGGCGGTGTTGGTGGTGTATGTGTGTGTGCATATGTGTTTTCCCAAACCTACTAAAATATCTACAGAAATTACAGTTAGACTCCTTTATCAAAATTTACACAAGTATAAAGACCCATTCTATTAAATGTATTTAATAAGATTACAAAGTACTCAACAAACTATTCTATTAAATGTATTTAGTCAGATTACAAAGTACTTAAGTAACTATTCTATTAAATTTATTTAGTAAGATTACAAAGTACTCAACCAACTATTCTATTAAATTTATTTACTAAGATTACAAAGTACTTAACCAACCATTATATTAAATTTATTTAGTAAGATTACAAAGTACTCAACCAACGATTCTATTAAATTTATTTAGTAAGATTACAAAGTACTCAACCAACTATTCTATTAAATTTATTTAGCAAGATTACAAAGTACTCAACCAACTATTCTATTAAATTTATTTAGCAAGATTACAAAGTACTCAACCAACTATTCTATTAAATTCATTTAGTAAGATTACAAAGTACTTAACCAACTATTCTATTAAATTTATTTAGTAAGATTATAAAGTACTCAACCATTCTATTAAATTTATTTAGTAAGATTACAAAGTACAAAGTACTTAACCAACTATTCTATTAAATTTATTTAGTAAGATTACAAAGTACTTAACCAACTATTCTATTAAATTTATTAAGATTACAAAGTACTTAACCAACTATTTATTAAATTTATTTAGTAAGATTACAAAGTACTTAACTAACCATTATATTAAATTTATTTAGTAAAAATTTATTTAGTAAGATTACAAAGTACTTAAACAACCATTCTATTAAATTTATTTGGTAAGATTACAAGGTACTTAACCAACTATTCTATTAGATGTATTTAGTAAGATTACAAAGTACTCAACCAACTATTCTATTAAAAGATACAAAGTACTTAACCAACTATTCTATTAAATTTATTTAGTAAGATTACAAAGTACTTGACCAACTATTCTATTAAATTTATTTAGTAAGATTACAAAGTACTTGACCAACTATTTATTAAATTTATTTAGTAAGATTCCAAAGTACTCAACCAACTATTCTATTAAATTTATTTAGTAAGATTACAAAGTACTTGACCAACTATTTATTAAATTTATTTGGTAAGATTACAAGGTACTTAACCAACTATTCTATTAAATGTATTTAGTAAGATTACAAAGTACTCAACCAACTATTCTATTAAATGTATTTAGTAAGATTACAAAGTACTTAACCAACTATTCTATTAAATTTATTTAGTAAGATTACAAAGTACTTGACCAACTATTCTATTAAATTTATTTAGTAAGATTACAAAGTACTTAACCAACTATTCTATTAAATTTATTTAGTAAGATTACAAAGTACTCAACCAACTATTCTATTAAATTTATTTAGCAAGATTACAAAGTACTTAACCAACCATTCTATTAAATTTATTTTAGTAAGATTACAAAGTACTTAACTAAATATTCTATTAAATTCATTTAGTAAGATTACAAAGTACTTAACTAACCATTATATTAAATTTATTTAGTAAGATTACAAAGTACTTAACCAATGATTCTATTAAATGTATTTAGTAAGATTACAAAGTACTTAACCAAATATTCTATTAAATGTATTTAGTACGATTACAAAGTACTTAACCAACTATTCTATTAAATTTATTTAGTAAGATTACAAAGTACTTAACCAACTATTTATTAAATTTATTTAGTAAGATTACAAAGTACTTAACCAACTATTCTATTAAATTTATTTAGTAAGATTACAAAGTACTTGACCAACTATTCTATTAAATGTATTTAGTAAGATTACAAAGTACTTGACCAACTATTCTATTAAATTTATTTAGTAAGATTACAAAGTACTTAACCAACTATTCTATTAAATGTATTTAGTAAGATTACAAAGTACTTGACCAACTATTCTATTAAATTTATTTAGCAAGATTACAAAGTACTTGACCAAGTATTTATTAAATTTATTTAGTAAGATTACAAAGTACTTAACCAACTATTCTATTAAATTTATTTAGTAAGATTACAAAGTACTCAACCAACTATTCTATTAAATTTATTTAGCAAGATTACAAAGTACTTAACCAACCATTCTATTAAATTTATTTTAGTAAGATTACAAAGTACTTAACTAAATATTCTATTAAATTTATTTAGTAAGATTACAAAGTACTTAACTAACCATTATATTAAATTTATTTAGTAAGATTACAAAGTACTTAACCAATGATTCTATTAAATGTATTTAGTAAGATTACAAAGTACTTAACCAAATATTCTATTAAATGTATTTAGTACGATTACAAAGTACTTAACCAACTATTTATTAAATTTATTTAGTAAGATTACAAAGTACTTAACCAACTATTCTATTAAATTTATTTAGTAAGATTACAAAGTACTTGACCAACTATTCTATTAAATGTATTTAGTAAGATTACAAAGTACTTGACCAACTATTCTATTAAATTTATTTAGTAAGATTACAAAGTACTTAACCAACTATTTATTAAATTTATTTAGTAAGATTACAAAGTACTTGACCAACTATTCTATTAAATGTATTTAGTAAGATTACAAAGTACTTAACCAACTATTTATTAAATTTATTTAGTAAGATTACAAAGTACTTAACCAACTATTCTATTAAATTTATTTAGTAAGATTACAAAGTACTTGACCAACTATTCTATTAAATGTATTTAGTAAGATTACAAAGTACTTGACCAACTATTCTATTAAATTTATTTAGTAAGATTACAAAGTACTTAACCAACTATTTATTAAATTTATTTAGTAAGATTACAAAGTACTTGACCAACTATTCTATTAAATTTATTTAGTAAGATTACAAAGTACTTAACCAACTATTTATTAAATTTATTTAGTAAGATTACAAAGTACTTAACCAACTATTCTATTAAATTTATTTAGTAAGATTACAAAGTACTTGACCAACTATTCTATTAAATGTATTTAGTAAGATTACAAAGTACTTGACCAACTATTCTATTAAATTTATTTAGTAACATTACAAAGTACTTGACCAACTATTTTATTAAATTTATTTAGTAAGATTACAAAATACTTGACCAACTATTTATTAAATTTATTTAGTAAGATTACAAAGTACTTAACCAACTATTCTATTAAATTTATTTAGTACGATTACAAAGTACTTAACCAACTATTCTATTAAATGTATTTAGTAAGATTACAAAGTACTTAACTAACCATTATATTAAATTTATTTAGTAAGATTACAAAGTACTTAACCAACTATTCTATTAAATTCATTTAGTAACATTACAAAGTACTCAACCAACTATTTATTAAATTTATTTAGTAAGATTACAAAGTACTCAACCAACTATTCTATTAAATTTATTTAGTAAGATTACAAAGTACTCAACCAACTATTTATTAAATTTATTTAGTAAGATTACAAAGTACTCAACCAACTATTCTATTAATTTATTTAGTAAGATTACAAAGTACTTGACCAACTATTTATTAAATTTATTTAGTAAGATTACAAAGTACTTAACCAACTATTCTATTAAATTTATTTAGTAAGATTACAAAGTACTCAACCAACTATTCTATTAAATTTATTTAGTAAGATTACAAAGTACTTGACCAACTATTCTATTAAATTTATTTAGTAAGATTACAAAGTACTTGACCAACTATTTATTAAATTTATTTAGTAAGATTACAAAGTACTTAACCAACTATTCTATTAAATTTATTTAGTAAGATTACAAAGTACTTAACTAACCATTATATTAAATGTATTTAGCAAGATTACAAAGTACTTAACCAACCATTATATTAAATGTATTTAGCAAGAGTACAAAGTACTCAACCAACTATTTATTAAATTTATTTAGTAAGATTACAAAGTACTTGACCAACTATTCTATTAAATTTATTTAGTAAGACTACAAAGTACTCAACCAACTATTTATTAAATTTATTTAGTAAGATTACAAAGTACTTAACCAACTATTCTATTACATTTATTTAGTAAGATTACAAAGTACTTAACCAACTATTCTATTAAATGCATTTAGTAAGATTACAAAGTACTTAACAAACTATTTATTAAATTTATTTAGTAAGATTACAAAGTTCTTAACCAACTATTCTACTGAATTTATTTATTAAGATTACAAAGTACTTAACTAACTATTTATTAAATTTATTTAGTAAGATTACAAAGTACTTAACCAACTATTCTGTGTGGTGGATCCAAGCTACTTACTATTATGTAGAACGTTCAAATATATTATTGCAAATTGAAGTGAAAAATGGAAGGAAAGCAGGATAATGGATGACTTGAACTTAGCTCTACATGACTGTCATGGTTTTCATGTATAGTAATGTACAATTCTTAATAAGAAATGGATATAAAACTCCCCCAAATTATTATTATTTATTTCTTTGATATAACTGTCTTCAGCAATTGTTGCTATTAAGATAGCTACAATTTAGGTCAAATAAAATTTATGAGTTTGTAAATACATAAACCACAAAATTATTTGATATAACACAACATGATGTTTTACAGAATAAATTAAATACTGACTCAATAAGTAAACATTTCAATATCTCATATATATATTTAATGGGTTCGAATGATGAAATCATGCATATCACAATTTCAGGATAATAAGAAATAATAAACATATTTGTAAGCAACAATGAAGAAATGAAAGAAAGAATATTAACACTCAAGAAATGAAAGAAAAAAAACTGGTATTATAATGCGGGCAGTTACTTCTATGTCAGATGATGAATAACAAGAATCTCTCAAAAGGACCAGTCTCTACTGGACACTATGATTCTGTAGGATTCAACAGAAGTCTTTTTCCCTCCTTTTATTTTTTCAAGCTACTGAAAATTAAAACAATCTATGATATTCTTGTGGAATTCCAACATACAAGAGTTTGTGACAAAAATATTGTTTTATGTTTGAGTAAAAATGTTTCAAGATAATCTGCATAGAGTACAAAACATTAGGCCCAAGTGAGTCTGATATATCTAACCTGGCTTGAATAACAGCTGACAATTTTGTTAAGCTGCCTTATGTGGCATTGTAAAACAACTCTCTTTAGTGTTGGCCTCCGCAGTTGTCCATTCCATCATTCCCAATCAAACCATGGTAATCACATCGGAGGACAATATGTGGAAGAGGAAGGTGAAGGAGGCAATAAATATACTACAGCAGGGGCCAACATGAAACAGGAACAAGGGGCTTGAATTACTTCCCTTCTGCACCAGTTTCCTCATATCACATGACCATAATAAGTCACATGACCAACATCACTAGCTGACGAAGGCAGTGTGATATTTGGAACAATTTTGAACTGTTAAGATATTTATGCTTTAAGCATGGGAAATTACTAATGATCATGAATTATCCAGAGCAATGAAGCAACCTTTTCAGCTGTAAATTTGGGATGTTTCAGAGGAAAACCCATGTCAATACAACCAGAAGAATTAGTGATAAGATTTATAACATGGCCTCTATTGCAGGCATTTTTATAAGATTTGAAAAGCACCATTTTTAAACAAGAAAACTGCATATAGTAAGAAATATTTCACCTAAAAACTCAAGTAGACATAAACATTTTCATTTAGGACCAACAAGAAGTCTTGTAGTGAAAACACCATGTCAGTATGACCATCTGTTCAGAAGATGTACTGATAACAAGGTTTCCAAGATGACAAGCATGGTGGCCATGTTGGAGGCCAGACTGGAATATTTTTCATTTAGGGCCATCTATAGATATTGTAAGTCCTTTAGTGAACACCCTCTGTCCATATAACCATCTGTTCTGGAGGAGTAGACATACTAGCAGTTAGGCTGGCATAATTTTTATTTTGGACCAGAAAGCTGTTTTGTGTAAGGAAGAGTAAGACTTTCCAGACTGATATCACAGTGATTATGCTGAAAGTCCGATTGGCAAAGTTTTCTTTAAAGATTTTATACATAAGTCATTTGAAAACCCTGTGCTGATCTGTTCAGGAGAAGCAGTAACAAGATTTTCAAGATGGCCACCATGGTTGCCATATTTGAGATCAGATGGGTACCATTTTCATTTAGGACCATCTACATATCATAAAATGCCTTGAAGACAAAAACAGCCCATTTTTACCAAGACTATTTTTTTCAGAATCGGTGATGAGAACAAGATTTAATAATAATAATAATAATAATAATAATACTTTATTTATAGAGGGTGACTCATTAGTCAAGGACTATTCTCCCTTGAGGCCCTCTTAAATAGCAGTTATACTGGGTCAAGTCAGCATGATTTTAGTCAAGACTTCTGAGACATCATAAAAAGCCTTTTAGTATCAACATGACCATCCAGTTAAGAGGAATGTCAATCACAAGAATTTCAAGATGTCTACAATGGCTTTGATTATGGTCGTCAGTCACATCATTTTCTTATGGACAACATATTAATAAAAAGTCTTAGTGAAAATCCTTTGTCAGCATGACCTCCTTTTACAAGGAGTACCCCCCTCCCGATTTTCAGGATATGACTGTGGTGGCCACTTTGGATGTGCAAGGGATAACAATTTCATTTAGAACCAACTATAACTCAGTATAAAACTTGTTGGTTTCACAACTTTTCTTCAAGTACAGTCAAACCTCTCAAAAGCAGCCATCTGTGTGAAGAGTGTGTGTGTAAATTGAATTGTTAACGTATCTTTAATAATTTTTCAGTCATATCGCTAAGATGTCTGCAGTGTGGCAGTTGATAGTGATATCTAGCACTGGGGCATCATGCTGCCGATATGTTGCATCATGTCCCACCCAGTTACATTATCCTGCGATGAAGCTGACCAGTTCTAACACTAACCTCTTAATGCTGAGCACCAAGTGAGGTAGCTGTTAGTACCATTTTTATAAGTCTTTGGTATGACTCGGCCGGCGATCTAATCAGTGTGAAGAGGCAAAACTGGTCTTTTATATACAAGTGACCTCAGAATGCAGGTTTACCTTCCAAACTTGGTTTCTGAATTATTATTATTATTATTATCATCAAAAGATCTAGCATAGTGTATTAATCAACACATCATAAATACATGTACATGTTAAACTCTCCCAAAGCTATATTCTATTGTTGTATCCCAATCATTTTTATAAATCCGATAAACTAAATCATTACTGACTCTTACAAAATAATCACTAATCTTATATTTTTTTAAACATGACAAAATACTGCTGTCACTGCTACTGGATATCTTTAATATGACTGTGGAACAGAGAACTGACTCTTTATTTCTTCAATCATTTGTTCAATCCTCCAAGATCATAAGACAGTAAGCTCATGTGAAAGGACTGTGAGGGATTTATTAGTAAGACATGCACTAACACTTGGCCTGCCTTTACAGACAAGTTTTGTAAACAATGAAAGACCCCAGAGCCCAAAGAAATGTAATAAACTCATATCTCAACTCTAAGATACATTTTTGAAAATCAAATCAGAATTGCTTTAATTCACAGGGAAATACAACAGATGAAGATACTAAAGTACACCTGTCACACTGGCACAAAAGGTGATTCCACTTTCTGTTGTGACTAGACAACTATTTTTCCCACCATCCAGCAAATGAACTGCTTGATAAAAACCATCTCACTTTCAAATCTGATACAAAGACACCTTTGTAATGTGCTGACAATGTGACTCGATTACAGTGAGTGAAAAATGAAATTAAGAAATTTGTACACAATTATGTGTGGTTCTGGTTATCCAACCAACATTATTTATCCTGTCAACCCTACATTAATTTTGGGAAAAAGAAAAACAAAATTACAAAGAAATTAACTATTTTATCAAAGATAAATTCAGAATGTGAATAACACTTATTTTCCAGTTTATAGAAAAAATTTGTATTTACCTAGCTACTTTAATTTTTTTTTCTCAATGAAACCAGACCGACATATATAATTTGATTACCAGTACTTGCATATATACAGTAGTCACTGTTACAGTGACCACTTAAAGCTGGGAGAAAGCATTATCTGGTTGGAAAACATCTGGCCCATAACAGTGAAAAGCAGGCGATTAATATATACTTGATTTTTATATAGCAAATTTGCTGGTAGGTGGGGAATTAGAAGGGCAATTGTGACCAAGCAACACTTTATAAAGGTGATTGTTAAGACAAGCTCGACTGGAGTTGCGATGAAAAATTTGTGCTAATTGCTAAATAAGCTCTGCATTACTGTCCTATTATCTTTAATAAACAGAACTAAAAACTAATATATTTAAAACAACAATAAATTACCATACCATCTAACCCATGCCAATGTCGCACATTAGTGTAAAAACCATGAAAATACTTATAAGTATGTATGGTATCAAATACCCAATGAAGTTCGAGCACCAAGTTGGGTATTATTACTGGAGTCAAATATTTTCTTGACAATCTGAAGTTTATCATTAAAGAATTATAAAATGTAAACTTTTATACCAGTTAAACCGGATTCATCGTTATCCAACAGACTGCCATAACAAACTGAGAAACAGTTCTTACATATCAATATGACCTGGGACCTAGAATGCATGTGGAAATTCAAGCTATATTCAAGATATATTATGGATGCACAAAATAACAAAGAAACAAGAGCACTGTTTTACTGAACAATGGCAGTAATCAGCTGCTATGCTGATTATGAAATGCTATGCAATTCACCATTTATCTGTTAATTTCCACATGCAATATACATGTAACATTTACCTGTTAATTTACTCCTACCATATACATGTACCATTTACCTGTAAATTTACTCCTACAATATACATGTACTATTTACCTGTTAATTTACTTCTACAATATACATGTACCATATACCTGTTAATTTTCTCATACAATATATATCTACCATAGATAAACAGTAGTTACAAGCACATGTAAAGGCATTTAACGGATTCAGTGTAAATATTTTCCTGGTGATAATGGATCGTCAACAAAGTTTCAACAGGTAGATACATATTTATTCACTAGCTTGTTTGACATTGGCAAATGGGAAAGATGTGAGGAAAGTCTATACAACTGGAGGGCATTTATCACTGCTAACATGGAAATAGTAACTAGGAAGGACAACACTCAGCTTCTGATTAAATCTACCTGACTTGAGGCTGAAGAGACAGGCTGCAGGAAAATAGTAGCAATGATTAATTTGACAGTAAGTACAGCATTTGTTCTGTCTGATTATACAGTGAAACCTCTCAAACTAAAAGTCTCATTGACAAAAGTAAAATTTGTCTTTTTTAGTTGTTTTCAGAAGTATGAGTTCATTTCATCAAAAGATAAGAATTTCAAGACAATAAAACAATTTAAGTTTTAAGAGGATTTGTGTTTACTGAGGTTTCAGTCTTGAGCAGTTTCACCATGATTGAACCTAAAGTTTGAAACATTTTTATATAGAATTGGAACTATGCTGAATAAATATTACTTCCAGTGGTCCAACACAGATACTACACAGTTTTACTTGATTTGATATTTAGATTATAGAACCAAGAAATATATACATAATGATGAGTGAGAAATATTTTAAGGGACTAGACAAGGGACTAGACAAGCAGGCAATTAAATATCAAAGACAAGGGACTGCATGTCAAGCCTATGATAAAATCATTTATGTGTACTCCAGGGTCAACAGAGGTAAGTGAATTATGTTTCTTTAAAAATACCTACCCAATCATACTAAGACTGGGAAATTACTATCTATGCCTGAATCCTGCCCTCCCTTAAAGACAAGAAAGCATCTTTCAATCCATCTATCATACAATGGGAAATAACTCTTACAGATTACCCCTCCTTCTTGAAGACCTTATTCCTGCTAGGTTGCCATTAAAATAATTTCTATACCAGTCTAGGGAAACTTATTTGGTCATGCCTGGGGCTGAGGTTGTGCTTTCGTGAACAGGCTACTGTTGTTGTTGTAATAGGGTTTAACACCATTTTCAACATAAGATAGGCTATACATGGCGGCCAGTATTAATGGCGGAGGAAGAACCCGGAAACCCCCCAGAAAGAACCACAAAAAATGAACAGGTCATGGTAACCAGTGACTTCAGCTGCTTGAGTAGAATGGGGGTCATTCTTGGGTACATCTGTCACGAGACTGAGCAGATTCTTGATCCAGGATCTGTCACATCTGAAAGGGGCAACTGGAAGTATCTTGCATGCTTGACTTCTCTTCCTCTGGATTAGTTTTGGTATCTGAACTGATGGAAGGCATAATGAGTTAGCCAGAACACTGAGTTTGATTGGAATGTGTTGGACTTGTATGTTTAAATGAAACTGGACAGACCAATGCAAAGTCACATTATTTAATATCCCCACCCCTTCATGACAACCGACAATCAAATTGTCCAATGTTATCGGAACTGCTTTCCATTGAATGCATTCCACTCCAGTGTGGGCAGCATTGAAAATGGCCACGATTTCCAGGAAAATGATGTAATTAGCCTTTTCTTGCTGTGTCATTTGCGACTGACCATTACAAAGTCCCATAACAAATGTGTCCCACATCTGCTACTGACCATTGTTTTGAGTCTATGCTCTTAAAATAAGTAACAGAAAAGATGGAAGACAATGAGCTTTGTAAAAATTTAACAATAATTAATTTCCCAAGATATACAAAGTGAAAAATGAGAAAAAAACATGGTATTTTGACTTAAATCCAAATTGCAATCCAAGAATTAAAAACACAAGTCATAGTAATAAAAAGTCCTGAATGAAACTAAGTTCAAATCCCACAGAGATTTGAAATTGAAGGCAATGACATCTGTAATAACCTACAAAGTGCAGATGTGTCAACAGTCTTTTATTGAATCACAGAAAATATTATTCCAGTTTTGAATTCGGTATAAATCCCGTGAATGTCTTTGTCCAAGAATTTTGTCAGAGCACTTTTGTATTTCCAGGGAAAATAATCACTTGAATTCAATAAATTGAATAAAATAAAATTTAGCCCTTGAATAAAATAAAATTTAGCCCAAACTGGACACAACATACCAGTAATACAACTTAACGTGTCATGTGCTTTAAGCCCAACTAACAAACAAATTAAATTAAATTAAAAATATTCATAACACCGTTAGTAAGTCCCACAACAAGTGTGCCTCCACATCCTGACAAACTAACCCTAACCCTGTAGAGATTGTGATTTCAAGCTGTGGGACTTTTAAAGATATTCTTGTCAATCAAGCAGAAAGTGTCCATGTTTGGTCTGGATCATAATTGGGTGATATGAATGACCCAAGACTGGGAGTTACTGTGGCAGAGGGGCATTGAGCAGGCAGAGGAGTTGAATAAACTTCCAAGCCAAAATGAATATTCTGATGGATGCTTTCTTTGATGCAAGAGTAAAACTATAATGCATTTGGTAGGAAGATGAACCAAGCTGATGGAGAACTCCATCTTTAGAGGAACAAACTGTTGATAAGGGGCAAAATCCAACATCATCACAGTGACTATCTGACCTAAACTTCAAATAAAGAAGAGAAACTTGTTCATATTGTGAACCAAAACTGAATTTACCGAATGTTCTTTGCAGAATATCATCCAGGTAAGCTGATATCACTGACTTGGACATCCTGAAGTGGGTATGGTCCAGTCCAAAATCTTGGTGATGGCCCAAGGGCTGAGGGCCTAAATGATGGGTGCAAAATTAGAACACTAACTTGTGGTAGCCAAAGTGAAGTTATTTTATGATACCATGTGAATAGGTACATGGAAATATGTCACACAGGCTGACTGCATATTTGCTGTGTTGCACAAACAGATAGACCTTGCCATCTCATTCACGGGGCAGTAATAAAGTGAATCTGCTCAAGTCTAAGGCAGGTCGCTGTTGGTTTTCATGACCAAATTTGGAATATAAACATTAGGAGTTGTAGAATGAATATTGTTACTTGCTACAGTGGTTTGCAGTCAATGAAATCAAGAAAAGACACCTTTCTGTAGCATAATAGGTTATGACTCCATAGCTTTCAACCTTATCACCTGGCTTTCATCAGAGGAATGACTTCTGGACTGGAATCACATGAATCCTTAGCTTTCAACCTTATCACATGGCTTTCATCAGATGAATGACTTCTGGACTGGAATCACACGAATCCTTTGCTTTCAACCTTATCACAAGGCCTTCATTAGAGGAATGACTTCTGGACTGGAATCACATGATTCCTTAGCTTTCAACCTTATCACGATGCCTTCATCAGAGGAATGACTTCTGGACTGGAATCACATGACTCCTTAGCTTTCAACCTTATCACATGTCCTTCATCAGAGGAATGACTTCTGGACTAGAATCACATGATTCCTTAGCTTTCAACCTTATCACATGGCCTTCATCAGAGGACTGACTTCTGGACTGGAATCACATGACTCCTTAGCTTTCAACCTTATCACAAGTCCTTCATCAGAGGAATGACTTCTGGACTGGAATCACATGAATCCTTTGCTTTCAACCTTATCACAAGGCCTTCATCAGAGGAATGACTTCTGGACTGGAATCATATGACTCCTTAGCTTTCAACCTTATCATGAAGCCTTCATTAGAGGAATGATTTCTGGACTGGAATCACATGACTCCATAGCTTTCAACTTTATCACAAGGCCTTCATCAGAGGAATGACTTCTGGACCTTATCACAAGGCCTTCATTGGTGGAATGACTTCTGGACCTTAGCACAAGGCATTCATCAGAGGAATGACTTCTGGACCTTATCACAAGGCCTTCATCAGTGGAATGACTTCTGGACCGCAATCACATGACCAGCTAAATAGTGACAATTTCTTGGGAAAACATTACAGTACTCAAGAGAGAGAATAATACCCTGAGGAGGAAAATAAGAGAAGCTGCCGAAGTCATGGAAGGGGAGCCTGTGTTGAACTGTGATTCCAGACTGGAACTTATTGTGGCAAATAAATGTATCTAATTGATAACTTGGAGCCCTAGGTGGCTGAGTGGTTTAAAGCTTCATAACTTCAAGCCCCTGGTGGCTGAGTGGTTTAAAGCACTGATTCATAACTTCAAGCCCTAGGTGACTGAGTGGTTTAAAGCACTGATTCATAACTTCAAGCCCTGGGTGGCTGAGTGGTTTAAATCTTCATAACTTCAAGCCCTGGGTGACTGAGTGGTTTAAAGCAATGATTCATAACTTCAAGCCCTGGGTGGCTGAGTGGTTTAAAGCTTAATAACTTCAAAGCCTGGGTGACTGAGTGGTTTAAAGCTTCATAACTTCAAGCCCTGGGTGGCTAAGTGGTTTAAAGCTTCATAACTTCAAGCCCTAGGTGACTGAGTGGTTTAAGGCACTGATTCATAATTTCAAGCCCTGGGTGGCTGAGTGGTTTAAAGCTTCATAACTTCAAGCCCTATGTGACTAAGTAGTTTAAAGCACTGATTCATAACTTCAAGCCCTGGGTGGCTGAGTGGTTTAAAGCTTCATAACTTCAAGCCCTAGGTGACTGAGTGGTTTAAAGCTTAATAACTTCAAGCCCTGGGTGGCTGAGTGGTTTAAAGCACTGATTCATAACTTCAAGCCCTGGGTGGCTGAGTGGTTTAAAGCTTAATAACTTCAAACCATGGGTGACTGAGTGGTTTAAAGCTTCATAACTTCAAGCCCTGGGTGGCTAAGTGGTTTAAAGCTTCATAACTTCAAGCCCTAGGTGACTGAGTGGTTTAAAGCTTAATAACTTCAAACCCTGGGTGGCTGAGTGGTTTAAAGCACTGATTCATAACTTCAAGCCCTGGGTGGCTGAGTGGTTTAAAGTTTCATAACTTCAAGCCCGGGGTGGCTGAGTGGTTTAAAGCTTAATAACTTCAAACCCTGGGTGGCTGAGTGGTTTAAAGCTTCATAACTTCAAGCCCTAGGTGACTGAGTGGTTTAAAGCACTGATTCATAACTTCAAGCCCTGGGTGGCTGAGTGGTTTAAAGCTTCATAACTTCAAGCCCTAGGTGACTGAGTGGTTTAAAGCTTCATAACTTCAAGCTCTGGGTGATTGAGTGGTTTAAAGCACTGATTCATAACTTCAAGCCCTGGGTGGCTGAGTGGTTTAAAGCTTAATAACTTCAAATCCTGGGTGGCTGAGTGGTTTAAAGCTTCATAACTTCAAGCCCTAGGTGACTGAGTGGTTTAAAGCACTGATTCATAACTTCAAGCCCTGGGTGGCTGAGTGGTTTAAAGCTTCATAACTTCAAGCCCTAGGTGACTGAGTGGTTTAAAGCTTCATAACTTCAAGCTCTGGGTGATTGAGTGGTTTAAAGCACTGATTCATAACTTCAAGCCCTGGGTGGCTGAGTGGTTTAAAGCTTAATAACTTCAAGCCCTGGGTGGCTGAGTGGTTTAAAGCTTCATAACTTCAAGCCCTGGGTGGCTGAGTGGTTTAAAGCTTAATAACTTTAAACCCTGGGTGGCTGAGTGGTTTAAAGCTTAATAACTTCAAGCCCTGGGTGGCTGAGTGGTTTAAAGCTTCATAACTTCAAGCCCTAGGTGACTGAGTGGTTTAAAGCACTGATTCATAACTTAAAGCCTTGGGTGGCTGAGTGGTTTAAATCTTCATAACTTCAAGCCCTAGGTGACTGAGTGGTTTAAAGCACTGATTCATAACTTCAAGCCCTGGGTGGCTGAGTGGTTTAAAGCTTAATAACTTCAAACCCTGGGTGACTTGAGTGGTTTAAAGCTTCATAACTTCAAGCCCTAGGTGACTGAGTGGTTTAAAGCTTAATAACTTTAAGCCCTGGGTGGCTGAGTGGTTTAAAGCACTGATTCATAACTTCAAGCCCTGGGTGGCTAAGTGGTTTAAAGCTTCATAACTTCAAGCCCTGGATGGCTGAGTGGTTTAAAGCTTCATAACTTCAAGCCCTGGGTGACTGAGTGGTTTAAAGCATTGATTCATAACTTCAAGCCCTGGGTGGCTGAGTGGTTTAAAGCTTCATAACTGCAAGCCCTAGGTGGGTGGCTGTGTGGTTTAAGGTGCTTTCCTTCATAGATCACTCATACATCCACACAAGTTCAAGTCTTGGCAGCTTGCCATAGCTTCGTGTCAGCAGTTTTTCCCAGGGTGTTCCCAGATCCCTTCTTCCATCAAATATACTGGCCACCAAGTATAGCTATCATGTTCTGAAAAAATGGTGTTCAACCCCACAAAATCAACCAATCAAACCAAATTCATTATTCAATAAATTTCTTATAATTATCATTAAATACTAATACATTAATTAATAATTGGTGGAGTTCACTTTATGGGTTTTGAAAAAAATAGAGCACAATTTAAATATAAAAAATAAATCACATTATTTTACCAATCTAAGATTCTTTTAATGTCTACTTCGATTCAGTATGCAAAATGTTAATGATAAAAGCATGATTCAGTTACAGAAAACAAATCCCTTACAAAGTAGGCACTTATACATAAATAATCGGGAAACAGCCCTCCACTTTTGCTGTATCCATCTGATGTAATTCCAGATATTTGCTCTAAAAATCAAACGTTTTTTGGTCACTCAATATAATATATGCTTCAAGGCAATGAGAAACATGTATTACATCCAAGAATATTTATATAAGCTTCTTGTGATCTTGTTTTTATTGAATTTAATACTCATTCATTTAAAACGTGAAATATTTTGATGTAAACAATGCAAAAGCACAAAGAATATATTGGCCATCAACAGGTTTTGAACAAAGTTTGGAAATCACAGATATTTATGATTGGCAATGATAGTAGTTAGTCTCTGGAAATGAATGTCATTATAGCCAAGAAAAAGAGTACCACGGATGCTGGATGTTGAATAGTTCTCTGTGTAGGAACAAGAGTACCATAAATGTTGAATAGTTCTCTGTGTAGGTAAAAGACTACCATAAATGTTGAATAGTTCTCAGTGTAAGAACAAGAGTACCATGAATGTTGAATAGTTCTCTGTGTAGGAACAAGTATAGGGCATAGCTGATTCAGGAATATATTGACCAACTGGTCTGAAGGACCTGAACCATTGGCCTGGGTATATAGTCTTGAACTGAACTTCATATTCATAAACCATTATTTTCTTAATTATACTTACCATGAACATGACCTCTGACCTCTGTAACCCAAGAATCTAAAGGTTTTTACCATACCCTGTGACCCTGACCTCTGACGAGTTGACCTTAAAAATGAATAGGCTTCTTTCTTACCCAGCTTGCAAGCCATCCACAAACTCTGGTGATATTAAATGGTAAAAACATGGAACACTTTGTGCAGATACCATGTTTCTACTTTTTTTTCAATAAAATCATAATCTACATTTCTAACCCAATCTTTGATATTTATAATACCTAACCCAATCTTTGATATTTATAATACCTAGCCCAACCTTTGATATTTATAATACCTAACCCAATCTTTGATATTTATAACACCTAACCCAATCTTTGATATTTATAACACCTAACCCAATCTTTGATATTTATAATACCTAACCCAATCTTTGATATTTATAATACCTAACCCAATCTTTGATACTTACTATGTGAATAGGTGCCATGTAAATATGTCAGCCATAAGCTTTGTTGACTGGTCATTTTTGACCCAATTATAGATTATTTTGTTAGATATAGACAAGACACTATACTTACATATATTCCTCTGTTTCTGCTGAAAGTTCCTGCTCAATCTGTAGACAAACATGGACCTGGAGTATATAGGAAAAGAGTAACTTAAAATCAGATGCATTTTAGTGTTTTAATAACATTTTTAAACTGGTAATTTTTGTCACGACTTGTAAGTGTTGTTTACTTCTAAGTAACTGCAGTCAAATATATTTAATTCAGTTCATATTTATCAGTGAACTACATCAATCAACCTGTCAATCAGATTGTATTTGAAATGGCGGGCAAAAACATCATGAATTAGTTATTTCCACAATATTCATACTTAAACTAACTAAACCAACTAAAGCTACTCATTGTAGGTCTCTTATGATTCAAAGAAAGTATTTTGACCAATGATGAAAAAAGTGTCATATGCATGTACCATTTCTGTGATGATGGTTGGCCACATGGAGGTCAGGTGTTGTGGGGAAATCCTCAGAATTAGAACCCGGAAACAAAGGAACACCTGAGCAATCACAGAGGGCACCTGCAGCATTCTCAGGCTCTCTGCTAGTCTCTCTGGAAAAGAGAGCAGGGCTTTAAGATCAGTATATAGTACTGTCCACATCAGACAACCAAGGCAATGATGATGTACTTAATCTAACCATCCTAGCAAAGAATAAGGAGTAAGAAATATAATAATCTTACTGAAGAATTTTAACTACTGACAACTGTTATATCAGGAATTTTTAACTACTGACAACTGTTATATCTGTAATTCATAACTAATGACAACTGTTATATCATGAATTTTTAAAAATTGACAACTGTTATATCAGAAATATTTAATGACTGACAACTGTTATAGCAGAAATTTTCACTACTGACCTGTTACATCAGCATTTTTTTAACTACTGACAACTGTTATATCGGTAATTGTTAACTAATGACAACTGTTATATCAGTAATTTTTAACTACTAATAACTTATATCACAAAAAGTTGACTGTGATTAAAGCAAAAATCAATCCCATGGGTTAAATAAGCCTGTAAAATAATTATACATTTCCTTCAGTTCATATACATAGAGAAAATAAAATCTTGTAAATAAACACATCACAGACTTTGACATGGTACAGTGTATTAAAGTGAAAATTACAAACCTCCAATGAACACAAATTAAATTTTATTGCAATGATATCTGATAAATCTCCAAGTATCCTTTGCGACTGGAAAGTGTGCAGTGAGCATACCGGTGGGGCACATGTCTATAGAATCACATTAATTAAATTAAACATATCCTCTGTGATGGGAAAGTGTGCAGTGAGCATAAATGTGACACATGTATAGAATCACACTAATTAAATTCAACTTATTTATGTAACCATATGGGTGACACTTTGACTAAAATAATGACATTGAACTGCACGTATTTTCGTAAGCCCAGAACATTAACGGCTATAAGAATGTAATCCAAACACAAGCATACAATAAGAAATACAAATAAAGGCTGGTAAAATGTACAAATCTGACCTTTTAATAACATTAAAAAAAACAATCAATCTCAATCAAGAAGTGAAATAAGTCTACGTAGTGATCTGGATACGACTAGAAGCATATAACTTTGTACCCAAAGATGTGAACAATTTTTATTCTCGATTGTATCCATTTTGAGTTCAGAAAAGTGGCTTTAACTGAAGGCCAAAGCCTATGATGGGTACGAAATTTCACATGACCTTGTCCCGGGGTCAAGCTAGACTTGAATTATGACTTCTCCTTTTGGACAGAACACAGAGAAGTGGGAGCAAAGCGAGAGAGAGGGAGAGAGACGTGTGTGTTTTCATTTGAACTATGACCTCTATTTCCCAGTATGCATATTTGCATTTAACATTGCTTTTAAGCAGTACTTTATTTTCAAGTAGAAATTTTTTTGAGTTCTATCTTTGTTATAAACACATTTGATGCATGTTTAAAAACTATCATATTCACATTCAGTGTATTTTGGCAATATGACTTAAAAAGAGAACAACAGAAGCTATATATTGTAATGAATTTTAGCTGAGTAACTAGATTACAGTATTGTAATTGCAAGTAATTACAAATGCTTAATCAACTACCCTTAATCAAGAATTTTTCTTTTTACTTCTGAAAGTTCACTATAAAATGGCAGTTGAAAGATGTCTAAACTTGTTTGAAACAACCCCTGTACCATGTACATCAGAGAAAATACATATGTCTTTCATATCATACTGTTCATCCTTTAACTTTATTGCTGATAAAACTTTACCATAACTATTCATAGATAACACACTGAAAAATTAAAGTCAGTACATGAATGAACTAAACTCTTTTTTTTCCAACTGAATCGACAGACACAGCCAACATGCAAGTGCATGTATTTTGTGAAAGAGGGGTTTTATTAATGTAACCACTCACTTACATGTAATAACTTTGTTACAACAGTCCATTGATAGGATGGCAAATATAAGGTTTTATTATTTGTTTACGTGCTTGTGGTAATATTAGGCATTGGTTAAATAGTATTTGATTCACTGTTTTTCTTTTCTTTGTATTTTGACAAGAATGAGTGAACTTCTGAACTCAACCGTAACCATACAGTGTCTCTTGGATTTCACACCATATCACTGTCCTGTATGTTTCTGACCTACAAAGCTGCATTACAAAGCTTAATCTTCAATAACATAATATTTAGACTATTGTTTTTTTAAATCCAAAAACTGTTTACAAGATCTAAGTCAATTAGTTATTCTCAAGCTCAGGCAAAACTTAAGAAACAAAATTTAAAGAAAATTGAAGCTGAAATACAGACATTATATACTTTAGTGAATCAGAATAATAACTCCACTGTTGTGAAAGAAATAATAACTCAACTGTTATGAGAGAAATGATAACTCCACTGTTATGAGAGAAATGATAACTCAACTGTTATGAGAGAAACGATAACTCCACTGTTATGAGAGAAATGAAAACTCCACTGTTGTGAGAGAAATGATAACTCCACTGTTATGAGAGAAATGATAACTCAACTTTTGTGAGAAATGATAACTCAACTTTTGTGAGAGAAATGATAACTCAACTGCTGTGAGAGAAATGATAACTCCACTGTTATGAGAGAAATGAAAACTCCACTGTTGTGAGAGAAATGATAACTCCACTGTTATGAGAGAAATGATAACTCAACTTTTGTGAGAAATGATAACTCAACTTTTGTGAGAGAAATGATAACTCAACTGCTGTGAGAGAAATGATAACTCCACTGTTATGAGAGAAATGATAACTCAACTGTTGTGAGAGAAATGATAACTCCACTGTTATGAGAGAAATGATTCCACTGTTATGAGAGAAATGATAACTGTTGTGAGAGTAATGACAACTCCACTGTTATGAGAGAAATAATAACTCCACTGTTGTGAGAGAAATGATAATTCCACTGTTGTGAGAGAAATGATAACTCCACTGTTATGAGAGAAATGATAACTCCTCCACTGTTATGAGAGAAATAATAAACTGTTATGAGAGAAATAATAAACTCCACTGTACAGTTATGAGAGAAATGATAACTCCACTGTTGTGAGAGAAATGATAACTCCACTGTTGTGAGAGAAATGATAACTCCAGTTATGAGAGAAATAATAACTCCACTGTTATGAGAGAAATGATAACTCCACTGTTGTGAGAGAAATGATAACTTCACTGTTATGAGAGAAATGATAACTCCACTGTTATGAGAGAAATGATAACTTCACTGTTATGAGAGAAATGATAACTCCACTGTTGTGAGAGAAATGATAACTCCACTGTTATGAGAGAAATGAACAAAAACAAACAGAAAGAATAAATGAGGATAAAGAGGTGCAATCATAGGATCATAAGCATCGTGGTACAAGTCTGGTGAAAAAAATTCTAAATGTTTCCTTAACCTTGAAAAGAGAAATTACATAAACAAAACAATAAAAGAGTTCATTATGGAAGATGGAACATGGGCAACAGGCCAGAAAGAGACATTAAATCACCAGACAGATTTTTATGACAAATTATACAACAGCTGAAACAACACAAATTTACAAACTCTTAATTGTTTTTAAAATCATGATAAAAAACTTTCAGATTTTGAAAGATGCTCTTGTGAAGGTAAACTAACTTTTGGAGAATGTTGTTTAGCATGGAAAAATAAAAATGAAACTAACCCTGGTTTCAATAGATTTACTGTTTAATTCTACAAATCTCTAAATGCTGGAAATGGTAAACAATATTTTTCAGAATTTCAGTCTCAGGAGATCATTACTTGCATTCCAAAGGAAGATAAAGACGACATTCATTAAAAATTGGAGACCATTTTCGCTGCTTAATGTAGTACAAGACCGTCTCTACATCAGTTGCTTCAAGGGTCAAGAAAGTCCTCCCTTTTATTATTAGCAACATTCAAAAGGATTTTATAAAAGGGACATTCATTTGTGAAAATACAAAATTTTGTATTACCTGATGCAGTATCTTGAGGAAAAAAATGAAACTCTGGTCTTCTCTTGTTGATAGACTTTGAAAAAGCTTTAAACTCTGTCAAATGGGACTTTCTTAAGAATGCCCTGAAATCTTTTAACAATGGGGAATCTAATTGTCATTGGTTTAGAGCATTCTTTAATAAGTCAAAATGTTGTGTCATTAATAAGCCACATTTATCCCAATTTTTCAATCTGGAGGGATGCTGTCGCCAGGGGGACCCTTTAGCACTGTACTTCTTTATAATAGGAATTGAACGTCTTGCAGATGAACTAAAATAGAGCACAAATATTGCAGGCATTTTCTATAGTGAAATGAAGTTCACATTAGGACAGTATGCTGATGACATTTTTTTATTATTAAATGGTTCATGTTTGCCCCTGAAGACAACCGTGCATAATTTAAATGATTTGGCATTGGCATCAGATGGCACTGGCATCAGGTGGCATTGGCATCAGGTCTGCACTGCAATGTTTTTAAATCATAAGTTATTTGGATTGGAAATAAGACATTTTCTAATGAAAAAATACATCCCAAAATTGATATTAACTGGTCAGTTAATTTCTGAAGGTAACTGGGAGTAGATTTCTCTTTGAATCTGGAGGATATGGTTGAATTTAATTAGTTGATGAAGCTGATGGAAGAAAAGATGGAGCAGAAGGAATTTGTCCCTTATTGGAAAAATTACTTTAATAAAATCATTGATTTTTCCAAAATGTATTCATCTATTTGCTGCTCTACCAAATCATCCACCCCACATAGAAAAGGAACTGAATACATTATTTTTCAGGTTTATTTGGGTGAAAAGATTTATTCTTATAGCCCCCTTTAAGGAGATTAGAGTAAAAATGATTGCACTCATTTATGTGTTATATAAAACTTTCCTGGGTTTGGCAACTTATATTGAATGGAGATAGTTTATGGCAAAACCTGGGTTCTGAACAAATATTTGGAAAATTTGGAGGTATACTGTTATTAACATTAGGAAAAACTAAATTGAAAGAAATCTGTAAAGTAATTAAATATCTTTTGGTATGATGTTATTTCTGCTTTATTTAAATGGAAAAATGAACCATCAACTGTTCATGAATACTCGTCTCAAGATATTCTTAATTTAGTAACTACAACTAAAAATCATACACAAGGTGGAGAACATGTGGTGTTGTACCATTAAACACAAGGATCTATTAAGTTTTGATGCAATAAAGCAAACAACACAAACTAATAATTTTATAATGTACTTTGAAGTGGAAAAATTTGTTTCTTAGAGTGGAAATACTTTTCATGTAATACTCGACATAACTTCACTCCTTTGGGTAAGAGCAAACAATAAATTTTATTTATAAACATCTAATAAAAAGCAAGATACAAAAGTCAAATGATAATTATGAAACTTGGTCCAGGCAGCTAGAGTGTGCAATTGGTGTAAATGAATGGTCCAACTCTTTGTTCTGGCTACACTTGGTACACAAAACTGATTAGCTGTCATTTTAGACTTCTACATAAAACTAATGCCACAAACCAGTTTTTGAAAAAGATTAATTTAAGTGGTAATGATAAATGGACCTTTTGTAAAGTTGTTGTTGTTGTTGTGGTGTTTAACATCATTTTTCAGCACACGATAGTCTATGCATGGCGACCAGTATTAATGGTGGAGGAAGAACCTGGGAAAACCCCAGGAAGAACCACCGACCCACAGGAAGCTATTGGCAAGCTTTCTCACATACCCACCCTTCTGTAAAGAGGGAACAGAGCAAACTGAGTGTTTATAGTATGACTGTTCAGTTACTGATCACTTTTGGAAATTATTTGTACAATGTAATCAAACTTATGACTCAAAATTTAAAATTACACAAAAGATCTGAAGATCTTTCCAACTTTCTAATCTTGCTTGCAAAATATGTTATATACAGATGACATTGTGCATAAAAAATCAAAAATCTCACCTATTATAAAAATTGTGTTTTATCATACAAAAAACTGGATAAATATGCTGCCAAAGTGAATAACAGAAGTAATGAGTTTAAGAAAAAGTGGACCCTCATGTCAATTTTTGGTTTCGTTTCTTAGTTTTTCTTTACTGTCACATCAAAGGAATAACAGTCAATGTAAAACGCCTTCGGGTTTGTAAATGAGTGGTTATTTTGTACAATAATTGTGAGTTAATGTGCCTGTGTGTGAATGTGCATGTGTATGTGTTGTGTCCAAGTAAAGGAACATAAGTAAAGATCATGATGGAAAATAAACTTAAGGTAATGCCCCATACACCTGGTCAGGTGTTGATGTAGGGGAACAGGTAACAGGTAAAATCCTGACAACTTATCTCCCCCCCAAAGGATAAATCATGCAATACACAGAATACTCAGCTACCTTGTATTTCTGGTAGAGATTTCTGGTACTGGTCAGACTCACTACAGAAGATTGAAAAGGCCATCCTCCGCAGCATCTGGGCTTTCTGGTCCATCTCATGATCTTTGTTGCTGAATATACTCAGGGAACCAGTCTGTACCAATGACACTCGAGCTGTGGTGAAAAACAGACAGCGTGGATTAAAAGATACATCCATCTAGACTTGTGGGACAATCTATTTTACACACAGTCTGAAGTTCTATTCTAAGAATTGAAATGTTAATAAAAAAACAATAAATTTTCAAAAACTGGAACCTGTATAGAACATGTAAACTGCAGTACACCAAGATGCATGAAAGAAACTACTGGACTAAAATCATGGGTACATAGACTACTATGACTGTCATAGAACGAGTTGTGTTTAATTATGTTTTTTCTTCTTGTTTTATATTATACATATACTTTCATGCAAATTCAGTGTTCATCTCTTCACCATACTTTTACCATGACAGCAGCTGGATAAAGTTGAGAAAGTGCTTGACAGTAGTATTGGAAACTGGTGGCAAGACTAACCACCATCCTCTTATTTGTCTGAGGCCAAGCTTCTGATGTAAGATTGATTCTTTTGGGTACTGGCATTGCAGCCATATTCTTTTAGGATTGTTGCAATGAGAGGGTCAGAAAAACGTGTAGATTAAGTATGGCCGTAAATTGAACATGCCATGGTAAGTTTTTCTTCATTTTCTCCATGTAAAATGAATTCTGCTCTTATTTCATTAAAATTCTAAAAGTGCATATACTTTTCTTTAAAGGGGAAGGTAGTGTCAAGGAATGAGTTGAGTGTAAATATGTTTTTGCTTGTTTCTTTAAAATATATTAAATGTATATTATCTTGCAAATTCAATATTGGTCCCTTGACATATTATAACTACATTGACAGCTTTACCCATTTTGTTTGTCTTGATTTTGGTGCAATTTATTCATGACAAAATAATGTCAACAAACACAGCATGCTTTTGATGCTTTTAAAAGCCTTTTATACAAAACTTTCAACAAATCAGTGCAAATAATTTACAAAATTACCCATTAATTCCTTATACCAAACTTTCAACAAATCAGTGCAAATAATTTACAAAATTACCCATTAATTCCTTATACAAAATTTTCAACAAATCAGTGCAAATAATTTACAAAATTACCCATTAATTCCTTATACCGAACTTTCAACAAATCAGTGCAAATAATTTACAAAATTACCCATTAATTCCTTATACCAAACTTTCAACAAATCAGTGCAAATAATTTACAAAATTACCCATTAATTCCTTATACCAAACTTTCAACAAATCAGTGCAAATAATTTACAAAATTACCCATTAATTCCTTATACAAAACTTTCAACAAATCAGTGCAAATAATTTACAAAATTACCCCTTAATTCCTTATACCAAACTTTCAACAAATCAGTGCAAATAATTTACAAAATTACCCATTAATTCCTTAAATGTAGTTTTGTCATGGGTCATGAGGTTGTCAATAACAGTGTGCCAGTACTGGATACATCGGACATCCATCTGGAAGAAACTGGGGTCAAGAAGGAGTTCTAAGGCCTCCTTTCTCCAGGCCTTCCTTGTGAACTGGTAACTGCTGATCGTTGCTAACAGCTGGGAACTAGCACGTAGACTTGGTAGGTTATGGGTACTGCAAATTCCAGATTTAGGACAGTGAGCAACTTAATCTTACTCTTCAAATTAATAGCACTCCTATGACAATAATGTAAATCTCCTATGACAATAAGGTGGAATTCCTATGACAATAATGGTGAATTCATATGAAAATAATGTGGATCTCGTATGACAATAAAGTGGAACTCCTATGACAATAAAGTGGAACTGCTATGACGTCAATGTGGATCTTATATGATAATGATGTTGAACTCCTATGACAATAAGGTGGATCTTTCAACAATGTTGGATAATAGCACACAGTAATTATGGAAACAGTTCATTACAAAATCAGATTCACCAGTATTTGCATTGATAATAAATTAGTATTAAAACTGAACAACTGAATCTGATTTATGCAATTCTTCTTTTACATATAATGTTGGATCTTACAAAGTACAGTAAAACCTGTTACGAGACACTGCCCCTTCTGCCAACAAAAAAATGGTTTCTCAAAGACAAGTGGTCTCTCAAAGCAGGTTTGTACAAAAAGACCAGTTTCCAAGGTCCAGTTTCAGAACAATTTAAAGAAAAATAAGCACAATCACTGTACATATATTCTATTCTTTATTAATAGTTATTGCTAAAATATTGTATGCATTCCTCTAAAAACAGAATTATATAGCAATAAAGATATACTTCTATCATTAAACATGAAATCACATTTACATTTGAAGATCACGTATATTAGCAAATTAAACTGTTTCTGATTTACTCCTTTTCCTTTATAACAACATAAATTTGTTTTACCAACGTTTAAACTGCTTTTTTGCGAGTGGTCTGCTCTTTTTCACTTTTTTCAGTAACAATAAATATTTTCTCCAGCCTTAAAGTTTGTCTCTTTTTAGTTTGTCCATTGTTATTAAGGTTCTAGGTGTTAACATTAACAGTGCTCATTTGTAATATCGAAATTATAGATGGCTTTGACTGGGCTTTGGGAAAATATGAAAAATCTATGCATGTGCATTGCATATTTAACAATTAATGAAATAAAAAGAAACAGTTATCTCATCCAGAAACAGAACTATTTACTCAGAGACAAATGTCAACAGTTTTATTCAAACAAGACATTCAGGGATTAACTCGATAAACAAAGTGTGTAACCCAGTCACACCAACTTGAATAAACAACAGCTTTGATTGGGATGTAATCACTTAATATTGGGAGAAAAGACAACAAACATCACAAGTACTGAACACTATCAATCGAATCCCGCAAACGATTCTCTCTAGGTCAGTGGTGTCTGCCAATGTTCTCGTGATATGGTCATTCATAGGGATACTTGGTCCTACTCATACATATGATCTATGACAAGGCCAGGAAGCAGGCTAAGTGCAAGAATAATTGGTCTGGTTCCCTGCTTCTTATGTTCCCTGTGTTGCTCTATCCTATATGAATAGTGGAGAACAGCGCATGGAGCATACAAAGCAGGGAACCAGACTAGGGAATAATCTATATGTACTTTAGTCTGGTTTACAACAGAAACTATAAAACACTATAAGAATACCTACAAAATGTCTGATATCGGTAGCCAGCTTATATTTTTATTTTGAATGGTATAAGCAGTCATTGTTGCAGGGATTAAATAAAGGTCATTGGATTATATCCTTGTTATTGCGATGCGGTCATTCACAGCAGATTCAAAATGCATATTTTGCCATGACATCACAGTTGCTGGTTGCATTCTGCAGGTGGTCGCTCGAGACAGAGCATTTATATAATAAAATTGATCCATACATTACAGTTGTGGACAGAAATGACAGGTGGCTGCTCATCGCAGAGGTCGCTCATAACAATTTTTACTGTAACATGTTTAATTGATTCTTGATGTTAAATATAAATGGGTTAACTGTCATTTTAAAATAAGTTTTGCTTTTACCCACATTCATAAATGTTGTGCTAAATTTTTTAATTTAAAGATAAAATTCCCACCACAATAATAAAACAAGAATCTCTTGACTGATACGCTACTGACTGAATTAATTTTTCCCCCAGTAATTCAAGATGATACCATTTATTCCTTCTAACTGAAGAGTGCTGAGACCATTTCTGATATTCTTCAGGGATACAAATATTTTCAAATTAGCTGCTGTGGTGGACATACTGGATGTCAGATTGGCACCAATAAGACATCCAAGAAGCCTGGTGGAAACCCCATATTGATATAACTTTCCATTTCTTTGTAGTAATCACACAGATTTTCAAGAAGGCCATTGCTGTGGCCATATTGGATGTTTGAGTGGCATCACAGTCATTTAGACCAGCCCCATTTTTACTTAGACCCAACTAGAACATAGGATGAATTTGTTGCTCAAGTTTCATTGTAATCTAAGTAGTTATGGAGAAGAAGCAAATGCAAACTTGTGCTACTAGACTGACCAACAACATATGACAGACAGACAATGGACAACAGACCATCCCATATGACAGGCAGACAATGGACAACAGACCATCCCATATGACAGACAGACAATGGACAACAGACCATCCCATATGACAGACAGACAATGGACAACAGACCATCCCATATGACAGACAGACAATGGACAACAGACCATCCCATATGATCTTAAGACTAGGACAGCTTAAAATTACCTGTATAAATAATACTACCAAGTAAAGTCTTTTCCAATATTTCCAAGTAACTGTATCACCTGACAACCATAAATTTAAAAACTATAATTTTGCTATTAATGAAAAAGAGCAAGAGTAATAGGCAAACAATACAGGAAATGTGGGTCTACAAATGAAACATTTCAAATTATAAAGTCTTGTTTGAGAGGAGTTGTATGATCCGCATGCAGTGCTTGCCATTTCTGAAGTGGGGTAAAATGCTGAACATGATAATCTCTTTCCCCTATATTGACTGCTTAGATGAATATAGCACTATACAGTACCTGTGATTTCTCAGATAGGGGAAGACACTATACATTATGGTCGCAAGAAAAGGAGCCACCTTGTCTTTCTCGTCACTGCTGTAGATTACATCTAAGAGTGGTGCCATCAGCTGTAGACAAAAGATATCACAGCAAATATAGCATTATTCAGCCTAATTATCAATGACTTCTTTCACTGTATTTTGTATGTTAAAGGTCACTTATCAGTTTTAGTTACCTGCAATCCTTAACTTTCTTCCATTAGAATACTTAGAAATAAATTATTACCTGAACAAAATCACCAAGTCTAACCTGTTCTGCTGCAGCATAACTTACAAACTTTGCCAAGTCACTAGAGCAATAAGTTGTTGTTGTTGTTGTTGTTGTTGTAGGGTTTAACGCCATTTTTCAGCACATGATAGGCTATACATGGCGGCCAGTATTAATGGTGGAGGAACAACACAGGAAAACCCCGGAAAGTTGTAGTTGTTGTGGGGTTTAATGCCATTTTGCAGCACATGATAGGCTATACATGGCGGCCAGTATTAATGGTGGAGGAAGAACCAGAGAAAACCCCGGAAAGAACCACCGACCTACGAGAAGCTACTGGCAAGCTTTCTCACATACCCACATTGGCTGAATCTTAGACTCGAACCGCCACAGACAGAGATGACATGGCAGTGATCTGTAACAAAGAGCGCTTTAGACCACTCGGCCACTCAGGGCCCCAAACCATGGAAAGAACCACCGACCCACGAGAAGCTACTGGCAAGCTTTCTCACACACCCACATTGGCTGAATCCAAGACTCGAACCCACACAGATAGAGGTGAGATATCAGTGATCCGTAATGGATAGCGCTTTAGACCACTTGGTCATTCGGGGCCCCAGAGCAATAAGTAAGTCACTGTGAACTAATTTTGCCTGTGGTGAGAAGTATGTCTTAAGATAAAAGTACCCAACAAGTTTTCATGTCTGAACATGAAACATCAGCAAAACTGAGCTAAATGCAAGGTTAACTTGATGTAACCACTGGAGCTTAAAAAGCAAGTAAATGAGATGATTAAAGCAAGTAAATGAGATGATTAATTTTGCCACTGATCAGTAGCTCCTCTCATAATGGATATACTCAAATGTTTCCTCCTTTGCCTGTGACATGCACAATGAATACACCCATTAATTTGTTTGACTATACATACGTCTGCATCTGAAAAACTGAGCTCAATGCAAGAGTCAAACAGGGTCAGTAGTTGACATAGTGTCAGCTGGTGAACAATAATTCACACAAGTACTGGAACTATAGGGGTTAAGGAAAACTTGGAATACATAGTTGTTACACTGTTGCATATGTCAGGTCAGGTTAAGTCTGATAATGTAACAGTAGATGGTGTTATCTGTGACTATTGACACAGAGTGGACAGTTACACCTGGCTCCTTCTGGAAAGTCATTTATGGTCGATTATGTGGAGTTGCAATTTATGGCCATCCACTGCATCCAGACTTGTCTCCAGACATCTCAACATTGTTGTGCCACTGGATTCAGACAGGCCTGGATGAGAGAGAGAGCGGGAAACTCTGGGCAGCTTTCCCTGACTTAAATCCAATTCACATGCCAGTAATGACATTATTCCCCTCCCTGCCATCAGATACCTTCAAGTCCTCTGGCAATGGGCAATGAGTAAAGCAGGAGATACAGATGTACTGGGAATTGTAGTTGCAGATCTGTACACAGGTGCTCACTGGGTAACTTTTCACTGGACTGAGCAGTAGTGGAAATCAGCAGCCACTCTGGGTGACTGAGCAGCCATCTGTAGGATCTCACTTTCATAGCATGAGGAGGGGACTAGGAAACTAGCTTTATCTTAACCCTGGTCAGCATACTCTTCCCAAGCAGATGAAAACCTAACAAGAAGACAAAGGTGACAATACACCATAAGTGCCTTGAATGTATGCACAATAATGGGCAGTACAACTGCAACTGCAGATAGTGATCATAGGTGCAACTCACCTATTTGCGGAAGGACAACTCACTGAAGTAGAAGCCTGATACACCTCCTTCTGGGGTGGCTAAACTGAAGAAGAGTGACCTGAAAATTCCCAAAGGGCATGAATGACAAAAGCAAATGAGACTACCACTGTCTGGAAAAAGACATGCAACTATCATCAGTGCCTATATACACACCCTGACCAACTTAGATGAAATCAAGGAAAAGTTTTATAACTTGGCATCTCCTATTACAGACATCATCCTTGGTGACTTCAATGCTAGAGTCAGCACAGATTACAGATACAACCAACTGTCAATGGCAAAACAGCTTTGGCAAATGCAATAACAACAGACTCTTCTTACTGTGGAAATGTGTTGAACATGACCTCCTAATCACCAACACAGTTTTCTGACTGCTAAACCACAAAAATATATCTTGGATGCACCCATGCTCCAAGCACTGGCATCTTTTTTAACTATGTCATAATCAGGAGAAGAGACAGACCAGGACGTCCGATTGATGAAGGCCATGAGAAGTGCAGAATACTAGACAGACCAGGATGTCTGATTGATGAAGGCCATGAGAAGTGCAGAATACTAAAAAGACCAGGATGTAGGATTGATGAAGGCCATGAGAAGTGCAAAATACTAGACAGACCAGGATGTCCGATTGATGAAGGCCATGAGATGTGCAGAATAATAGACAGACCAGGACGTCCGATTGATGAAGGCCATGAGAAGTGCAGAATACTAGACAGACCAGGACGTCTGGCTGATGAAGGCCATGAGAAGTGCAGAATACTAGAAAGACCAGGATGTAGGATTGATGAAGGCCATGAGAAGTGCAGAATAACAGACAGAACAGGATGTAGGATTGATGAAGGCCATGAGATGTGCAGAATAATAGACAGACCAGGACGTCCGATTGATGAAGGCCATGAGAAGTGCAGAATACTAGACAGAACAGGATGTAGGATTGATGAAGGCCATGAGAAGTGCAGAATACTAGACAGACCAGGACGTCTGATTGATGAAGGCCATGAGAAGTGCAGAATACTAGAAAGACCAGGATGTAGGATTGATGAAGGCCATGAGAAGTGCAGAATAACAGACAGACCAGGACGTCCGATTGATGAAGGCCATGAGAAGTGCAGAATACTTGAAAGACCAGGGTGTAGGATTGATGAAGGCCATGAGAAGTGGAGAATACTAGACAGACCAGGACGTCTGACTGATGAAGGCCATGAGAAGTGCAGAATACTAGACAGACCATAGGCTGGACATCTGATTGATGAAGGCCACGAAAAGTGCAGAATACTGGACAGACCATAGGCAGGATGTCCAATTGATGAAGGCCATGAGAAGTGCAGAACACTGGACAGACCATAGGCTCAACATCTGGATTAGAATAACAGTCTACACCAATGCCAATAAGTGCCCAAAAAGTTTAATGTCTCCAAATTGAAACAGAAGAATATGAAACAAGCATTTGTTGAAGAAGTTTGCAAGACTGTCGAGGAAAACTGAGCATCTGTCAGAGGCTCAGTTTTCTCAACTGCATCCAAAACCCTCAGTCCTATCATACATAAACATCAACTGATTTAATGAGAACAATGCTGCCATATAGAGACTTATGAATGAGAAACATTGCCTATAGTATCTGATGCCTTCTATGACAATGACACCGGTATTGAAATCAGATTCTGGACTGATGGCAAGGTCTTTAAAATGTGGGGACAACTGGCAAAGACGAAGCTGCTGGAAGTGACTGTTCATAATCTTCTATTTCCTGATGACTGAATGACAGATCTGAGTCTGACATACAAGAGAGTATGGACCATTTGGACCATGACAGAGTATGGACCATTTGGACCATGACAAGAGTATGGACCATTTGGACCATGACAGAGTAGGGACCATTTGGACCATGACAGAGTATGGACCATTTAGACCATGACAGAGTAGGGACCATTTCGACCATGACAGAGTAGGGACCATTTCGACCATGAAGAGTATGGACCGTTTGGACCATCATAGAGTATGGACCATTTGGACCATGACAGAGTATGGACCATTTGTCTTCAGCTTGTGACAATTTGGGTCTCACAGTCAGTATCAAGAAGATGAAGGGGATGCATCAATCCGCAACAGGAAAAACTTACATAGTGCCTACCATCACAGCAAATGGCCAAACAATCCTGGCAAAGGACAAGTTCACGTACCTTGGCAGCACAAAGTCATTGCAGTCCACATTGATGAAAACCAAGGCAAGAATTGCTAAACCAAGTGTGACCTTTGACAGAGTACACATAAATGCCAAGAAGATGAACCATTTTCACATTGGCTGACTAAGGAAACTGATGGCACAATATGATTTCAGACTCTGAGGTTCTCACATGGGCAGGCATTCCAAGCATCCAAATTCTGCTCATGAAATCAGTTGAGATGGGCAGGCCATATCACCAGGATCTCTGATGATCTTCCATTGCAAGCTGAAAGAGGGAAAGCAATTTCAGTGTGTCAGAAGAAACTCTTCAAAGATTTTTTCAAGCCATCCTTGAAACACTTCAACTCTCACACAGGATCACTCCACCTGGTACAATCAAATCCATACTGGAGGTACAGAAAGTAAGAGAATCTGCATAGGCCGTACAAGAGTGCAATCAGAATAAGTCTCAGAACTTCAGCGCATCCTCTACTGATCAAGCAAACCGAAGCAGAATCTCCTGTCAAATGTACACAGCACAAATTGGCTTGATCAGTCACTCGTGTATTCACAGAAAGCAAACTAGTTTGTGATGTCATAGTCATCTTCAAACTTAAATGAATGGACAACAACACTGTCTACTAATGCTGCAGTCATTTATCTTCTTCCCTAGACCATCATTTTCTCTCAACAAGTCATTCATGGAACCTGCTTTCTCCCTTGGAGGACCAGACTATGACTTGTAAATGATCCACTGTTAAAGTATATACACTTATTTTGCATTTTAAGGGGAGTTAATCTTCTTGCATTTTAAGGGGAGTTAATCTCCATAGTCAGCATGTGTTACAAGTTCTGTCCTCTTGCCACAACCAGGTGTCTCAAGTGTTTTAGCTGAGATGTGTACTAACATGGATGCTCACATGCTAGGGTGGTTGGGAGGTTTATTAAGTAATGCGATTTGGTAAGTATTCTCAAAGAAACATAATTTACTTAAAAATTTGCTTTCTCCTTCAAATATGTTCCCCAATAAAATATCATTAGGAGAATAGGTAAGGAGGAGGGATATCTGACCTCTACCTCCTTCTATGTAATAATGGCTGGATACCCCATGCAAATGATAACCTGTTCTCCTAATTACATAAGCACACATGGCCTAGGAACAATTGATCTGTGACCCCTACATTTGGTTAAGAAGATAATTTTTGAAATCTTCATACTTATAAAATGTCATTAGTGAATCCAGCGAAACTGATAGGCTGTGCTGATTGTTTGAATTAGGTCTGGTGTTCATCTGGGCTGCCATACCACTGGAGTTTATAACCCATTTTAGTCATGAAGCAAAGACATCAGGTATGAAATCCTGGCTCCTGGCTTTTACTGAAAGAAAAAGATGTGTGTGCCACAGCTTGTCTTTGTGTATTTCAAATAAGGCTTGAGTAAGCAAACAGGATCTTGCATGGCCACTGTTCTGGACCTAACTAAGGAAGAAAGCGACTGAATGATTTGATTACTGACAGATGGTAACATATTTTTGGCTGTGAAGCCTGGTTGTGTCGAAAACCACTGAACCATCCGATCTGAACTGAACCTAGTTTGGATCAACAGAAAATGATTGTAGCTCATTCGTCCACCATGCTGAAGATAAATCTATCAGGAAACATGTTTTGTATCATAGTAACTTTAGCAAAGTGTGGAATAAAGGCTTGAACTGAGCCATAATAAAGCCCATGACAGATTCCATTTTGGAAGAGAGAGAAGGATTTGGCTGCTAGAGATCAAAATTAGCTAAAAGATCTGATAGATCTTTATCATGTCTGATATCATGTTTACCATGATGCTGGAATGTGTCTGATATCATGTTTACCATGATGCTGGAATGTGTCTGATATCATGTTTACCATGATGCTGGAATGTGTCTGATATCATGGTGTGGTAGTCTTTGATAGTAATTGCAGCCCACTTCCTCTCCTAGAAAAGCCAGAGAAAAACATTGGTTAATTGAGGGACTGAGGCAATCAGAGGGATGATGTTATTGATATGGCTCTTGAGATTCTCTTCATTACCAATAGTTTAAACTGACTTGCAAGGCAGTCCAGGTAAGAGCCAAGCTTGATGAAGACGATGGTCCAGGCAGGGATGGAACTTCCATGACCATGGTGGCTTGAGAAGAATTGGGCTGACCAGAATGCTCCTTGGAAAACCTATCACTAGATTGAGAAGATCGATAACCCAGGACTTGTCCCATCTGAATGGGACTATCAGAATCATCTTGTATTTCTGACCATGTAACTTCTGGATTATTTTTAGTACCAAAACCTTTTGGAAGCTGGTTGGCAAATTCCCACAACTCCACCCAACCGACTGACAAGACAGCCACAGCCCAAGCTTCCGGATCTGGGACAGGTGAGACAAAGGCTGGGAACTTTTGATTCCAATATGTTGCAACAAAAAAAATAAATCATCGAGTGCCCCCAAAGTGCACAGATCTGTGTAAAGACTGATGAAAGGACTTGACCTTTCCTGGATAGAGTGTCAGCCAAGACATTGAGCCTGCCTCGTATGTATCTGATTGTCCACTTGGAGCTTCTCCAATGGGATCCATTGATCAACTAATCTGGGTTCTCACAGATGCAGGAATGATCATATCTCAGGCATTATCGTTGACTGTTTGATCAAGGGGACTTGAGAAGGGGTGCCCTTGTACAAGCAATGTCATTTTGTATGAGGCGCATAAAAAGATGGACTGATCTATCTTCATCTTGATATTTGGTGGTGAAATGAATTGCTTGAGGTGATTCAGGTTGATGAGTTTGCCTTCCGAATAAGAATCAGCCAGGAATAAAACCCTGGAGATTGTGGTCCTTGCATAATCTCCACCAACTGGTTTTTGATGAGTGACCATATCTCCTGTTGTAGAAAGGCATCCATCTCCTGATCTGACAGGATGAAGGGTAAGTCAACATCTAGAGTTGGGAGGCTTGAAGGCTGAGAAACTTGGTTTCTTGCCACCTATGTATGGTTGCCTTCTAGCTTGGTTAGACTGTTGTCTCCTGGCATTGGGTCAAGATCTGAATCCCACATTTGACTGAAAAGATCCCTTGTCCCTAGCCTACTTATTGTCCATCTGCAGTGGCAGGGTCTGATTGTTTTGAAATGCCTGTGTGGATTGAGTGACAAGTTGGAGGGGGGCAGTTCTTGAGCTGCCTGCATCTAAATTTCTGTACTTTTCTTCCAAAGAGTAATGGTGACCCAAACAGGGTCAGCTGTAAAGCCTATTTAGGATGAGGTTGAGTGACATGCACTGCAGACATACATCACATCCTATCAGTTTGAAGTTGTCCAAAGCAGTCAATGCATTGACCTTTAAATCTGGCATTGCAGATGTAGTAACTACATTCTGAAACAGCTTGGACATAGCATGGAACAGCAGACATGTGATCTGCTGCTTATTTTTTTATTTTAATCAAGGGCTGGGCAATCAGTACTGAAGGCATCTGAGTGAGTGTTGTACCAGTGAGCTGAGAATGTCACTGGTACTTGGCTTCCTGAAAAGAAAGCCTTAGAATTCTCCGGGTCAGCAATTCTACCGAGACAGGCAGTCATTTAACTCCTTAATTTTAGCTGACTGCGGAAGGAGCTGAAAGGATGGCATCTCATCCTCCTGGTCAAAATCTACCAATACTGTATTTATATTCTTGAGTAGCAGTAGGAGGTTAAGGTGCCAAGGCCCTACATCCTAGAGGCTAAATTCAGTTCATTCCATGGTTGAAGGCCCTGTATCATAGAGGCTAAATTCAGTCCATTCCATGGTTGAAGGCCCTGCATCCTAGAGGCTAAATTCAGTTCATTCCATGGTTGAAGGCCCTGCATCCTAGAGGCTAAATTCAGTCCATTCCATGGTTGAAGGCCCTGCATCCTAGAGGCTAAATTCAGTTCATTCCATGGTTGAAGGCCCTGCATCCTAGAGGCTAAATTCAGTCCATTCCATGGTTGAAGGCCCTGCATCCTAGAGGCTAAATTCAGTTCATTCCATGGTTGAAGGCCCTGCATCCTAGAGGCTAAATTCAGTCCATTCCATGGTTGAAGGCCCTGCATCCTAGAGGCTAAATTCAGTCCATTCCATGGTTGAAGGCCCTGCATCCTAGAGGCTAAATTCAGTTCATTCCATGGTTGAAAGCCCTGCATCCTAGAGGCTAAATTCAGTCCATTCCATGGTTGAAGGCCCTGCATCCTAGAGGCTAAATTCAGTTCATTCCATGGTTGAAGGCCCTGCATCCTAGAGGCTAAATTCAGTCCATTCCATGGTTGAAGGCCCTGCATCCTAGAGGCTAAATTCAGTCCATTCCATGGTTGAAGGCCCTGCATCCTAGAGGCTAAATTCAGTCCATTCCATGGTTGAAGGCCCTGCATCCTAGAGGCTAAATTCAGTTCATTCCATGGTTGAAGGCCCTGCATCCTAGAGGCTAAATTCAGTCCATTCCATGGTTGAAGGCCCTGCATCCTAGAGGCTAAATTCAGTTCATTCCATGGTTGAAGGCCCTGCATCCTAGAGGCTAAATTCAGTTCATTCCATGGTTGAAGGCCCTGCATCCTAGAGGCTAAATTCAGTCCATTCCATGGTTGAAGGCCCTGCATCCTAGAGGCTAAATTCAGTCCATTCCATGGTTGAAGGCCCTGCATCCTAGAGGCTAAATTCAGTCCATTCCATGGTTGAAGGCCCTGCATCCTAGAGGCTAAATTCAGTCCATTCCATGGTTGAAGGCCCTGTATCCTAGAGGCTAAATTCAGTCCATTCCATGGTCGGATCTGAGTATGGATGATTGGTAGAAGCTTCATCACACTCACTGTTGTGTTGAATCCTGATCTGGATAAGCTATAACTGATGGCATTAATGTCTCAATTCTGTCCTCTTTGAAAATGCACTCATGTGGATAAGTAGTGAACATATGGAATTCTGGCACAGCTGGATGGCTGGTTTGCCTGGCATATGGTCAGCCTGGATGGTGGTGGCATGGAAGATGGTCCAGCTATCATTGGTACTGGCTGCTCCAAGGGCTTGGCTGGGTGGACAGATTTCTCTAAAATCTCTGTCATAGTAAGGGTATGTTGCTGATGGCATGGCTAAACAGAATCATATGTCACTAAAATCCATGTAAATCCTAGTTGACTACACTGTTTGATAAAAAAAAAAGTCCCCATGCTTGGAAAGCTTTCTCCAGTACTGCCCTATCTAAAGGTCAGTCTGGACAGACAGATTTCTCATTGAAATCTCTGTCATATTAAAGATATATTGCCATGGCTAAATGGACAGATCTGTCATTAAGATTCCTGTAAATCCTAGCTGACTGGACTGTTTTCTAAAAATGTCCCCATGACTTGACTGATGGACAGACAAACAAGGGTAACACTACTTGTCTGACCAAACTAAAATCAAAGTACTTGATCCACCCAAATTCAAAGTACTTGTCCTACCAAATTCAAATCAAAGTATTGGCTGAAATACTGATCGTTTGGAGAGTAGAAGTAATGTACATAGCTTCGATGGAAGAACAAAACATCAGATATATTGCTATTCTTGTTATTTTACCTTTTTGTAAACAGTCAGACTGTTTATAAAATATAGTCTTCAGATTTATTATATACATATTATTCCAATTTTTCTTGTCATTATATGACATCAAACAAATTATATTAATATCTGAAACATTATTTGAGGAACTACATCAATTTGTGTATATTTATGTGCATCCTGCTATCATATAAAGTCCATCTGTAACAAAGCATTTTACCTCAGCCAATAGCATCAAAGCCTGAACGCTATATTTGGAGTCCAAGTTAGTGCTAGGATCTGGCTCCTTTACTCTCCTGGTTGCTACCTGAACACCTGTTGGAGAAAAATAATTCTGGAGTAAAATATGTTTACTTACTGGATCATAATAATTTAGAAGTATATCCACTACCAAGTGAGTCAAGCCTTCCCAGGTCTGCATTAGTAACCAAAGTCCTGCCAACAATGGAAATCAGATGAGTGGATTCCCCTTCAATAGAGGGATTGGAGTCAAGTCCTGTATATTTTTCAGTTACTACTGGAGGGAAAATGCATGCTTTTAGAAGGTTGTAACTTCAGGGAGGGCTTGGGAGGGTGTGCTTGTATTATGCCTTGACATACAGCATAAATAAATAATCGACAGATTTATTGCCATTAATTTCACACACCTAAATACATGAATCTGAAAAGTTAAAGAAGGAATTCCTACAACAGTAATAATAATAATGATAAATACTTTATTTAATGTGGGTAACAGTTAAAATATACTATTCTTCCATGAGGCCTTCAGGATGAACAAAGAATTGCAAGGAAAAAAAATAAATTGTAAAGCATTCTTAAATGTATTTAGTATAAAAGGACAAATTGTATATGAATGCATTAACTGAATGAATTGGAGTGCATGTATTTTAATATTTACAATGAGATGGTTATCATATGACTTAATTTGAACACGTTTAGATTTGTGTCTGATTTAATTGCTCTGAGGAGTTCATTCCATAGAATCGCCCAGAAGTAAGCAAACAATTTTTTTAAAAGTATTTGTTTTTGGAAATGGTGTTTTGCAATGATCATTTGTTACTGATACCAGTTTAGGTCCCTGATACAGTTTTTTTGACTTAAAATGAAACATGCATCGAAATATTGTGGACAAAACTCATTCGTTACTTTGAACATTAAATATGGATAATCCATTCAACTGTAATAATACAATTCTGGATGGTTATCACATTGTAGGATTGCTGCCTTTTTGATGTTTGTGGATCATTTCAATATTACAATCAGTGTGTGTGTGTGATTTAGATTTTTAATGCAGCTTTAACAATTTTTCAGTTATATCGCTACGATGTCTGCAGTGTGGCAGTTTATAGTGATGTCTAGCACTGGAGCATGATGTCACAGACATAGTATCATGTCCCATCCAGTCACATTATCCTGACACTAACCCAACCAGTCAAAACACTAATCTCTTAATGCTGAGTGCCAAGCAAGGCAGCTGCTAGTACCATTTTTTATATGTCTCTGTTATGACTTGGCTGGTGTTCGAACCAATGACCTCCCACATCTGAGGCAGATGCTCTAACCACAAGGCCACCAGAGCAGTCATTACTATCAGTTGTATTTCCCCAAAACTGTGCAGCAGTCGTCCAAAAGAGGAAGAATAAATGCATTGTAAAATAATTTCCATTAGTTGAGCATTAGGTAATATTTTATCTTCTGTAAAAGAGAAGTTCTTGAGTTTACTAAAAATGTATTTCACTAGATTTTATCAAAATAAACTACCAATAGTTTTTCTGTGGCAACAGTTTCAATTCATTACTGAAGATATACAGTTTGGATTTATGTTCACTGATAATCCTTGCTTAGTTCCAAGCAACACTGCCTTGGGTTTTTAGCAGATTGATAAACATGTTATTCAGTGTGCACCAATATTCAAGTGGATATAAATCCTCACCTAATTTTTGTTATTCAATATTATAAGATTAGCTTCAAAGTTATAACATTAGCGTCAAACTTATAACATCAGATTCAAAGTTAGAGCATTAGCTAAAGTTACAGCATCAGTATGGTCACAGCTACAGCAGTTGTATGTCATTATGATGTAAAAGTTAATAATATTTGATTTGCTGAAATAAATTACAGAATTACAGCAATATGATTCAATTAATCAAAGTACCAATCATTTCAATCAATGGGTGAAATATTTATCACATATATTTTTATTATGACTGTGCGGCAAGCACAGTGCCCAAGCCTGAAAATGCATAAGCGATGTAACAATATTAAAGTACCATCATCAATTGGGTTCATGTCATCAGGATCTGTAATATCAGCCTGGGGGCCTGGCTTGACAGCATAGTTACGCCTCAGCCAAGTCGTCTGTTCCAGAGAAGAGCCTGCAATGAAGGCAACTGCCTCCAGCAGCTTCTGGGAAATTTCCTAAAAAGGACAGAAATATACAATATAAAACCAAGGTAATATGTCCTAATATTGGCAATGTGAACAAAAGATGAAAAAATGTTGAGTCTGATGATCGAAGAATATACACTTTCATTTTTCTTAACTTATGAAGAGTTGCAGATCTTGTAATTGAAAATATCTTAAGCCAAAACTTAATATCAAACAATTTTGATTTTTATCAACCTCTCATTCAAAATGAAAGTAGAATCACCACAATTTTAGAATAAGTTCTAACACTACTTCATCATACATATTTGAAAAAATGTCATTGGTATCCAGAGACTCACAGGTTTCTAATTAAGTCTCAATCCAATTCTTGTGGCACATAATCTAAGTTGCTACATATCATGGAAACCACTCTGAGCATCAATCAAGTGAGTGACCAACAATGGGGAGGTTACAAAAAAATAAATTCTGAGGAGCTGTGACAGCTCAGTGGTCGGACAAATAGGGTTTGGGTTGGAATCTTGGCCAGAGCAGGTTGGGTCAGCCACCATGGTGTCTCTCAGTTCAAAACTCTTTATTCCAATTGCCTCATCATGATAGCCTGCATGATAGACTGGCTTATGCTGATATGCCATTCAACAACAATCAATCGTTCAATCAATCCAGCCTCAAATCTGACTAAATAAAAATTGTGATCAACTAATTGGCTGATATCTTAGCAAAAGTCAATCACATCTGAGAGAGAATTGACTCTGAGCATAATAATGTACTAACAACGTTTACGCTTGGCTTAGGTAACCTCAAAGCTATCAAGGATTTGTGATATTTCCTAATGCATAACATTTTACCTGCAATTCTTTTAGGTTCTTCTTGTCTTCCATTGCAGGTGTCTTCATGACAAACTCGTACAATATTCTGCAATTAGAACAACAAAATAAACTTTCTGAAAAATTAATAAATGCTAAAAATCAACAAATTCAAAAACTTTTGTGTGTGACAATCAGGACCAATGCGATATTATACCAGTATTTGTTGGATGGTTGCAATCTAATACAGAAAAGCCAAGATGGAGGATGCTTCAAAATTTCAAAAGACCAGAGCATTTATCACATGATGACTATCCATAAAACTTTATTCAAAGCCTTACCAGAAGTGTTGACAATGAATGTCACTTTTGCCAGTAGAAAAATCACTAGCACTGTTCACATTGCACAAACATGGGATTCACCAAAATGCATAAATATGACTGGCATGTTTCACTTTTCCCTAATGAGAACCTGACCATAATGCATACATATGATCGCCTGAAAACATCTGGAGTAAAAAGTAGTGTGTTTAATAATAATAATAATAATAATAATAACTTTATTTAAAGAAGAAGCTCATTTGGTCAAATGACCAATCTTCCATGAGGCATTCTACAATGACATTTGTACAAATATATACATATATATATATATAGATGGACAATTTTACAAGATGAGGTGTCTTTAGACAACAAATGCTGTAAAAAAAACTTGCCAATTGATCGACTGCTACAATAATATATGCACAAAGTTTAAAAGCATGAGTACATAGAGGATTCATACAAATAGTAGCATACAAGATTCACACAAATAGTAGTATAAAGGATTCATACAAATAGTAGTAGTGAACATGTGTATAACATTATAGGTGAGTACATGATAACAATGTTGTACAAAATAATAATAATGAATTAAACAAATCATACAAATGACTGTTTCTGCAGATGTTGACTATGAAGCTTTTTAAAAGTTTGGCATGAGTCAACTGACTTTATTTAAGGTGGCATGGAATTCCACAGTTTGGCTCCAGATAAAGCAAAACTTTTCTTATAAAACTCTGAATTTGGTTTAGGTAAATATAACTTGTTGTTTGAGATGGATCTTAGTTCATACACATGTACATTTTTAACAAATTTAAAATTACATTTAAGATAATCAGAAGCCAGACCATGTAAGGATTTATAGACTAGTAAACCCTTCTGAAATTGGGTTCTCTGCTGAAGTGGAAGCCACTTTAGGGTTTTAAAAAGATTTGTTGATGGTGTATCTAAATCAACTTCAAGAATAACTCCAGCTACTCTTTTTTGAAATTTCAGTTCTTTCCTGATTTTCTGTACCACTATTACTCAAGAGAGAAAAACAATATTCTAGGTGTGGCATGATATATGCATTGTAGAATATCTTTCTCTGTTCGTGGGGGAGACAAGATTTTATTCTGTTCACTATATAAAGTACTGAATTAATTTTTTTTTTAACAAACTTATCAACTTGTATTTTCCACCACAAGAGATGGTCTATCATCATACCAGGTAGTTTTTCATTTTCAGACTGTTGTACATATATTCCTGTTATCATTAAATGTACTTTGAGGGCCCCGAGTGGCCGAGTGGTCTAAAGCGCTCTCCGTTACGGATCACTGCCATCTCACCTCTGTCTGCGTGGGTTCGAGTCTCGGATTCGGCCAATGTGGGTATGTGAGAAAGCTTGCCAGTAGCTTCTTGAGGGTCGGTGGTTCTTTCTGGGGATTTCCCAGGTTCTTCCTCCACCATTAATACTGGCCGCCATGTATAGCCTATCATGTGCTGAAAAATGGCGTAAAACAACAACAACTACATGTACTTTGAAATAATTTTTCTCAGCTTTTGCTCTTGCTCGACTACCTATGATCATGGTTTTTGATTTGGCTGAATTAATCTACCACTGTGCTCACACCAGTTATTTACTTATACCAGATCTTTATTTAATTTTGAGTTAATCTCACTGCCTGTTGATCCAATGTTATATAATAATGTATCATCTGTGAACATGTTGGTAGTGGATAGCTCAATGTGATGTGGTAAATCATTGATGTAAAGCAAAAAAAGCAATGGTCCAAGAACTGATCCTTGTGGAACACCTGACTTTATCAGTTGCTTATCTGAAAGTTTATTTAAAATAGAAACTTCTTGTTGTCTGCCTTCAAGATAAGATTGAAACCAAAAGCTTTAATGGTTAACTTGATATGCTGAGCTTCTCCAGCAGGATTTTGTGATTTACAAGGTCAAAAGCCTTTGAAAGGTCAAGAAACACTGTTCTTACAAGGTTTCCTTGATCTATTGCTGTTAACTAATCATCCACCATTCAAGTTAGTGTAGTCTGGCATGAATGTCCTTCATGGAAGCCTGATTGTCATGAATGTAGGAAATTAAATGATTCCAGGTAGTTTCTAAATTCATTACAACCATGTCTTTCTAATATCTTTGAAAGTGATGATAAAACTGATATAGGTCTATAGTTATTCGTATCAGAAAGATCTCCTTCTTATGTATTCAAGTTACTTTTGCATTTTAGCCTGTTTGGAAAGATACCTGTGGAAATACTTAGATTGAAGATATACATAAGTGAAGGTACAATCAACTGAGATGAGACTTTTAGGAATTTAGCAATTATATTATCTAGACCTGTTGCTGTTGTGACATCAAGCTGGTCTAATTCATTTAAAATAAATTCAAGGCTTATTTTAGGGATTTTTAAGCACTCTTCTTTGCTAAGTTTTGAAGAATATGTTCATTTAATTCATCACTGGAGAATCTTTTAGGAGTTGTGAAATCCACAAGTTTTTCATTAATATTCACAAAGTAATCATTGAGTGCATTTCTAAGATACATTTTGATATATCAAAAGTAATAATACTGTTGATGAGATCAGTCAAAACTAATAACACTGTTGATGAGTTATGTCAAAACTAATATCAATGTTGATGAGTTATGTCAAAACTAATAACACTGTTGATGAGTTACATCAAAACTAATAACACTGTTGATGAGTTATGTCAAAACTAATAACACTGTTGATGAGTTACATCAAAACTAATAACACTGTTGATGAGTTATGTCAAAACTAATATCAATGTTGACGAGTTATGTCAAAACTAATAACACTGTTGATGAGTTCAGTCAAAACTAATAAACTGTTCATGAATTCAGTCAAAACTAATAACACTGTTGATGAGTTCAGTCAAAACTAATAACACTGTTGATGAGTTATGTCAAAACTAATAACACTGTTGATGAGTTCAGTCAAAACTAATAACACTGTTGATGAGTTATGTCAAAATTACTAACAATGTTGATGAGTTAAGTCAAAATTACTAATACTGTTGATGAGTTCAGTCAAAACTAATAACACTGTTGATGAGTTCAGTCAAAATTACTAATACTGTTGACGAGTTCAGTCAAAACTACTAATACTGTTGATGAGTAAAGTCAAAACTAATAACACTGTTGATGAGTTTTTTTTATAATGCTGATGGACATTATAAACCATTGGGAGTGACTATAGAATGTACTTGGTATCTGACCATTGATTTTATACATTTTACAAAATGGCCCCCTTCTTGCTTAAAACTATAGGTATATAATTCAGTAATCCAACATTAATTATCACTGGCCTAACTGTTCCAACAATCTAATATGGGGTGAGTGGCTTTTAATATGCTTTGAGGTCATGATAATATCTGACACATATACACAGCACAGTGGACAGGGAGTGTTATCATTATCTCTCACCTAATTAAGGCTAATTAGCTATAGGTATAAAGCTGTGGTGTCAAATAATTAACACTGAATGAAGAAGAATAACAGTACTTGAAGAGTAAATGTTAAACTGCCAATTTACTTCTTTTGTACTGAATGCAGTTGATTTCTTTTCTCCTTCAAATACATTTCCCAATCACAGTACATTAGGAATATTAGTCTGTTACCTTGTGAATCCAACCCTACTAAAAGACAAAAATCGCCTTTCCTGGCATTCTCACATAGACAAAGGGCAATAGCTCTTGCCCATTACGTTCCCTTGCTACTGTCAGGTGTCACTAGCTGTTAGCTTTGCTGATGTACTGGTAACATCACGTGGTTTAACATCCAACAATCCAAGCCATTATCGTGTTTTAACTGAACCATCCAAAATTCATTCTGGATGTATTGGGTGAATTAATCATTCTGCTGTAGGTTGTATACATTATTTTCACAATTTCTGTGAAATCTGAGCAATTTTGTCATCTTTAAGGACTTCATCTATTTAAGACCATGTTATACCACGCTATCATTGACCTAATGCAAGGTCATTACGTGTTACAAAGACTATGACTATTTTTGCTAACTCTGTAATGGAAATAATGTTAGCAAGCTTTAATATGCTGCATTGCTAATCTATGCTTGGTTTCTTCTTCTTTTGTGTTGTTTTGATAGAATTGTTAACTAGGCATTATGCCTTAGTTCATAGAATGGCTATTAGACTTCTAAAATGACACTTTTCACTTTTCAAAAAGTAATGAGAGTGATTTAGTAAGTCAGTAAAAAACTGCATTACTAATTTATGCTTTACTTTTCTTTTCTTGTGTTGTTTCAATGGGAATGTCAACCAAGTGCTTAAAGTGCAAAAAGTTTAAAGCAAAGGAGGATAACCACAAGTCTGTATTGTACATACAAAACTTACATCATCATTACCAAGAGTATGTAATATGTGATCAGAAGAAATTTGGGCCTTAGTAATCTAAACGGTTGCTATGGGGAAGGAATGATAGTCTAAATCAAGGAAGGAAAGCATCAACATCCTCAGTATTCATCCCAGTCAACCTCCAGTGCGAGTCTTGTTTGGGGATACTGCCCCCCTCCAACGTTCATTGGGTGCAACAATCAGCTAAAGTCACATCAGCAGCAGGGAAGGATGATGATGTGGAAAGGGTACAATTGTCTGGTAAGGAGATAAAGTGACTCCTGACATCAGGGCAAAATTTACCATTTTTATCTTTGCTTGCTCTTGTACCTTTTGACTTTTTCTGACTCATTGGGGGAGTCTCCCGCATGTCCAATCATGGCCTTAGGGCCTGTAAGTCAGGGCAAGTGGTTCATACTGGATCCATTTCTTCATAATGCCACACCCTTACTGTTTGTCCAGCCACCACCAACCATCCAAGCATCACCAGCCATCCAAGCACAGGGGCCATTTTGCTGAAATGGTCCAGCCAAATAAATGTTATTGGGATATTGGTGACAGATCCATCTGTGGATTAAATTCTTAATACTGCCACACCATTACTGGCCGTCCAGCCATCACTGGCCATTATAACATCACCAGCCATCCAAGCATGGGAAACTACTGCCACACCATTACTGGCTGTCCAGCCATCACAGCCATTATAACATCACCAGCCATCCAAGCATGGGAAACTACTGCCACACCATTACTGGCTGTCCAGCCATCACAGCCATTATAACATCACCAGCCATCCAAGCATGGGAAACTACTGCCACACCATTACAGGCTGTCCAGCCAACACTGGCCATTATAACATCACCAGCCATCCAAGCATGGGAAACTACTGCCACACCATTACAGGCTGTCCAGCCATCACTGGCCATTATAACATCACCAGCTGTCCAAGCATGGGAACCTTTTTGATGATATGATCCAGCCAAATAAATTGTATGGGGATATTAGTGACAGAGATATCTGTCTAGCAATATTGTAGGTAACTTACCATTTTTTGTATAAGAGATTTCAGGAACAAATCTCTCTTTAAGAAAGGACTATGGAGTGGCCAGTACCAGTGATAGCCAGACCATCCATATGCCAAGCACACCACCGGCAGTTCTAACAATGCTGGACTTCAGAATGTTCACTGCCTGCCATCAAGAGAGAGCTAGTGACAACTTCAAAGATGACTGGCCAGAGTCATTGATGCCAACTGGCATGGCCTATGAAAAGTTCCAGAAGGGGACCTGACAGTGTGTGTAAATAAAACCATATTCAGATCCCACTATGGTGTGGACTGAATTCAGCATTCAGGTCACAATAGAGGAAATTTATTGGGTGTTGTCCACTTTGGAATGACCTCCATTCCCTACCACTAAATAAGACTATAAATTCAAGGCATCAGTAGATTTCTATGCGGAAGAGAGGATGTCCTTCTGGCTCCTTCCCCAATCAGCAAAGATCAATAACTGGCTTTGAGGAAGGATTAGATAGCCAGGTAATTCTAGAGAGCCATGTCCCAGTAACATTCTCCTCTTGCTGGTATAATACTCATTCCAATGTGTTCAGTATGTATCTCTCAGCCTTCGACAAGAATTTGTCAGCTCCACTGTGCTATAAGGTGTACAAGAATGTGTTCCATACCATGTACACACTAGTTTGGAACATCATCATGATGTTCTCAGTATTAGATCTGGCCTCATTGGCAATCTTGCGACTTGCAGAAATATCTGACAAGAGCCTTTCTTGGGAGGTGATGGCCCTAACCCAGTAGCTCACCATATCATGGCCAATGTCTTGTTGACTTTGGCCAACTTAGACTCTAATAAGATGGACTCATGTCTGTGGTCCCACATCGCTCAAACCTCATAATACCCTAGCCTTACGGATGACTCCATCTGGGTCACCAATGGCTTTTTGGAAGAAGAATAGGAGAAATTCAGAGGCAGGAAGCTCAGGAACTGCCCTCCAACTTGCCACTTAACCCACCAAGTGTTTGGAACCAACTAATGTGATGGGATATTAGGCTGATTTTGGACAGGGGATCATTTCAGTCAGATATACACTAATATTGATCCCACCCAATGCCAGGAAACAACAGTCTAATCAACCTAGGAGGCAATTGTACAGAGGCAGTAAGAAACCAAATTCAGACATGATTTTGGTCTTCCATAAAAAAAGCTGAAAATATGAAAGAGAGGTTTGGGGGTCCTCCCCCAATGGGGTTTCGAGAGGCAGTGCCAAACATGCATTTTACACTCATGAAAAGCTGCTCCGCTTTAAAACGGAGAAAAATCATGTCTGCAAATTTCTCTGCCTACAAGCCTCCCAACTGTAAACAATGACCTATCCTCACCAATGCCTGCAGACAGCCTACCTGTGGGCAGCTGATTCCTGCAATTTTGAGCTCACTGGATCTCCTTATTCCCTCAGACTGGTTGGGTAATACAGGTCATTTCAGAGGGGCTTCAGATTTTGTTCATCATGGACATACCATCAGATTGGGGAGTTTTCTACAACAGGTGATATGGTTGTTCATAAAAAAACAGGCGGTCAAGATTGTGCAAAGACCACAGTCCTTGGGGTTTTATTCAGAGCTATTTTTTTATTTGGAAAGCGAAGGACAAATTGAGACCCATCACTGATTTGAATCACCTCAGCCAATTCATTGCACCAACAAAATTTCAGATGGAGACAGTGAAATCAATCTGTCTTTTGGAGGGATTATGCCATCAGCCTTGACCTGACTGATGCATAATTTCACATCGATGTGACACACTCAGTGTCATGAAAATTTCTCTGTTTATCAGTTTATCTGTACAAAGTCCTTCCCTTTGGCCTCAACATCAGCCACTGGGGTTTTACTGAGATTATAGACTGCATCATCAACCAGTTCAAATCGACTTCATCTACAACGATGGCAGCATACCTGGACTACATCCTCCAGAAACACATGGTACATTCAATCCTAATCCAATGCAGGAATTATCTCTCTCTTTTAGATCATCTAGGCTTTCTAGCAAACTGGGAAAAGTCAGACCTCCATCCATCCCTGACTTTTATCCATCTGGGTATGGATTTCTTAACCAACCTGAAGGTGGTGCAGCTTCCTCATGTTTGTGTGAACAGAATCATCAAATTCATCAAGTCCATTTCCAACAGGACTTGGATTTCACTGAGTGAGTTCCTGTAATTACTTGGGTTATTCAATACTGCAGTGGATTCAATCCCCCAAAGCATTATGCACCCCTTACAAATGTCGTTGCTAGCATAATGGCACCCCTTTTCCTGTACCCTTGATCAAACAGTCATGATCATGCCCAAGATACAATCATCCCTGTGTCAGTCAGGCAACCCAGGCTGGCTGACCATGGGAATCATAATGGAGAAGCCCCAATTGGAAATAACAGTATGTACGGATGCCAGTATGTGTGATTGGGGTGCCTTCCTGTTGCCAGATTACCATTAGCAGCACATGGGAACTAGGGGAGTGGCCTCTAAACATCAACATTCTAGAAATGAAGGTTGTCATCTACACCTTTTCACTAATGGAAAAATTTACTCTCTGGCAAAATGGTCCTCTTTATGTCTGACAACTCTGCTGCGGTGACCTATCTATTCAAACAGGGAAGCACCAATTTAATGACTGGTATATTCTGATTAGGCAGTTCCTACATTGGTGCAACAGTTTCCACATCAACAAATCAGACACGTCAATGGTAGGCTCAATGTCCTGGCAGACACTCTGTCCAGGAAAGGTCAAATCCTTCACATGGAGTGGTCTCTCCATCAATTGGTCTTCACTGAGATCTGCACGCTTTGGGGGTGTCCGATGACTGATCTTTTTGTAACAAGGTGGAACTGCAAGTCACAACCTTCATCCCTCCAGTCCTAGACCCGGCAGCCTAGGCTGTGGATGCTCTGTCAATCAGTTGGTACAGGTAGTGAGCCTTTGCCTCCCTTCCATGGTCCTGACACCAAAAGTAATCCAGAAGTTACGCAGTCAGCAATTTAAGATGATTCTGATAGCCCCGCTCTGATGGGACAAGTCCTGGGTTGCAAATCTACTTGATCTAGCAATAGAGCCACCCAGGAAGATTCCAACCAGCATGAATCATCTCAAGCTCCCATTGTTACAGGTGTTCCTTCCTTGCTTGGACCGTCTCCTTCTGCATGTTTGGCTGTTGTCAGGTCAGCCCTGCAAGTTAATTCAATCCTTTGATTGTGGAGAGAATCTTGAGAGCAAGAAAGCCCTTCACTCAAGGCTTATGAGGGAAAAGGGCATGTTTTGAAGGACAGGTTCTAAATCAATAACATCATCCATTTAAGTGCCTCAAGTCCTCAACTGGCTGACTTTTTCTTTGGCTCCTCGAGGAGAAACAGCTGGCCCCAATCAATATCAAAGGCTACAGTTCCATGATCTCGGACACATTCCTGCATCATGGCAGATGCAATATTGGGCATGACAAAGACTCAAACTATTTTCAGTTCAGATCGGATGGTCTGGTGGTCATCTTGATACAACCAGGATTCGTAGCCAAAAATAGGTTACTATCTATTGTCAATCAAAGAGTCGCCATTCGCTCCCTCTCTTTGTTAGGTCAAGAGCAGCACCCATGCAAGATTCTGTTTGCACTCTCAAGCACTACCTGAAACACAGATACAAGTTATGGCACACACAAATGACTCTTCCTTCTGGTGAAAGCTGGGAAACAGAACATCACCCCTCAAGCTCTTGCTTCCTGGCTTAAATGTGTTAAACATTTGGCTTACTCTGAGATCTCACAAGATCAGGATTGCCCCATGAAGATTACCACTCATGAGATTTGAGCCATCTTTGTGAGCCTCGTATTCAAACATAATGTTTCGATCCAAGTTGTACTAGAAGCTTTTGGCTGGCAAGCAGAGTCAACCATCTTGAATTTTTGCCTGAGATTTAGTTTCAAAGAGGCAAACCCTGAATCTGGTGGATCCAGTGGAGGCAGCACAGATGGCAAACAGACCCAATTAAAATGATCAACACAGCCTATCAGCTTTCTGGATTCACCAGTGAATTTTCAAAAGTAAGAAGATTACAATATTTATCTTCTTAACTGTATGTAAGGGTAACGGTTCAAGTGAACCAAGGCTGTATTGATTAAGTAATTAGGAGAATGCGTTATTGTTTGCATAGGGAATCCAGTCACCCTTCCCAAGGAAATTACCCAAGGAAGAGGTTGGATGCTCAGGATCCCCTCCTCCTATTACCTATACTTCTAACGCAATGTGATTGGGAAATGTATTTGAAGGAGAAAGCAAATTTTGAGTAAATTATGTCTGTTCAAGAATACTTACCCAATACATTACTAAAAATACCTCCCAACCACCCTGCCATGCAAGCGTCCTTGTTAGCATATCACTCAGCTAAGAACTACTGACACCTGGCAGCAGAAAAAGGAGGCAATGGGTAAGAGTTATTACCTTTTGTCTATATGAGATAGACAGGAAAGATGATTTACATCTCTTAGTAGGGCTGGATTCGTGAGGCAGGTAGCTATTATTCCTAACAAACTGTGATTGTGTAAGTATTTTCGGAGAAACATAATTTACTTAAACATTTTCTTTCTATTGTAATTAAAATATGTTTGGGGATGCAGAGAGCTGAGGATTCTGATGAGATAAATTATAAAATTTGCACACTGTGAAAGTATTTTGTTGGGAAATATTTTTGCTTTATATTTGCAAGTTCACATATTTTCAAATGATATTCTGTTTTTCTTAAGGCTGAATGTCAGTGAATGTAAGTGAATTATTGCCAGATCATAATAGCTGCAAAAATTTAATGTTGCCACACTGTCCTCATATTTGATTACATTTTTTGATTTTCTGTCATTACTTTCTGAAGATCAACATTTTTAGTCAAGACTAATGCACAAACTTCAAAATCTTGACCGAAACAAAGTAAGAATTCTGACTGGATACAAAATCACAATATAAAGTCATTAAAATGCAGAGTTCACCACTGAAAAAACATTAATTTTCATACTTTCAACTGCAACTGCTAGGATGTCTATATCAAGAACAAATCTATCGTCATTAGCTAAACACAAATACATCAGTAAAGTATCAAATGCAGGTCACAGTGACCTTTTAGATAGGACAGTATGTACCAACCATGCAAAACCATGTGATCACGAGGTGAAGCCAAACACTTAACATAAGCTGGTAAAATGCAAAACATGGGTCACAGTCATCCTTTTTTTGTCATACAAGTGTTCTATTAAGACAGATTAAATGATGAATAAAATTTCAAGTTCAATGATTCTAGCATGAGCAGTTCTTGAAATATAAACTTACAAAACTACGCTTAATCAAAGTCAGTGAAGCAAAACTATATGTCAAGGACTTAGTTTAGCAATACTGGTGTTTTACACATTTATACAGGTATAACAATATTTAAAAGTGTGCAAAAATATTATACAGTCATGAGCTACATGCAAACTTAATCACGAATTCAAAACAAATGTACAAGTACAAAATTAGGTAGGTACTATGATGTCCACTCCAAACTGCAGCCTAGGACTATGGAAGATGCAGTGAGGTTGTACATATACATAAGCTGCAGTGAGGTTGTATGTATGTGTAAGTTGTAGTGAGGTTATACATATGTATAAGTTGTAGTGAGGTTGTGCATATGTATAAGTTGTAGTGAGGTTGTACATAATTATGTAAAAAGTTGCAGTGAGGTTGTATGTATGTACAAGTTGCACTGATGTTGTACATATGTTTAAGCTGTACTGAAGTTGTGCATATGTATAAGATGCAGTGAGGTTGATGTTGTTGTTGTAGGGTTTAACGCCATTGTTCAGCACACGATAGGCTATACATGGTGGCCAGTATTAATGGCGGAGGAAGAACCTGGGAAAACCCCGGAAAGAACCACCGACCCTTGAGAAACTACTGGCAAGCTTTCTCACATACCCACATTGGCTGAATCCGAGACTCGAACCTACGCAGACAGAGGTGAGATGGCAGTGATCTGTAATGGAGAGCGCTTTAGACCACTCGGCCACTCAGGGCCCCCAGTGAGGTTGAAAATATGTATAAGATGCACTGTGGTTGTACATATGTATAAGTTGTTGGGCGGTTGTACATATGTATATAAGTTGTAGTGAGGTTGTACATATGTATAAGCTGTAGCAAGGTTGTACATATGTATAAGTTGCAGTGAGGTTGAAAATATGCATAAGTTGCAGTGAGGTTGTACATATATATAAGTTGTTGGGCGGTTGTACATATGTATACAAGTTGTAGTGAGGTTGTACATATGTATCATCTATAGCAAGGTTGTACATATGTATAAGATGCAGTGAGGCTGAAAATATGTATAAGATGCACTGTGGCTGTACATATGCATAAGTTGTAGTGAGGTTGTACATATGTATAAGTTGTAGTGAGGTTGTACATATGTATAAATTGCAGTGAGGTTATGCAAATAAGATGCAGTGAGGTTGTATATATGTATAAGTTGCATTGAGGTTGTACATACATATAAGTTGAAGTGAGGTTGTATATATGTATAAGTTGTAGTGAGGTTGTACATATGTATAAGATGCAGTGAGGTTGTACATATGTATAAGTTGCAGTGAGGTTATACATATAAGATGCAGTGAGGCTGTATATATGTATAAGATGTAGTGAGGTTGTATATATGTATAAGTTGTAGTGAGGTTGTACATATGTATAAGTTGTAGTGAGGTTGTACATATGTATAAGTTGTAGTGAGGTTGTACATATGTATAAGATGCAGTGAGGTTGTACATATGTATAAGTTGCAGTGAGGTTATACATATAAGATGCAGTGAGGTTATACATATAAGATGCAGTGAGGTTGTATATATGTATAAGATGTAGTGAGGTTGTATATATGTATAAGTTGTAGTGAGGTTGTACATATGTATAAGATGTAGTGAGGTTGTACATATGTATAAGTTGTAGTGAGGTTGTACATATGTATAAGATGCAGTGAGGTTGTACATATGCATAAGTTGCAGTGAGGTTATACATATAAGATGCAGTGAGGTTGTATATATGTATAAGATGTAGTGAGGTTGTACATATGTATAAGATGCAGTGAGGTTGTACATATGTATAAGTTGCAGTGAGGTTATACATATGTATAAGTTGTAGTGAGGTTGTACATATGTATAAGATGCAGTGAGGTTGTACATATGTATAAGTTGCAGTGAGGTTGTATATATGTATAAGATGTAGTGAGGTTGTATATATGTATAAGTTGCAGTGAGGTTGTACATATGTATAAGATGTAGTGAGGTTGTACATATGTATACGCTTTTGCATGTGCAGATGATGATGCCAATGCTGGGATTGAAGGTGATATATCTTTTTCAAATGGAAAGCGAAAAATCATTTATACTGTAGTAATAAGAACATCCCCGGGGGTTGCAGATTCAATTGCATGGCATCCTTCAATAAGGCTAGCAGAGCAGTCCAACTGTCCACTAGCTGTCCTGAAGAAACCTGCTGGACATATGCATAGAAAAATTGCAGTAGGTTCACCTCCAGTGGAATGTTCTTCTGCAAAGAGATGTTAGAGAAAAATATATAATATGGGGTCCAATCAAGTCGCCACTAGCATGGTCCACATCAACAAATGGCAAAGTAATTTCAAGAGTTGTAAAGATGCATAGTCCAAGTCAATGACGGCCAATAACTAAACACATGTTCAACACAAATTCAACACAAATTCAACAAAATTTGTTCTATATCTAACTCCTTTGAAAAATGCTGACATCTTTTTGGTTTAATTTATTTTATCTCTTTTTATGTCTCCTGAAGAAACACTTAACAATTTAATTATCATTTTATTTCTTGAGTCTAACAAAGACTGTAACTCAAAAAGAAATGGCCAGATTTGTTGACATATATTGGTGGTAATAATGTGACAAATTATGTTCTAAAGGCAACCAGTATTTGCAGTGGAAAACGTACAACTGTCTCTGTATAGAATTGTTGTTATACAAATTGGTGGCAATAATGTCACAAATTATGTTCTAAAGACAATTAATTAGCTTGAAAACTGACCATACACAACATTACATACTCTTACACTGTTGTGTGGCACAAGAAAAGAAGCTAAAATTACAGCTGTTGATGCCAATGTGTCATAGGCTGAGTAACTGGGTCACAACAGTGTCAAATTGTCAGCCTTATTGATTATACTGCCATAGCTTATTTGACTTCAATCAACATGAAAGTGTTTTACACTCACAAATGAGTTAGAACATATTTATTATTGAACAAATTAAGATTTCTCACATTGTATGAGTATGCTTTTCAATATCTTTGATAACAACAGCTATGTTAAAAGAAAGATGGAGTGGCTGGCATCTCAGGTTCCATCACACATAGATAAAGAGGGTGGATTTCTTACCTTGCCTTTGCCAAGGTCGCTGGGTGGAGGCTGCTTCAGAACTTGTTTGACTGTCTGTATCAGGGTGTCCATGGGCATCACCTTGATTGCTCCAACCAGCTCTACCAGTAATAGTTGATCATTACAAGGAATGCCTCCTACCTGTTAATATTTGCAGGTGATTTTGTGTTAAGTATTGTTTGAAGGGTAATATGGATAAAATACTCAGTACGCTATTAAAAGCCAAACAATCACAGAAATACATTACCATATAAACTTGCTCATAAGTCAAGACCACCTGCAAACTGCACAGATCCAGATCTGCCATTGCATAATGCACCTGCAGATCTGGGATTATGTAGTTTTGTTTGAGTAATCAGTGAAACAAAGAACAAACTGTGACCTGCCAGTGCACCCTGTGACAAAAGATGTTGTTTGCATCTGAACTCGCCTCAGAAGGGAGTACCTATGGTAATCACAGTACAATCCATTAAAATTTTCTTAATTGGAAATAAAATAGCATTTTTAAGCAATTTATTTTGTCAGATAATAACATAATTGTATTACTTTTTTCTTTCTTTACAGCCTTTGCATGATTTTCCTGGAAGACAGAGATTTGTTTAAAAAAGCAAATATTTTAGAAAATTGTTTCTCAAATATACCTCTGGATCCAGCCCACCCCAAAAGATAAAAGCATTCTTTCTGTCTATATATTGTATTAACCAAGTTACTGGTTAACTTTCCATTCTACCCATTAGGTGTTTGCCATAGAGGATATCGACCGGAACAAGGTTCATAATTTTGGTGAAGAGACAGAGGCTGATATTTAACCCCCCGAAAAAGTAATAAAAATTAACTTTGTTGCAGTAAGCAAATTGAAGAAACTTTCAAAATGCCAGGTGATTAGGGCATGAATTTTTCAGTCATATCACTACGGTGTCTGCAGTGTGACAGTTTATAGTGATGTCTAGCACTGCGGCATCATACTGCAGACATGTAGCATGATGTCCCATCCAGTCACATTATCCTGACACCAGGAAGACCAGTCCTAACACTAACTCTTAATGCTGAGCACCAAGCGAGGCAGCTGTTAGTATCATTTTTGTGAGTCTTTGGTATGACTCAGCCAGGGATCGAACCCACGACCTGCCACATCCGAGGCAGATGCTCTAACCACTAGGACACCGGAGTGGTCAGACTGATTGCATGGTCATCATAAATACTTTCTCTCTTGTTCATCCTTTACATTGTGTACTGTATAAAGATGCTGAAAAGATAACCGGGTCATGAATTATCCATTAGCTGATAATGGTTCCAGCAGCATAAAGTTTTCACACTTTTGAAGAGTTAGGTACAAATGGTGCAACAAATATGATGATTAATAATCCTGACTTTACATAAGGTCTACAGTAAAATCTCATTTATCCAAAGAGGTATTTCGAAGAACAAGCTTAAACCAAAAATCTGCACATGTGGGGGACATACCTTTAAGGGACATACTTGTGGGGCACATACAGATATGGCAAATACCTGTAGGGTAGACATATCAATTGTTTACCTCAACAATCTTTAGTGAACAAGGTTGCACTCCACCTAATTTGGGTTTATACCACCAAAAATACTACTGATATATATATATATATATATATATATATATATAGAGGCACAGAGTGGTCTAAGACACAGACATCTCACCTCTATCCATGTGGGTTTGAGTCTTGACCTCTGGCAACATGGGTATGTGAAAAAGCTTGCCTCTGGGTTTTCTCAGTTTCTTTGTCTGCCAAATAGATGGGTTGCTATATATAGCCTATCATGTGCTGAAACATGGCATTAAACCCACAACAACTGTATAACTATGCAGAGGTACAAAAATTCATATAGAAAGAAAATAAAAGATTCATTTAAGCAAGAAACAACATGGAAGAAAAACTCAAAAGGCAAAAAAAAACAAACGGCTATAAATGTAATTATTTCAGTCATTTATAATACCTTTTTCCCATTTTTACTGGTGACATTTGGCCGTCTGTCATTCCAAGCTACGGCAATAGCCCCTAGAAGATGTAACCCATGTGGCCTAGATAGTGGGCTGATGAATTCCAGAATGCACTGACGCACAACCTATGTAGAAAAAAATTAAAAAATAGGTATAATAACGCATGATTCATTATTTGCAAGAATTTGCCTTAGCATGAGAAAGTGTTTCAGCTTGAGTGTTTAGTCTTTTCTGGCAAATCATATAATTACCAAATTGTGTATTGCTATTTTTGGGGGGCTGACTACTATATACATGAATAATATTGTAAATACTTACAAAAAGCAAATGTTTAAGTAAATTATGTTTCTCTGTTAAATCTTCTCCAATCACATTATGTTTCTCTGTTAAATCTTCCCCAATCAATTCTTATGTTTCTCTGTTAAATCTTCCCCAATCACATTTTATGTTTCTCTGTTAAACCTTCCCCAATCACATTTTATGTTTCTCTGGTAAATCTTCCCCAATCACATTTTATGTTTCTCTGTTAAATCTTCCCCAATCACATTATGTTAGGAACATTAGCCTTCTACTTCATGGATACAGCCCTCCTAAAAGATGAAAATCATGAAAGAGTGTTTGTGATTTGGATTTTTAATGTAGCTCTAAATAATTTTCAGTCGTATTGCAATGTGGCAGCTTATAATGATGTCTAACACTGGGGCATCAGGTCACAGACATGCAGCATCATGTCCCACCCAATCACATTATCATGACACCAGGCTGACCAGTCCTAATACTAACCTTTTAATGCAGAGTGCATAGCGAGGCAGCAGTTAGTACCATTTTTGTAAGTCTTTGGTATGACTTGGCTGGGGTTCAAACCCATGACCTCCTGTATCCGAAGCAGATGTCCTGACCACTAGGCCACCAGAGTGGTCTCGAAAATCAGCTTTTCTTGTCTCATGTAGGCAAAGGACAATAATTCTTACCCATTACTAAACCCTTGCCACCACCATGTGTTGGTAGTTTTTAAATGACTGACATACTAATGAGGATGTTTGTATGGTGGGGTGGATGAGAAGGTTTTTAAGTAATGTGATTGGGTAAGTATTCTTTGAGAAACATAATTTACTTAAAAATGTGCTTTCTTCTTTAAATACATTACCCAATCACATCACATTAGGAGAAAAGGTAATAGGAGGAGGGGATGCTTAGCATCCAACCTCTGCCTCAGGTGTCATTCTAGGGCATGATGTGGTTGGCCCCCCTTGTGAACGATAAGCCATTCTCCTAACTACATAAGCAATACAGCCTGGGGTCACTTAACCTGTGACCCTTATATATGGTTAAGAAGGTAAATACTGCAACCTTCTTACCTATAAAATTTCACTGGTGAATCCAGCAAAGCTAACAGGCTGTGTTCATTGATCTAGTTAGGTCTGGTGGCCATCTGTGCAGCCACTATCAGACCAACTAAAATGTAAGATTTTCCTCTGACACTAAAACTTGCAGATAACAAACTCAGGAAGGTTGACTCTGCATACCACCCAACAGCTTCTGTCTTGCATCAAAACGTTACATTCAAATGCGAGGTTCACAGAGATGGCTTAAAGATTCTCAGCTGTAGCCCTTGTGAGGCAACTCTGATCTAGTGAGATGTCAAAGTACACAGCATACAACCCACTTCAGCCATAAAGCAAGGGCCTGAATAGTGATATCCTGCGTCCTGACTCTCACTGGAAGGAAGCGGTATTTGCACATGCAATTTACTTGATAGTGATTGGCTGATGCAACTCAAGTCGATGATGGGTCTCAACATGCTGTTTGCTTTCTGAATATGAAACAGGCTTGAATAAAACCCTGGGGATTGTGGTCTTTGTACAAGTGCCACCATCCCTTTTTGTTTTCTTTTTTTGATGAGCAGCCATATCTCTTGTTGTATAAAAGCCAGCTTCTTGATGGTGCATCCATGAAGAGGGGAGGGGAAAGTAAGGGGAGGGGATTGTTGATGAATGTAACCCAAAGCCCTTTCAAAATGATCTGGATTACTCCCTTCACCCCAGTTCAGAGGGAATAGGGAGATTCATTTAACTAAAAATTTGGTTTCTTCCTGGGGATCGATATTGGTGCACATGAGACTGAGAAGATCCCCTATCCCAAGGCTGCTTAATATACCTTCACAATGTTGGAGGCTGTGGTTCCAAACACTTATAAGGGTTGGGCAGCGAGGTGGAGAGGCAGATCCTGAGCTGTCTGTCTCTAAACTTCCTCTATTCTTTCTCCACTGACAATGGTGACCCAGACAGGGTTGTCCTAAAAGGAAGGGTATGATGAGGTTTGAGTGACATGGATTGCAGACATGTGACACTTCATTTCAGGTGTAAACTGGCTGAAGCTGTCAAAGTATTACTCATGGTAGGGCTCTGGTCAATGACCCTAGCAATCTCGGCCACTGCTTCTCAAGTGTGGCTATTGCTGAGTGTCTCCTTTGAGTCTGAAAAGTGAAAACGGGCCCAAATCCAATACTGAAGAAGGAGCAATGACATCCCACACCAGCTCTGACATGGCATGAAGTACATTTTGTCTGCCTTATAAAACAGGCAAGTGGATATATGAACAGCTGCTATATTCTTGTCAAGACCTGAGAGATCAGTACGGAAAGCATCTGTTGCCTTCTGTCACCTTAAGTCAAGCCAGCTGGGGAAGGAACCAGAAGGACAGTGGCTCTTCCTCATTGTCAACATGTATCAATCCTTTAGCATTATTTCTTAGCTGTGATAGAGGGTGGACAGCACTCTGAAGTAGCCAACACCCTAAAAATGTCCTCAACATTGGCTTGAGAGCTAAACTTCAGTCTATTCCAAGGTCAGATCTGAGCATGACGTGAAGAATGTTGATTTAAAGGAGTTTCATCACACTCACTATGCGTCATGACCTAATCTGGGTATAAGTGAAGCTCTGGAGAAGACATACCATGTGGCATGAAGACTTGATTCCATTCCTATGAAAACATTAGCTCTCCCTTATGGAAAAGCAGTGAACATACAAAAGAGAATGTGCATTTCATGCACTTTGTAGACATTTCTCCTGAAATGAAACAAGAGAAAACAAAGAATAGAATAGTAAATCAGTATGTGACTAACTAGCTAATACCATAACCATGACTTTCTCTGACCATGAATTACACATGCTGCATGTTATACATGATGTACACAAAGCAAGAGTCATAGCAGACTTCCATGCTTTGAATTGCATTAAAGCATTCAGATGATATTCTGCTGAAAGACACAAGAAGAGAAAGCAAAGCAAAGAATAAATCAGTAATTCATCATTTTATTAATTCACTAACACACACACACACACACACACATGCAGCATGTAAATAACTCACTAGAACCATCTCCATTACAATGAAGCAAAAATGTCAGTCATGCTAACCTGCAATGACTTTGCAGAGATCAAAGACAGCATGGGTAATGTGGTTTTAAAAGTCCCTAAAAGTGGTTTTGGTGACAAAATCACTTGGATTGGCAGAAACTGTACAACAATGTATACAGCCTGCAGCAGAATGATTAACCGCCAAAATAAATCCGAATGGAATGTTGGAACACAAAAATGGCTTTAATTGTTGGAGGATAAATGTATGATGTTACCAGTACAGCAACAAAGCTAAAACCTAGTGAAACCTGGTGGTGGCAAGGGGTACTAATGGGCAAGAGTTATTGCCTTTTGCCTATATGAGATAGACAAGAAAAGATGATTTTTGTCTTTTAGTAGGGCTTGATTTGCAAGGTAATGTGATTGGGGAATATATTCAAAGGTGAAAGGAGATTTATATAATGAAAAAGAATATAATGAAAAAGAACTGTACTTAATTGACCTAAATAAAGACAGTAAGTCAAGCCATTTAATTTCTCCAGTATTGTTAAATAGGTCTGACCTGACCATAAATGACCTTAAATGCATTGTTAACATTCAATCTATCACCGAGCTCAATGGTCTTCAAAAAAAAACAAGATTAAGCCAACTTGACTCTGAGTAGAACCTTAGGTGTTCCCATGGTGAAGGCTGGGTTGTAATCATTCATGTCAGTATTTTTCATTGCCTTCCACAGAGATGTCATACAGGCCATGATTCGTGGCAAGATGCTCAACAGGCCCCCTCGTGCCTCCAGGACAGGAGATGAACTGCTTAATTCTCGCTGAGGACTTGTCTCCTAGAAGTATGCACAAAAAAAGTGATGATACAAATCCCATTTAAAGCATATCTAATTACTTTAGACTTATTGTGGCAATATTCTATTGTAAGTTTTTCACAGGTTATATTTTTGTTATTTTTGTCTCTATCCTTAATTGGAACTGTTTCACTAATCCTAAGTATGCATGATGACCACCGATGTAAACCATCAGACAGACTTTATATCATGCTGATTTTACCTATTTTACTATCGTCTGATGAAAAAAAAATCCCAAGAAAAAGGCATGATTAATATGCATAGTCTCTTGCCCAAAACTGAAGTCATCCAAGAGATTTATATTCAAAAACCAAGCTTTAACTTGTAGTCTACAGAGTCATATGCCTTTCCCATTAATCAAAATTATAATTCACAGGTGTTGCTTCTTTCTTTTTGAAGTCCTTGAGTTTCTTTACTCTTAGTAATTAAATCTGGAAAAGCATATTACAATATTTTTGTATTAAAATTAAAAATAATATATATAAATAATTGGTGAGCAAAGGAACTGATTACATAACATGCCATGAGCAATGTTAAAATGGCATTGATTACATAACATGCCATGAGCAATGTTACAATGGCATTGATTACATAACATGCCATGAGCAATGTTACAATGGCATTGATTACATAACATGCCATGAGCAATGTTACAATGGCATTGATTACATAACATGTCATGAGCAATGTTACATAGCATTGATTACATAACATGCCATGAGCAATGTTACAATGGCATTGATTACATAACATGCCATGAGCAATGTTACAATGGCATTGATTACATAACATGCCATGAGCAATGTTACAATGGCATTGATTACATAACATGCCATGAGCAATGTTACAATGGCATTGATTACATAACATGCCATGAGCAATGTTACAATGGCATTGATTACATAACATGCCATGAGCAATGTTACAATGGCATTGATTACATAACATGCCATGAGCAATGTTACAATGGCATTAATTACATAACATGCCATGAGCAATGTTACAATGGCATTGATTACATAACATGCCATGAACAATGTTACAATGGCATTGATTACATAACATGCCATGAGCAATGTTACAATGGCATTAATTACATAACATGCCATGAGCAATGTTACAATGGCATTGATTACATAACATGCCATGAACAATGTTACAATGGCATTGATTACATAACATGCCATGAGCAATGTTACAATGGCATTGATTACATAACATGCCATGAGCAATGTTACAATGGCATTGATTACATAACATGCCATGTGCAATGCTACAATGGCAATACTAGCAAGTGTCAAACATATCAAGCTTGTTTTCAACTAATGAAAACTATTAAGAAATAATTCCCTTTACAAATTTTAGAACAGGGACATGGCTTCTGTATGAAAAATGCTCTTACTGAAGCAAAATCAATATCAGAACAAAAACAATTACTTGAAAACAATTATTTACAACTGTGTTAAAAGAAATTGTGATCCTAATTACAACTCAGCACACAGTTTATGCTACCGTACATTTTCTGAAATTATACTTCTTTTTTTATACTGTTATACTTTTTAAAATTTGATTTTATACATCTTTTTTAGTTACAAATTACAAATTATTCATTGTAAACCCTAATGTGTATTATTTTGTAAATTATTAAAGTGTACAACCAAAATTTATCCATCCTGTATTCTAACATTTATTTTTTTATCTGATATGACTGAAAAAGTGTTAAAGCTACATTAAAAATCCAAAATACATACATCTTTTATCTGGTTGCATAATTTTTTTTACAGGGGAAGAACCTGTGAATCTCAATATTCAATATACTGGTTTAGTTCCCTTTCCTTGAGAGAGTGTGTGTGTGTGATTTGGATTTTTAATGTAGCTTTAAAAATGTTTCAGTCATATTGCTATGATGTCTGCAGTGTGGCAGCTTATCATGATGTCTAGTACTGGGGCATCATGCCACAGACATGTAGCATCATGTCCTGCCCAGTCACATTATCCTGACACCAGGCCAACCAGTCCTAACATTGACCTCTTAATGCTGAGTGCCAAGTGAGGCAGCTGTTAGTACCATTTTTATAAGTCTTTGGTATGACTTGGCTGGGGTTCAAGACAGAAAATAGATAATTTAGTGGAAAACAAAATCTATTACTTTACTGCATTTAATCTGAGCTATTTCAAACAGGGCTAAATTTCATTAATATATCTGGCTAATAATAAAACTAACAGGACATATTTATGATTTACAAGCCAACTCAACATTGGATAAACAATCGTCTCCAACCAATTAGATGTAAGATTACCTCATTAATGTGTGTGAATCTATCTTATTATTGAGCCAATGTAAAATCTGTATCATATAAGGCAACATTCAAAGTTTGATCTAAATAATCTGATCAGGCTTCTAGACTAGTAGCAAGGTCAGCTATCAGTAATCAGCCTTATTAATAACTGGCACAAGCTCATTACTGAAATTGCCTGAGATATGGATCATATAAACACACATTCTAAGTTTAATCAAAATCTGATCAGAGAAATGGCCAAAACTGGATAAGGCTTCCTACTTAAAATGCAGGCCATTTTTATGGCTATCATGAACAAGAGAGAGAAGTGTATTATCAAATGGTACAAAAGCTTCCTACTTAACATGCAGGCCATTTTTATGGCTATTATGAACAAGAGAAAGAAGTGTATTTGTACAAAAAGATGTCTCCCATGAACCTACCCTTGCACCTCCAACTGGATTGAAGACATGTAACAAATTGGCCAAGATGTTTCCAGAAGCCACTGTTTCCATGGTGATACTGGTGCTTGTGGGAGCTGGTTGGTTAATGGACACTGGAGAGACATTGTCAAGGAGGCAGTAATGGCATATTGTCATCAATCCGTTCAACATAGTCACTGCATAGTCTGGGGGAATTTTATTCAAACTGACAGCACTGGGCAAGAAAAAAACAGATGATAATACTGCGTCAGGCAGTGGAGAATTTGCTGTCAAAATGTGTATTAATCCAAGCAAAAAGTTCATCCCATTCCTTCCTGATACATAAATAAGAAGTAAATGATATCTTTGTGTTTCAAAGTCATGATAATTCTACTGGATGAAATGAAGTTCCAGGGATTCAAGATAAAGTCTGATTTTTCATTTTAACTGCAGGGTAATTAAACCATAATATATTCCTGAGAAATTCCAACTTACCAACTTTGTCAACAACAACTATCTTATTTTTGAAAGTTCACATGTTTGTAAGATATCTGTAAGTGTAGTACAAAATTTCCTGCCATGACCATTGAGCCTGAAACTTGTATTATGGACCACTGCACTTTTTTCAGTCAATATCAAGTTATAATCACGCACAATATTTTTTCAATCCATAAGTAATATTTTAGTGAAAACTCCATGATGATATGATCATTCAATCAGAAGCAGCAACTAGGCCCTGGGATGAATGTGCAAATTTTGCTTCCAATAGTTTTAGAAGAGTAAGATTAATAAACTTGTGCTAATGGACTCATAACATAAAACCACATTTATGCTAGATGAAGGCAGTAGTGTTAAAAATAAGAAATTTAAAGAAGGCTGTATCTTGCCTGTTCTACTCTGGCATAATACACATGCACTGTAGTCAATGCAATAAGAAATGCATGTCCTTCTGACCACAAAAGTAGGTTATTGTGGTAACTGATGTCCCCAATATAAATATATATATATATATATATATATATATATATATATATATATATATATGAAATGTCATGACTATACACACAACAGTCTGTAAGGAATGGAGATAAATGAATAAACTTATCATAATCACTAGAGCATGAAAAGATGCCGCTGTGACCTACTTTTGCCCTTGTTAGCAATACCCACCAAGTTTCATGACTGAACATACAACCATGTCAAAAAAACAGAGCTAAATGCAAAAACTGAATGTAACTGGTGGAGCTTGAAAAGTATGTCAAGGAGACCTACTGTTGCTTGTGGTGAGTAGTACCCACCTGGATAAATACACACATTAAAAGTTTCATAACTGTGCATACAACAACATCAGGGAAACTGAGCTAGATACAAGAGAGAACATGCTGGAGCATAAAAAGTACATCCTCATGGCGATACTTTTGCTGGCAGTGAGTACTACCCTGTGAGAATGAACTCATGAAGTTTCATGACTGTTAACACAATATTTTCAGAGAAATTAAACTAAATGGAATAAACTTTAGTTCACAGAACCTGAAATTTTGGCCATAGTGATATAACCATGGTGTCAAGTACCCTCCAAAATAAAAACACATCTAATTCCATTACTCTACACTCAACGAAGGGCATCGAATGGTTATGTTATTGAAGGTACTGGTGTTCACAGATCAATGCCATCTCATCTCCGTCCATGTGGATTTGAGTCTCAAGCTACCCCCCAGCATGGTATGAGAAAAAGCCTGTCAGTAGCTTCTCAGTGGTTGGTGGTTCTTCCGGGGGGGGGCGGGGTTTCAAAGGCTCTTCCTCCAACATATATACTGGCCACCATGTATAAGTGTTTCCTTTTATGCACATTTGTGCATCAGAAATGCATGTCCAAAATCTGACACTTTTTGCTGCTTTATTTTTGACACAAAGGATTCACACACTGCAATCAGAATTTGTTAATGTTTGATTGTGAAGACTGAAAAAGTGAATGATCCTTTCATGACAGGGCCTAAGAATTATTCAAAAGGTGGTATCTATTGGTAACAATGACCTAGGTGCCTTCGATTGGTAACAGTGACCTAGGTGCCTTCTATTGGTAACAGTGACTTAGGTGCCTTTGTTGGTAACATTGGTCAATGAGCCATTCCACCTAGCCCTCATATGGTGGAGATCTTACAAAATCACTTGAGAGAAAGAAACTAACAGATCAGAATCTAACTTGTTCATTCTTCTAATGATCTGGAATGAGTGTGTGTGTGTGCGTGTGTGTGTCATTTGGATTTTTAACGTAGGTTTAATAATTTTTCAGTTATATCATTATGATGTCTGCAGTATGGCAGTTTATAGTTATGTCTAGCATTGGGGCATCATGTTGCAGACATGTAGCATTATGTCCCACCCAGTCACATTATCCTGACACCAGGCAAACCAGTCCTAACACTTACATGGGTTGGACTTGTCAGGCAGTGGATATATTCTAATGTGTTATGATTGGTAATATAGTTAAAGAAGAAAACTGAGATCCATTAGGAATCTACTAACCCTGCATACTGGCCCTGCACAAAATTAAACCAAGAACAAAAGTACTGAAAAGTAACCCTATTATCATTGTGCTATTCAAGCATCCATTAAGAATCTACAAATCCTGGACACTGGCCCTGCATGAAATTAAACCAAGAACAGAAGTACTGAAATTAAGCCTATTACCATTGTGCTATTCAAGCATCCATTAAGAATCTACAAATCCTGGACACTGGCCCTGCATGAAATTAAACCAAGAACAGAAGTACTGAAATTAAGCCTATTACCATTGTGCTATTCAAGCCTTCAAGCCTATTACCATTGTGCTATTCAAGCCTATTACAATTGTGCTATTCAAGCCTATTACCATTGTGCTATTCAAGCCTTCAAGCCTATTACCATTGTGCTATTCAAGCCTATTACCATTGTGCTATTCAAGCCTATTACCATTGTGCTATTCAAGCCTTCAAGCCTATTACCATTGTGCTATTCAAACCTATTACCATTGTGCTATTCAAGCCTATTACCATTGTGCTATTCAAGCCATCACATCATACCACATGAATATAATTTACTTATCATTGCAGTTACAAACTCAGTAAAACATTTGCAAGCTTTTACCTTTCTTTTCCACTGGCCTCGTATTCAATGGCAACAGCTTCCAGATTACGGCACAGTTGCCACACAACACTGAGAACAATGCTTGGCAGGTGTTTGCCCATATATAGTAATCCACTGGTGACTAGTGCCACCCAATGGCGGTGCATGTGGCACATGTGCAGCTGCTTGAGGGCACTGATGACACTGGAGATAAACATGATTTGCTGAACAATCGGCTGTCCTGGAGCATATTTTAGGTTGAGCAGCGAGACATGACTGTTGATGCGTAATTGATTCAAATCTATCTGTGCAGTACTATCAACAGACTCACCCTCAAATTTCTGAATCTGCTTCTCTAGAATCATCATCACCAAGAGAAAGTTTAATAGTTTTATTTGAAAAGTTTCATTTAAAGACGAATCTAAATTTTCCTCATTGAATGCAATAATCGCTTCTGTTATGTGGTGAGTCATGTGTTCATCAGATTTCCTTTTCCTGCAATTGTGGATGGATGCAAGAATACAATGGAATAAAGCTTTCTGAACCTTGCATCTCTGTAACAGATCGCTTATGTAGGACACAAAATTCTTTCCACTGTCTCTCATAATACTGATGACCTCTGTGATTATCAAGGTCAAGGTCTCTGCTGCTAGGATATGAACTTCTTTATTCCCTAATAACTCATCATGTGACAATTTACTCATCAAATTTGGATAATATCCTCTAATGAAGTACAAGCAAACAGAAATAAGAATTTCAATAAACATGCTGCTGCGATATGCAGACATAACATCTGCTGGAATTTCCCCAAAGAAATTTTTACCAAAAACTGATTTCCTGTGTCTGGCTAAAAGTAGCTGCAACTTGACTAGTTGTGATGGTCTTACTGCACTGATACTAGTCGTGACTAAAGCTGTGACTAATAGCCTTGGGCAGGTGACTAGCATTGACTTGAGGGCAGAGAGTGCATACAGAGTCCTCTGGTAGTCATACTTCTGTGTATAAAGCAGAACATGCATATGAAGGGGGTGAAGTTCTGTAGATTTATCTGTCTGGTCCTCCTCCTGAGCATCAGTCTCACTACTTGTGTGAGACTCTGTATGTACACCATGCCTGTTGACAGAGTTTGAAATATCCAAATTACTGCTTGTTATGCTCTCTGACCTAAGCAAGACATGATCTCTGTTTGATTTTGTGCTATTGTTCCCATCAACAGGTGTTTCACATTCTCTAAAAGCTTCTGTGAGAATGTCACTGATAATATCTTGCACAATTTCCTCTGCACTCATTTCAGTAGCACTTTTATTATCTCTAGAATCCCCTCTAACATCTTTAAGTAAAGATGATTCTTCTGTTACCAATGTCTTTTCACTCTGGTCATTTACGACATCTGTTTCAAAGGATATTCCCTCTTTTATACAAGTCTCTTTATCAAGTCTTTTGGCTTTGTTTAATTTTTGCTGCAAAGGTGTGGCAGGAAAGTCTGGTCCATCAAATATTAGTCTGTCTAAGGAGTTCTCAGAACCACCAAATGGATTGACTCTGAGGTTAAGATCATTTGGGTTGACCTTTTCAAAGTTCAGCTCCTGCAAGGATCTACTTTTGACTGGAGCAGTGGCTGCTGTTCCCTGCTCATTCAAAATTGTAAGTGCATATGATTTGAAATCTGCCAAGGAAGATTTGGCAAATTCTCTCCTTTTAGTACTGACATGGTAAATGACATTTCCACCTTCGCTGCTGATTGCATAGATTTTGGCTTCTTGTGAGGAATCATCTTCTGACTCTGAGAGTCTCACTTTCCTTGGCTGATGAATATTCACATGCTGGATAGAAACCCTGCAATTAAAAAAGTTTATAACATAAACAAAGTTTGTATGGAAAACTTTCTATGATTTCTGTATATGTGTGATAAAGTTGCTCATGGGAGAATGTCACAAGTGTACTCACTGGCACAGTAAATGACATTATTAGCTTTTGTAATTTTTGTGTGTGTGTGGCCGGGTTGTTATTGAAATAATATTTTCTGGTCAATAAACAATATTCCGTTTTTTCAACCAATTCTTTGACGCTTACAAAACTTTTTATATTATTTCTAATGATATCTGTAACACTTCATCTTTTTCCCACAAAACTATTTACTTTGACAAGAGATGCATTCATTTGGGAGATTCAACTTTTGGAATCCAAATCAGTGGACAAAAGCACAGAAAGGCTTCATTCCTGCCAGCAAATTCTGACACTCGGGTGGGATTTTCCTGTCCCATAATATCTAATCTGAAAACCATTCTGTAGTGTATCTTCTCTGTATGTTATTTTCCATCTTTATTCACAGAATTCTTCTACAAGACCAACTGATGACATGGCCATCATAGCTGGTGCCTAAGTCTTGCAAGAGAAAATAGTCATTTACAGTCCACTCTCTTATAATAAATACATTCCATCAACTGTAAACTACAGCCATCATTAAAAATGTACCTATCACACATTAACTTCACATGAATGACCAACAAATTGAAGACACATCCTTTTGAGCAATCCTGATTGTTCTATCTCTTGGCTGACCAGTGAAAAGAGGCTGCATTGTACTGCCTAAGGCTTTTTGGAATGTCTTTATGTTTCACCTGAACTTTTACCAATTTTCATACTGATTTTCAGGTGCAATGGAAGGATCCAGATGGTGCTGATAACAGGTATAAATGTTGAATGCTGATAATGGGTAAAGATGATGAATGCTGATAATGGGTATAGATGCTGAATGCTGATAATGGGTATAGATGATGAATGTTGATAATGGGTATAGATGCTGAATGCTGATAATGGGTATAGATGATGAATGTTGATAATGGACATAAATGATGAATGTTGATAATGGGTATAAATGTTGAATGCTGATATTGCGTATAGATGTTGAATGCTGATAATGGGTATAGATGTTGAACGCTGATAATGGGTATAAATGTTGAATGCTCATAATGGGTATAGATGTTGAATGCTGATAATGGGTATAGATGCTGAATGCTGATAATGGGTATATATGCTGAATGCTGATAATGGGTATAAATGTTGAATGCTGATAATGGGTATAGATGTTGAATGCTGATAATGGGTATAGATGCTGAATGCTGATAATGGGTATATATGCTGAATGCTGATAATGGGTATAGATGCTGAATGCTGATAATGGGTATAGATGATGAATGCTGATATTGGGTATAGATGCTGAATGCTGATAATGGGTATAGATGCTGAATGCTGATAATGGGTATATATGCTGAATGCTGATAATGGGTATAGATGTTGAATGCTGATAATGGGTATATATGCTGAATGCTGATAATGGGTATAAATGTTGAATGCTGATAATGGGTATAGATGTTGAATGCTGATAATGGGTATAGATGTTGAATGCTGATAATGGGTATAGATGTTGAATGCTGATAATGGGTATAGATGCTGAATGCTGATAATGGGTATAGATGATGAATGCTGATAATGGGTATAGATGATGAATGCTGATAATGGGTATAGATGATGAATGCTGATAATGGGTATAGATGATGAATGCTGATAATGGGTATAGATGTTGAATGCTGATAATGGGTATAGATGATGAATGCTGATAATGGGTATAGATGCTGAATGCTGATAATGGGTATAGATGCTGAATGCTGATAATGGGTATAGATGTTGAATGCTGATAATGGGTATAGATGCTGAATGCTGATAATGGGTATTGATGATGAATGCTGATAACGGGTATAGATGATGAATGCTGATAATGGGTATAGATGATGAATGCTGATAATGGGTATAGATGTTGAATGCTGATAATGGGTATAAATGTTGAATGCTGATAATGGGTATAGATGATGAATGCTGATAATGGGTATAGATGATGAATGCTGATAATGGGTATAGATGATGAATGCTGATAATGGGTATAGATGATGAATGCTGATAATGGGTATAGATGATGAATGCTGATAATGGGTATAGATGATGAATGCTGATAATGGGTATAGATGTTGAATGCTGATAATGGGTATAGATGCTGAATGCTGATAATGGGTATAGATGTTGAATGCTGATAATGGGTATAGATGATGAATGCTGATAATGGGTATAGATGCTGAATGCTGATAATGGGTATATATGCTGAATGTTGATAATGGGTATAGATGTTGAATGCTGATAATGGGTATAGATGATGAATGCTGATAATGGGTATAGATGTTGAATGCTGATAATGGGTATAAATGCTGAATGCTGATAATGGGTATAGATGCTGAATGCTGATAATGGGTATAGATGATGAATGTTGATAATGGGTATAGATGCTGAATGTTGATAATGGGTATAGACGTTGAATGCTCATAATGGGTATAAATGTTGAATGCTGATAATGGGTATAGATGTTGAATGCTGATAATGGGTATAGATGTTGAATGCCGATAATGGGTATAGATGATGAATGCTGATAATGGGTATAGATGTTGAATGCTGATAATGGGTATAGATGTTGAATGCTGAGAATGGGTATAGATGGCATAGTGTGTTGTGATGTGATGTGATTTGGATTTTTAACGTAGCTTTAACATTTCAGTCATATCGCTATGATGTCTGCAATGTGGCAGTTTATAGTGGTGTCTAGCACTGGGGCATCATGCCGCAGACATGTAGCATGATGTCCCACCCAGTCACATTATCCTGACACCGGGCCGACCAGTCCTAACACTAACCTCTTAATGCTGTGCGCCAAGTGAGGCAGCTGTTAGTACCAGTTTTGTAAGTCTTTGGTATGACTCAGCTGGGGTTCGAACCCATGACCTCCCGCATTCGAGGCAGATGCTCTAACCACTAGGCCACCGGAGCGGTCCATAGATGACATAGATAGAAAACTTTAATGCACGTACATTCAATACAGATAAAGCTGTAAAATATACCTTAAAGACAAGAGTCCCTTGAAAGGACTGACACTCTACTTGGCAAAAAGAATTTCCCAGAATTCAAGATAAGGCCATTCATTCCTTTTAACTGCTGAGTACTGAAACCATTTCTGATATTCAGTGATAACAAGATTCCAAACTTTTGCTGCTGTGGTGGTCATAGTGAATGTCAGCTTGGCACCATTTTCATTTTGGACATGTTTTCATTTAGGACAAAGTAGATATCATTTTAAAACTTATTATTATTAGACCTCATATCCAATCTATTTTCATTTTGGACCAAAAACTGGGCATCAAAAGAAGTCTTCTGGTAAAAACACCATGCTAACAGGACTCTCCATTTAGGAGAAATGGTGTTAACAAGATTTGCAAAATGCCTGCTGTAGCAGTCATACTAGACTTCACATTAGCACCATTTTCATTTAGGACCAGCTAGACATCATAAGAAGTCTTTCAGTAAAATACACATTTCAGTATGACCATTTATTTAGGAGGATTAGTGATAAAATGATTTACAAAGATGGCCATATTTAATGTCTGAACACCATTTTCATTTAGGACTAACTAGACCATAGGATGAATGTGTGTGTAAAGTTTCACATGACAATCCTTCCAGTAGTTTAAGAGGAGAGATAACTAACATGTGCTAATGGACAGATGGATGGCAGATGATGGACAAAAGGTCAGTTTAAAAGCTCTTCTGGTGTGTGACCAGTAGAGCTAACAAACAAACATTTCATCAATCAAGTTTATTTGAAATAAAATAAACCATCACAGTAACAGATATGAACTCAGATTTTGTGTTTTCATTTTTTAAATTCTGGAATTGATTTTAAAAAAGTAATATGGAAAACAACATATTGTTTGAGACCAAAGAACTGTAACTTAATGTTAACGATAGTTACCTTGCTGTATCTGGGTGTAGTAACATCAGGAGGAATGGTTCCATAACTCTGCTGATGTCTCCATGTTGCACTACATGTGTTAACCATGTGGCCGCCAGTATCTTTACAGGACTGGCCTCCACTTTTAGACTGTCTAGCACTACAAACATAGACCTGAAATCACCAACAGATACCCAATCAGAACAGATTTTCTTTGTGTGTATAACTTCAATCCAGTAAAAGAATAAAATCTTTCCATAATGACATTTATCTGACACAAATGTTAAATATATTTCAGTTTCTTTCCCCACACATGTCTGAGTTAATAAATTTAATACTACTATTTTAATCATAACTAAATTTGGTACTAAAGTGTTCTTAAAGACCACTATCAAAGCATAAAGTTCTCAACAATTAGGGGTTACTTTCCAGAACAATGCCAATGACTGTAAACTTCTTCTGTTCAAAACAATCCTGACAAAATCACCATGGGAATTCCTTGTTACTTGGCAAACTTGACCATGGTGCACAGAATTGGATAAAGTTCTGATGAATGATGGTATAACTACATGTATTGTGAAGTTGCTAAAGAAATGGTACAAAATAAGGTAAACATATATGGACAGTAGATATACATATTTTGATTAGGTCTCAGGTGACCAAAAAAGAGAAAACTGGAAGAACTATTTACAGAATGCCCAGAAGTGAAGCATATGCTACTACCATCCCAATCAATTCCGCTTTATAAAGAAGCGAGAAAACTTCTTTCCAAACATGTGAAATTAAAAAAGGTGTCTGACTACCTCCTAGAGTGTGGCCTTAAATGGAAAAATGCTAGAGGATTAGAAATTAATCTATGCCAGAGATTCACTAATTATCTGGATTTCGTCAGTGATTGGAACACTATCCTTCTAGAAGCCTCAAAACTAAGAGGACACTGTACCACATGCATTGTCATCTATTTACTCACTTGCAATATATATATATATATATATATATATATATATATATATATATATATATATATATAGGTGAGACTAAAAGGCAATTTCAATTGAGAATAAAAGAGCACTCAAGGGATATCCATAATCATAAATATTCCTGGTGTTTAAGCATTTTAAGGTATCTGACTACAACATAGATAGTGTTAAATATCAGATAATAGAAATTTTTTAATATGATCCAGACCTCTCCAGTAGCACTACATTTAGGTAAGATAGAGAACTTTATTGGATATAATACCAATTACATACTCTACTGAACTTTATTGGATATAATACCAATTACATACTCTACAGAACTTTACTGGATATAATACCAATTACATACTCTACAGCCAGTAGGGATTAACATCTTGATCTAAATAGCAGTACAGGCATTTTTAACTTAATGCAAACTAGGATGTATTGGCCCCATAGTCATTAAGCTGGAATATTCCACTCTTCTTAGGAAATCAATCATCATGCTGGTATATTCCACTCTTCTTAGGAAATCAATCATTATGCTGGAATATTCCACTCTTCTGAGAAAACCAATCATTATGCTGGAATATTCCACTCTTCTTAGGAAATCAATATTCATGCTGGAATATTCCACTCTTCTGAGGAAACCAATCATTATGCTGGAATATTCCACTCTTCTGAGAAAATCAAGATACTGCCCCAGCTTCAAATTGCATCACAAATTATGATGCAATTGCTCTTCTATGCAACCACTACACAGAAAAATGAATAACCAATGCATGTACTGCAATTTCAAATTTAAACATCACCAATCTTTAGCACGACATGTCAAGATCACAAATTTAGGTAGCCGAATATCTTGAAGTGACAGCAGAAAAAAGAAGATCGATCTCATCATAAACTGAAGTGCTCTTTGTCTAATACAACAGCATGGCAGTACTATGTTTTGCAGTACAGAAATTAACTTTATAGAACAAAACTTCTGTAAATCAAATTAAAAATTCATAAGAGTTTGCTAGTCATTTCTTTATTCATATCCCTCTTTAAATCATATTTCGGAACCCAGATGCTACAACTGTAGGTCACAACAACACTAGTCACATGACCTTACAAGAAGCTATACCAGCTGTACCGACATCACCGCTAACAAAGGGCTACATAAACCTCACACTGACATAACAAAGTGATGAGCCAAACAAATGAATCAACCCATAGTATCCCCTCTGATAAGTTACAATAGTAACAAAACCGGTCAGGGACGGGAGGTGACTTGAACACACCAACAGATGGGAGGGTTTGCTTCCACATCCAAACACCCTATCTTTTCATTTAAGCCTATAGAAAATGTCTGGAAATTCAAATCAGAATATTAAAAAAATTTGTTTAATCAAGCACTTAATACACTTATAAATTAAATAAAAATATACATCAAGTTTCTGTTTTTAAAATCCATTGGATGGCAAAATATATGCTTAATATGATGCAGTCTTTGCTGCTTTCAATAGTTCCATAGGGAGTTTGAGAGTAATGCAAATGTTCTTGGTGTTCATCTTTGCACCAAATGGAGACTGGATGGTACTGTTTTCCAAACTTACTTGTAGAATTTTCAGAGCGAATCCTGGTCAGAACTTAATTGTTGTACATAACGTTAGTATTGTCAGAACTGTATCTCATGCAGTTAGATCATGCGATTTGTTTGCCTCTTTTAAAAAATTGAACATTATTTCATTATGGGAAGGGTGAGAACATGTTATATTGAACTAAAAGGGTCTTTGTAGGTAATACAACAGTAATAAATGTCTGTCAAGTTCAGGTGTTAATGCTTTACCAACATAAATCAACTGTGCAAACACGAGCATATGCTTATTATTGTCTCTCAATCAATCTCTGTCATAGCTAAAGTCATCCTGAAAAGCAAGGGTCAGTTAAAAGTATTTTAAAAAGATTAAGATACCGAATTGAGAACAAAGATAACTAATCAGAACATTCAGTCGAATATGGTACATAAAGATGGTGCCCCTATTTTGACGGATGTCGCATACTTCAGAATGAGTAATGTAATATGTCTGCAGAATGTGCAATAAATTAAATGCTCCCAGTGGTGCTGTGCTTCACAAACTAAAACTACATCTCGAGTTTGCAGTTTCACAGTTTATTTTTGTAGGGCTTTGCTTGCTTTGTCGACAGCATATTGCTTCCTGAAATGCACCCTTCAAAAATGAATCCCAACTGAACATTATACTGACAAATGAAATAATTATGTTTTGCGTTTTTTATATATGGAGTAAAATCCGAACTTTAAAATAATGTTGCCGCTGATCACAAACTTTATGAAAGTTAGCTCCAACAGTCTCATTCAACACAATGATGTAATATCATCAGCATGTCTCTTTGATGTACTGTACTTATGATTTGGCTTTCTGTACTTTATCTATGCAAATTAGCAACATGAACTCTCCAGCAGCAGAATTTGACCCAATATATCACACTAGTATGCCTAGCTATTGTCTTACAAGTAATCTCTGATAGGTCCATCTGAATGCTTTCCATCTGAATGCTTTCCACCCAAATGTTTTCCACCTGAATGCTTTCCATCTGAATGCTTTCCAAATGCTTTCCACCTCAATCCTTTCCAAATGCTTTCCACCTGAATGCTTTCCACCTGAATGCTTTCCATCTGAATGCTTTCCACCCAAATGCTTTCCATCTGAATGCTATCCACCCAAATGTTTTCCATTTGAATGCTTTCCACCTCAATGATTTCCATCTGAATGCTTTCCACCCAAATGCTTTCCATCTGAATGCTATCCACCCAAATGTTTTCCACCTGAATGCTTTCCACCCAAATGTTTTCCACCTGAATGCTTTCCATATGAATGATTTCCACCTGGATGCTTTCCATCTGAATGCTTTCTATCAAATTTTGTTATGCAGAAGAGACTGCTTAACATTTTGTTTCCATTTATATTACCAAAAGGACATTTTATGATGGCAACTCAACATCATTTTTAAAAACACAAAGGACCTTCATATCAGGATATTTACTGTTAAATTTGATAATGTTCAGTTTGACCATACCATAAGCTTACACATGACACATGGTAAATGCAAGACCATACCATAAGCTTACACAAGACATACGATAGATGCAAGACCATATCATAAACTTACACGACAGATGCAGGACCATACCACAAGCTTACACATGGCTGATGCAGGACCATACCACAAGCTTACACATGGCTGATGCAGGACCATACCACAAGCTTACACATGGCTGATGCAGGACCATACCACAAGCTTACACATGGCTGATGCAGGACCATACCACAAGCTTACACATGGCTGATGCAAGACCATACCACAAGCTTACACATGGCTGATGCAGGACCATAACACAAGCTTACACATGGCAGATGCAAGACCATACTATAAGCTTACATGATATGTGGCAGTAACAAAATTTATGAAAATTGAAATATTATGAAAAACTTCAGTTTAAAAAATTTTGGAGCTCACAAGAGACTTCTCTCCCTTTCTGTGGCCTGAGTAATTACCTTTAAGTGTTATAAATTAACCAAATAATGTAGGCTGCAGAAACAAACCTAGCTTTGGTGTATGATACATCTTAATCATCAGATGCAACTAAAACATCATCAAAAGTTTTTGTTTTCCTTGACTAGGATTGTTTTTTTCCTTTTAACTCAGTATTAGGGGTTTTGATCTTTTAACTCAGTATTAGGGGTTTTGAACTTTTAATTCAGTATTTCATATGCACTGGGGGTTTTTGATCTTTTAACTCAGTATTTCATATGCACTGAGGGGTTTTGAACTTTTAACTCAGTATTTCATATGCCCTGAGGGGTTTTGATCTTTTAACTCAGTATTTCATTTGCCCCGAGGGGTTTTGAACTTTTAACTCAGTATTTCATTTGCACTGAGGGGTTTTGAACTTTTAACTCAGTATTTCATATGCACTGAGGGGTTTTGAACTTTTAACTCAGTATTTCATATGCCCTGAGGGGTTTTGATCTTTTAACTCAGTATTTCATATGCACTGAGGGGTTTTGATCTTTAACTCAGTATTTTCTATGCCCTGAAGGGTTTTGATCTTTTAACTCAGTATTTCATATGCACTGAGGGGTTTTGAACTTTTAGCTCAATATTTCATATGCACTGAGGGGTTTTGATCTTTAACTCAGTATTTCCGATGCCCTGAAGGATTTTGACTTTTAACTCAGTATTTCATATGCACTGAGGGGTTTTGAACTTTTAACTCAGTATTTCATTTGCCCTGAGAGGTTTTGATCTTTTAACTCAGTATTTCATATGCCCTGAGGGGTTTTGATCTTTTAACTCAGTATTTCATATGCACTGAGGGATTTTGAACTTTTAACTCAGTATTTCATTTGCCCTGAGAGGTTTTGATCTTTTAACTCAGTATTTCATATGCCCTGAGGGGTTTTGATCTTTTAACTCAGTATTTCATATGCACTGAGGGGTTTTGAACTTTTAACTCAGTATTTCATATGCACTGAGGGGTTTTGATCTTTTAACTCAGTATTTAATTTGCCCTGAGAGGTTTTGATCTTTTAACTCAGTATTTCATATGCCCTGAAGGTTTTGATCTTTTAACTCAGTATTTCATATGCCCTGAGGGGTTTTGATCTTTTAACTCAGTATTTCACATGCCCTGAGAGGTTTTGATTTTTTAACTCCACTTTTCTCATGTCCTTGGAGGCATTTACTGGTATGATCCTCTTTTAACTCTACCTTTCATATGTCCTGTTGGAACAAACATCAATGTGTTGAATTTAGTAATCCTACTAAAGTACTTTTTAACAAAAACTTTTCAGTACCTAAGGGTTCTGGCTGTAAAAAGTGGGTGAGGCCATTCAAAACAGGGATCACTGTACATCTTTTAACACAGCCTATTGCATGTCTTGAGGGATTTTCCTGGTCAGACTTTCTTTAAACCTTTCTCTCACCTGCACAGAAGGGTTTTCTTGCCATATCTACTTATAACCTTACCTCTAACATGTCCAGATGGGTTTTTGCGGCAAGATCTTTTAATTCTATTTTTCACATGCCCAAGAGGTTTTTCTTGTATGATTTCCTATTGACCCTACCTTTCATATGTCCTCAGTGGTTTTCCTGGTATGATTTTCTACTGACCCTACCTTTCATATATCCTCAGTGGTTTTCCTGGTATGATTTCCTGTTGACCCTACCTTTCATATGTCCTCAGTGGTTTTCCTGGTATGATTTCCTATTGACCCTACCTTTCATATGTCCTCAGTGGTTTTCCTGGTATGATCTCAGCTTTGATATCTCTGGTAAGATGCCAAAGAATTGTGAATTTCTTGAAAGACTCTATTCTCTCAACCTGAAGAAGCAATGGAAATAATAAGTATAGTCATAAACATTCTTTTATTCTATTTTTATAGCCTTGAATTTCAAAGTCAATTTTAGGATTATGCAAGTTATTCATTCAGTATACTCATAAACTGCATTAATGTCAAACTGTTTACATTTACCAAAATTAGTTCAGATAACAGTTTTCTTGCATGTGCTTTGTCTTAACTAAATTATGACTTAGCATAAACCAAATAATGACCTAGCATAAACAAAATAATGACATAGCATAAATTAAATAACTGCCTAGCAATAACAAAATAATGGCATAGTATGAAAAAAATAATGGCGTAGTATGAAAAAAATAATGGCATCGTATAAACAAAATATAGTCTTAGTAACAAATCATAGTCATAGTAATAACAAAATACAGTCTTAGTATTCAAGTATGCCATACATTTTACTTATAAGAATAATGTTAGTTCTCATCATTCTTCTTTTTTCCAAATGACAGTTATATCTTCATCTGATATTAAAGTTCAAGTCCTTCTCAAGTGATTTAGGACTTACTTCATTTTCTGAAACCAATGACTGTCCAATGACATTTTCACAGACCCATGCATGTGGCACCACCTGATGAAGGGTGTGGAAAAGCTTAACTGTCTGCTGGTGGTAGAAAGCTGTCTCATCTCCAAGATAGTTCCACAGGATCTTTGCTGATAACTTTAAAAAAATACAAAATGTATTGTCTCATTCATGATGTATATTGTTGTATTCTGGCTTGTTGGCCATTAACCTTTTGTCTTTTCTTTTTTTATGGATATTTTATGACCCATGGAAACATTTGCCTCACAAGCTTTTGGAAATTTACCACATGAACTTGATCAGGGCTTTCACAAATTCTCTCAACCTCTGCCGAACACTGCTGTTACCCCACCCCCTTGGTCAATACTACCTACCTATTTTCTGATAACCCTGTATTCAGAAACATTACCATAAATAATGCTTATGCATGTTAAACTTCAAACTATCTTCCTAGACACCAACTGGTCAAAGTTGTTATCTGACAACCCATTTTAGTGAAAATACAGAAAAAAGCAGCAAAGCAAATACTATTTAACCAATGCATAACATTACTACAAGTATGTAGACAAATAATAAAACCTTACATTTGCAATCCTATCAATGGACCATTGTAATGAAGTTATAAAGTAGTGGTTACACTATGAAAACCCCTCTTTCTAAAAAACAGATGTATTCACATGTCTGTGTCGATTCAGTTGCAAAGACATTTTAGTTTAAATACCAACATTAAAGGAGCAATGTCTGTAATTTTATGCAGCATTTTGTCTATGAATAGTTATGAAAATGTTTTATTGCCAACAAAGAAATTAGGACAAATGGTATGATCTGAAGACACTTGTGTATTTGCTCTCATGTACATCATACTGGGGTTGTTTCTAAAAAGTTAAGAAATCTTTCAGAAAGAAAAAAAAATCTTGATTAAGGGTAGTTGATTAAACATTTTTACTAACTTGCAATTACAATAATGAAATCTAGTTACTGTTAAAATTCATTACAATGCATACCTTCTATTGTTCTCTTTTATACATTAAACTCAGAAACTTTTTTACTTGAAAATAACATTCCTTAAATCCAGTGTGAAATGCAAATATGCATACTAGGAAACAGAGAGCATAATTCAAATAAAAGAATGCCCCCACCCCCACACCTACACAGTGCATTGTTCTTTGCTTTGCTCCCCCTCCTCTCTGTTCAGCTCTCACTTCTCCCTGTTCTGTACAAAAGGAAAAAGTCACTTCTCCTTAAAATTCAAATCTAGCTTGATCCCTGCTATTCTCCTTTCAAAGACTTACATAAATGAGGTCTTCCATTGGCCATGAGAGATGAGGCTGAGTGAAATCAAACCATTGCAACAGTTAACATATAATTCAGACTGACTGACAAGGCATGCATCTCACTGATGCTACCTACTGTTTTGGGCTGGAGTGACTCGGAAGCAATTTTTATGCCAGAGGTGAACTAACAATGCCTCATTCAACCAGGTCATAACCTGCAGTTGATTCCTTTCAGGCACTGGACCAAAGTGTTCGATGATTATAGGTAAAAGATCACCAGAAGGTGAGAGAGATCCTTGGCCAGTAGATTGATGCAGATAGTGATCTTGGCTTGGTGGAGTTTGATGTGTTCCCACTTGCGCTACTGTGAGTAAAAACTTTCCACTTTCTCTCATACACTTTTAGAGTGTTGAGGCTTTTCACCTGAGCTATTATGTCCATCACTTCTAAGAAATGTTTACCCATAATGACTTGTTTCATATGACCTAAACATGCTTCATGATTTTTAGAATCAAGAGTTGTTGGTGCATTCTAATATAAGGAAAAAGTGTCAACTACCCTGGTCTTTGTGAAACAGAAGTTTACAGCTTTACATTCCACACTGTGACCAAAAGATCCTCAGACAGTCAGCCACACCTGGTACAGATTTGACAGAGGGGTGACTCAATCATTCAGTTTGGATTTGTTGATTCTGAAAGATAATTAGTCTGCTAATAAATCTACCAGTGTGACAGACTTGAATGTGGATCTGATGTTGATGACACCACCTGAGAAATCTCCAGAAAGGAGGCAAAGGTCTGTGGTCTGGAGATTTGTCCCTCCCAACCTTCCTATTGAAATAATTTGCAACAGTGGAGATGCATTGGAGAGAATGATTATGCCTTTTCCTGATAGCATCCCCTGCCATGAATGACATGCATTCACTCTAGGAGCTTGAAGTGTAACAGTCAATTCTGAGGAAGTCAAAAACGGTTGGCTTCTAGGAGTACTTTACAGGTAGTGAGCACCTCAGCAGCTGTTTTGGCAACTGTACAAATCATCATTCATGTATGCAAGGGAACACCCACCATAAGCCAAGCAAGAAGGCTCTTCCAAAAGCTATCTGATCTCAGTGAGAGGACTGAAGGTGCTATTGAGATGATTTCATGGCATATTCTTGAGGGAAAGTGACCCTGTTCACAAGCACAACTATAAAATGATGTATTCCATTGCACTTTATTCTCTCCCTCTCCGCTCACTTGAAAAAGTGTGCCGAATATGATGAAGCTACAGCAATAAAAACAGGAGGTCTTGCCCAAAAAAAAATCTATGAGTAAAACTTAATACCTGCTGGAATTATGGATAGACAGACAAAAACAGACAAATGAGGAAACAGACCTCTCTTTCTTGCCTTATGCAACATTTGTCTACATAATATCAAAAAGAGACCAATTAGGAATCCTAATTATAGGATTTAGAACAAACTTTGTTTTAAATTAAATTACTGAATGTAATACTTTTTAAAACCCAAATGTGGAAAATTACTCTATACTTTCTTGTGCATGACAAACACTGTGCTGATGAAATGTGGATTTTCTAGTGCATGACAAATACTGTGCTGATGAAATGTGGATTTTCTAGTGCATGACAAATACTGTGCTGATGAAATGTGGATTTTCTAGTGCATGACAAATACTGTGCTGATGAAATGTGGATTTTCTAGTGCATGACAAATACTGTGCTGACGAAATGTGGATTTTCTAGTGCATGACAAACACTGTGCTGATGAAATGTGGATTTTCTAGTGCATGACTAACACTGTGCTGATGAAATATGGATTTTCTAGTGCATGACAAATACTGTGCTGATGAAATGTGGATTTTCTAGCACATGACAAATACTGTGCTGATGAAATGTGGATTTTCTAGTGCATGACAAATACTGTGCTGATGAAATGTGGATTTTCTAGTGCATGACAAACACTGTGCTGATGAAATGTGGATTTTCTAGTGCATGACTAACACTGTGCTGATGAAATCTGGATTTTCTAGTGCATGATAAACACTGTGCTGATGAAACGTGGATTTTCTAGTGCATGACAAATACTGTGCTGATGAAATGAATTGTTACCAAAATAATTCTGTCTATATTAGGAATCAGTCTGATAGGAAATATGTTTACATGAAACAATAAACATCTGATGTGTAGAAAAGACTTAAAACATTCAATATGGTTATCATATTTGCATTCTATCTTATTCTGATCTTAAATTCAATTCACATGATTTACCTGAAGTGATTCTCGGAAATTCTTTTAATATGCAGTAATTTGGTTGAATGTGTGGTTTAGATTTTTCATGTAGCTTTAACAATTTTTCAGTCATATCGCTAAAATATATGCAGTGTGGCAGTTTAAAGTGATCTCTAGCACTGGGGCATCATGCCACAGACTTGCAGCATGATGTCTCACCAGTTACATTATCTTGATACCAGGTCAACCAGTCCTAACACTAACCTCTTAATACTGAGCGCCTAGTGAGGCAGCTGTTAGTACCATTTTTTAAAAGTCTTTGGTGTGACTTGGCCAGGTTTCAAACCCGCTGACCTCCTGCATCTGAGTCAGATGCTCTAACCATTAGGTCATCAGAGCAGTCAGTTGTTTTTGTTGTTGTTGTAGGATTTAACGCCATTTTTCAGCAACGATAGGCTACACATGGTGGATAATATTAATGGTGGAGGAAGAACCTGGGAAAACCCGGAAAGAACCACCAACCCATGAGAAGCTACTGGCAAGCTTTCTCACATACCCACATTAGCTGAATCCGAGACTCGAACCCACGCAGACAGAGGTGAGATGGCAGTGATCTGTAACGGAGAGTGCTTTAGACCACTCAGCCACTCTGGGCCCCCGGAGCAGTCAGTTATTTGGATGAAATTATTTATCTCACACCTTAAAGTCAAATTATAAAAACATAATCCAAAATATGAAACTGTACATACAAAATATTGCATAAAAAGACTGTACCTTGAAAAACATCATGTGATCACTAAGGTACTTGAGGTGCTTTGGGTGAAGAGTAGGCAGGATCATAACTGACACAGTGCCTTCTCCACTACTGGACATTCGCTGGTCATGAGGTGGTGGGGTGCTGTTTTCCATCTGTATGGACTGTGTGAGAATGATGAGATCAAGTGTTGTCGTTATAGCAGAGCTCTGGATCTGAAAGTTGTCCACAAAACAACTACAGGTCAGCAGATCCTCCAACCAATTTGGCAGCACTGTGATGTCCTCTATTGAATAAAACAAAGAATGTCAACATAATTAAGGTGGTCACATCTGGTGTGACAAATGTGATTTTGCAAAGTCAGAAAGACATAATTAAGTTGATTTTAGCTAGTGTGACATGTGACTTTGCAAAGTAAGCAAGGCAAAATTAAGTTGATTATAGTTAGTGTGACATGTGACTTTGCAAACTCAGAAAGACAAAATTAAGTTGATTCTATCTAGTGTGACATGTGACTTTGCAAACTCAGCAAGACATTATATTGCTATGTATATCTCAATTAGCACACACATGTTTTGGATGAAACTAACAAAGAATTTTCCATCATAACACACGTCTTAATACCAGCATGCCAAATGGCAACAAAAAACATTCTCATAAATAGTAAATGGACCTTATATGTACTTTATTGGGTATGACTATATTTGGAGAGAGAAAATGAACCACCAAAGTGAAGAGTTCTCGACATTTCCAGTGTGTACATACACATCCTGAGGACACTGTTTAAGGCATTATCAGTGTGTACATACACAGGCTGAGGACATGTTTAAGGAATTATCAGTGTGTACATACTTGTGCCTAGGACACGTTTAAGACATTATCAGTGTATACATACATGTGCAGAGGACGCATTTAAAGCATTATCAGTGTTTACATACATGTGCTGATGACACTGTTTAAGGCATTATCAGTGCGTACATACACATGCTAAGGACATGTTTAAGGCATTATCAGTGTGTACATACATGTGCTGAGGATATGTTTAAGGCATTATCAGGGTGTACATACACATGCTGAGGCCATGTTTAAGGCATTATCAGTGTGTACATACATGTGGTGAGGACATGTTTAAGGCATTACCAGTGTGTACATACTTGTGCTGAGGACATGTTTAAGGCATTATCAGTGTTTACATACTTGTGCTGAAGACACATTTAAGACATTATCAGCATATACATACATGTGCAGAGGACACGTTTAAAGCATTATCAGTGTGTACATACATGTGCTGAGGACACTGTTTAAGACATTATCATTGTGTAAATATATGAGCTATGGAAACAGCGTTTGATATTATCAATGTGTACATGCCCATACTGAGGACACTGTTTAAGACATTATCACTGTGTACATACCTGTGCTGTGGATACATTTAAGACATTATCAGTGTGTACATACCTATGCTGAGGACACTGTTTATGACATTATCCCTGTGTACATACCTGTGTTGGGATGATGTTTATGACATAATCAGTGAGTACATAACTGTATAAAGGACACTGTCATATGACATTATCAGCATGTACCTACCTGTGTTGGGGACACTGTTATATGACATTATCAGCAGGTACCTACCTGAGTTGAGGACACTGGTATATGACATTATCAGTTATTATCAGTGTGAACATACAATCACCTCTATGGTCATAAACAATGCACAGAAAAAAGCAACACAAACAAGTTTTGTAAAACTTAATAAACAATTTAATTATCAAAAATATGAAAATTTAAGAGGAACTTATGGTATGTTTGAATCTAAAATAATCCAGAAAAAAATTATATTAATGCCCAAAAGGAATGAAATATTCCATTTAAATTTCAGATCCAAGAATATAATGGTCTACCCCCAGTCCTAACATGTCAAAATGGCATTGTACAGAATCCTTCTGAATAATTCACAATAGTCCCTGAATAATATTATAGTCCAATAAGCACTTTCTATTTCCAGTGAATAATCCAAACAAATGCTTTCTCTCAAATAATATCTAAATACAATTTTAAAAAATATGTTGGTAGACTTGATGTAAGAATGAGAAAATTGTCCAATGACAAGTACTTATATACAGGCATAAAAGGTACAACAAGCATTTTAGCCCAACTTATTATGTGACCAATTGCAAAAATCCAACATCATAAAACAACTCAAATTATGTAACCCAACCAATGGAAAATAACTTAATTCTTCTAAGAACCTACCTGACCAACCTGTCCAATGGAAAACAGCTCAAATCTTGTCAACATATTTACTAATAATTATATTATTATAAATGTAAACACATAAGAAAGAATCTATAGATCATGTGCTCTTAAGGTCTTAAAATAGAACCTATGTATGTATGTATGGAATTTCAACTAAAGATAATCACTACAATTTAAAGTCATGAATATAATTTACAGAAATTATAGAATACATAACAACTCCCATCATAAGGAAAAGAAAGATTTATGCAAACAAAAAAATACTAATAATGAAGTTACATAGGAAGATGTATAATGAATGTACAAAAAAGTATGCAGAATAATGCAATATAAACTCCTATACACAAGAAAATGCATCTGTGATTAAATTTTCTTTTTCCTTGAAGTGCCTAATGTTGATGTTGTATTCTTGCAATATCAAACTTAACCTCAACAAGCTCTGACTGGCCAGGATCACTGCAATCAATCTACTGGCCATAATCACTATGATCAATCTACTGGCTAGGATCACTGCAATCAATCTACTGGCCATAATGACTGTGATCAATCTACTGGCCATAATCACTATGATCAATCTACTGGCTAGGATCACTGCAATCAATCTACTGGCCATAATCACTATGATCAATCTACTGGCTAGGATCACTGCAATCAATCTACTGGCCATAATCACTATGATCAATCTACTGGCTAGGATCACTGCAATCAATCTACTGGCCATAATCACTATGATCAATCTACTGGCTAGGATCACTGCAATCAATCTACTGGCCATAATCACTATGATCAATCTACTGGCTAGATCACTGCAATCAATCTACTGGCCATAATGACTGTGATCAATCAACTGATCATGATGACTGATCAATCAACTGGACATGATGACTGTGACAAATAGACTGATTATGGTCACTGTGATCAATCTATTGGCTATGATCACTGTGATCAACTGACTGGCCATGATCACTGTGATCAATAGACTGATTATGATCACTGTGATCAACCTACTGGCCATGATCACTGTGATAAAACTACTGGCCATGATCACTATGATCAATCAACTGGCCACAATCACTGTGATCAATCTACTTGCCATGATGACTGTGATCAATCTATTAGCTATGATCACTGTGGTAGCAACATGAATGCAGACACTACTCTTACATACACAAGAAAGTAGAATGTAACTAACAACTATCTGGTGGAATTCACAAATTATAATTTATGTTTAAAAACACATTTTTTATATTTGCAAAAAATGTATAGTCTATGTTAAAATTAAAGCTGGATTTTAAATTAAATACTACCCCTACCCACCTCACAGTGAACTATCAATCAATGCTATTTACCATTGGTGTTTACTAGCATGTATATTGCTTCTATATTTTGTGCAGGTCAGAACAACCTGTATTTGTATTAATTTTGAGTTTCGCTGTATAACCACTGTTTGATGCAATACAAAAAATTTTGATTTAAGTTGTATTTCTTTTTTCTGAAGTCAGATCTTTTATTTCCAACTGAAAGTTTTCTGCCAGTGACCTGATAAGCCATTGGCTTGCAAAGGCAAACCTTGCTTGGTTTGAGTTGACAATCCTTGATTGAGCCACAAACTTAGTACATGTACTTGTTCAGTGCCATGTAGAGTTCAACATCTTCCAGTGAATGTCTGACCTTAATCCCTTTTAGCTTGTAAAGGTATCACTCTCCTTATTTTCCCATGTGACAAACCCTTGATTGAGCCTCAAGTCTGACACCTTTTCAGTGTCAAACAAAGTAGGGTGGTTAGTTGAACTCCCTATCTTGCCACATAACTGTCAGTGTCAAGCAAAGTAGGGTGGTTAGTTGAACTCTCCCTATCATCTTGCCACATAACTGTCAGTGTCAAGGAAAGTTGGGTGGTTAGTTGAACTCCCGATCATCTTGCCACATAACTGATCAGCTGCAGCATTTAGCTGATTCACATAGAGATCTCGGAGATGCTTAATCGCATGTATTTGGATGTATGCTAAATTTTTATCTAGGATGCAGAAGATCACTTATGCAGGAGTCCTCCATATGCATGTAATGGGTGGGTGGCAAATTCAAAGGACTGTCAGTCCTGCTTCAACCACCTTTTGAGTGGGAAAATGTTTTGATATATGTATCATTGTAGCTGTGCTGATATTTACAATGAGAAAATTTAGTTGCTGAAAGACCCACATATGTGTATGCTGTCATTCTTAAGAACACACCAAACGAACATAACCCAATAGCCTTGAACAGCCGCTGAGTGGTGGAAAATGTGACATTTACATTGACTGAATTCAGAGGCAGAAAGACTCAGAGATGTACATGTGGTCATTTTAAGAGTACATCAAATGTACAACTTTAGCTTTCATTATTGTTTTTATTTCTGAGTGTAGCCAAATAAGTAGTGTATGTGACTTCAAAATCAAGATATGTAGAGACTCAGACAAAATGCCATTTGCAAATCTGGATAAGTATTTAAGGGTTAAATGGCAAATTGATGAAGAGTGTAATGAGATTCAGAAGAGTGCTAAAGTTGCTAGAATTGATAGCTCAGATGGAATAGTAACCAAGTGTAAGAAAGTGTGTGATGCCTTAGTTTTTGAAATAAGACCTTTCCTTGGACTGACAAAATTCTGTCACTCTCTGATGGACAAACAAGAACTCTTGTCAGTGGTGTAAAGAATTTAGAAAAATTGAACTCAATGGCAACCACTGGTTCTTCTCATCTGGACATCTCACCTCTTCAAGTATGTCCATTATGCTTCTGGGAGGACTGCAACTTTTGCTGATGGAACTCTATTGTTTCCAAAGTAGGAGTCAACCTAGTGTTAAGATCCTAGCAAAATCTCTGTCACTGACTGTATAATCAAAGTGTTACTGATAGAGCCCAGCTCAGTCTCTATAGAAGCACCCACATAGGACAGTAAAGCCAAGGAAATGAAGTCAGATGATATTTAATAAATAAACCACAACAATCTACAATCAATAGATAATGATGGATTTTTATTAGACAAATGATACATTTTTTTTGATTTTGTATCAGATGACATTTGATAGTAACATTTATAGGAGACTTTGAATCACAAAAATGTGGATTAATTTTTATTGTTTATTTGTCAGATGTGTTGTATTACCATTGTATGGGATATTGTGAATCGGCTGAATCTGAACTATTTTTATACCAGTATGTGACCTAAATTCATGGATTTATCATATAAATGGATTTAAAATGCAAAGTATTGAAATTTAATGGATTTAATTTGGAAAGATTTTAAGTTTTTAATTTATCTGTGACATGTTCCATTCAACAATACAATTGTATTTTACATTGTTTCTGTCATTGTCTTTCATATCTGTCTCTATCTCTCCATCCATCTAGCTGGGCTTGCTTGTTTTTTCAAAAAAGCAACTCTGACTAACTGATGATAAGTCACTAATTCAGACTTATAGATGGGTCAAAGAGAAATTGTCTTTTAGTAGCCCAAAAATAAATGGGACTAACAGCTGCCTCACTTGGCGCTCAGAGGTTAGTGTAAGGACTGGTCGACCTGTTGTCAGGATAATGTGACTGGGTGGGACATCATGCTACATGTCTGCGGCATGATGCCCCAGTGCTAGACATCACTATAAAATGCCACAATGCAGGCATAGTAGTGATATGACTGAAAAATTGTTAAAGCTATGTTAAAAATCCAAATCACACACACACACATTTCAAAGCGAGTTCATACAATAGTCCTAAAATGTGAACTTCATGGTTCTCAATATCATTACAACATGGGTTTTACAAGTTAGTCCTAAAATGTGAACTGATGACGTTATACTTCTCTATATCTTTACAAAAAGGGATTCATCAGAGTTTAATAAATGTTAGTAATAGCAGCAATGAAATATAAAACAAACTACTTATGAATAAACATACCATCAAGAAGACAGAACATTGTTAATTAATATAACCCTAATCCTAACCCTATATACCATCAAGAAGACAGAACAGTGTTAATTAATATAAAACAAATTACTTATGGATAAACATGCCATCAAGAAGACAGAACAGTGTTAATTAATATAAAACAAATTACTTATGGATAAACATGCCATCAAGAAGACAGAACAGTGTTAATTAATATAAAACAAATTACTTATGGATAAATATGCCATCAAGAAGACAGAACTTACCTTTCTGTGAGCGTTCATCCAGTAAACTGTCAACATCAGTACAGTATATTGGAAAGCTAGCAAAATCCACCATTAATTTACAAGCACAGCCAAACATTTCCAGACTTCCCTCTCCAAGATTATCAACAGAGACTTTAAGTTCTTTATGTTCTTCCTCCTCTTCCTGTGCCTCTTTGTTTACCTCATTACCAAGGTCAAGGTCAGAGTTAAGGTCACACTGTTGACTACATTCTCTGGAAACCGTCATTGCTGATATGCAGTTACTAATCAGCTTTGGATTTCTGATGATTTTCTTTGAAATTAAAATATGGAAAAAGGTTTCAAAACTCAAAATGCAAGTTTGCATCAGAGTCGGACATTGGCCTTTTGAACTCTCTTTCTCAAAATTGTTCTCCAATACAGAAACATTGTCCGATTTATTGATGCTACACTGAACTGCTTCACTGAATAAACTGTTGTCTATAATATTTTCCCCAGTGATGGTAAAAACTTCATCAAAGTCAGTGGTTTTAGAGTTTGTAATGGAGCTGGCTGAATTTTGCCTCTTCACGCAAGCTTCTGATTTCACGCTCATCCCATCTTCTGACTTATTTCTGGCTTGTGTGGAATGTGAAACATGGATATGAACCTAAAGAAATAAATCCAAATAGTCAGCATCACAAAACTTTAGCAAGCATATTTTTAAAAAAATTCACATATAAAAAGAAATTACTAAAATATTATATAATTATTCAAAACAATACTGATGAGCTGTCCGAAAATTGTTTTGCAAATTTACTGAATAAATATATATGATGACTATTTGCTAAATATTTTCTAAACTTCAATGAAATTAAAATATTTTCGTTTATAATATTTAGTCTACTGTTTCCTTTAAGGTCCTGAATGTATCGTTTGCAAGTTTTAACAAGTTTAGATCCAGCATTTAATGCAGAGACCACTCATTACAGACAGCAATTTTTAATTATAAAACATGTGCCAAATTAACTGTCTATTCATTACAGTTAGCACTGTGCCAGATTAACTGTCTATTCATTACAGTTATCACTGTGCCAAATTAACTGTCTATTCATTACAGTTATCACTGTGCCAGATTAACTGTCTATTCATTACAGTTATTACTGTGCCAAATTAACTGTCTATTCATTACAGTTAGCACTGTGCCATATTAACTCTGTATTCATTACAGTTAGCACTGTGCCAGATTGTCTGTCTATTCATTACAGTTATCACTGTGCCAAATTAACTGTCTATTCATTACAGTTAGAACTGTGCCAAATTAACTGTCTATTCATCAGAGTTAGCACTGTGCCAAATTAATCAACACTATTCATTACAACCAGAATTATGCCAAATGAACTGAGTTTATTACATCTAACATTGGGCCAAATTAACTGAGACGTTACAACTAGCATTGTGCCAAAATAATGAAGGCACTTTATTACAGCTGTGCCAAATTAATTGCAGTTGATAAAAGAAGCAAAACAGATTCAAATTTTTTCTTCAAACAAATATTTGCATAGGCAATGAATATTGTCATTTTGTTTGTTGTAAAGAAATTCAATTACCATGTGCTATATTAAGTTAAATGAATTATTTCTAAATGCAATCAGCAACTGATCATATTCAATGTGTCCGAAACATGATTAAAAAATTATGAACCACAACTGCAATTGTATTAAATTCTGTGTCAACATCAAATCATTTTAATATATGCTGGAAATCAGACATCATACTGGAATAAATTATCCATGCATATACAAGCAAAGTTTTCAGTGTACAAGTCAGAACTATTTTTGCCTTTTAAAAAATAACACAATTTATAATTCAACTTAACTATACACAGGGCTTGAAATTAGGATTTTATTTCAATAACCCAATGGATCACCATAACATAATGTTTTACTGAGTCTGCCTAAATTTGACTGATCCTGCAAAATTAAAAGTCATTTCAGTTTCTAATCAATATAAATTGGAAATTGAAAGTTCATTTCATTTTATGTATTTAATTCATCACTAGATGTAGATTCATAAGGCCTAGTCTCCGGCCTTCTGATTCATCACAATATCTGAATCCATAAGGCCTAGACTCTAGCCTTCTGATTCATCACAATATCTGAATCCATAAGGCCTAGTCTCTGGCCTTCTGATTCATCACAATATCTGAATCCATAAGGCCTAGTCTCTGGCCTTCTGATTCATTACAATATCTGAATCCATAAGGCCTAGTCTCTGGCCTTCTGATTCATCACTAGGTATGCCTCCATAAGGCCTAGTCTCTGGCCTTCTGATTCATCACTAAATATGGCTCCATAAGGCCTAGTATCTGTCATTCTGATTCATCACTATATCTAGAACCAGAAGGCCTAGTCTCTGGCCTTCTGATTCATCACTAGGTATGCCTCCATAAGGCCTAGTCTCTGGCCTTCTGATTCATCACTAAATATGGCTCCATAAGGCCTAGTCTCTGGCCTTCTGATTCATCACTATGTATGGATCAATAAGGCTTAGTCTCTGGCCTTCTGATTCAGCACTAGGTCTAGAACCATAAGGCCTAGTCCCTGGCCTTCTGATTCACCACTAGGTCTCGATCCATAAGGCCTAGTCTCCGGCCTTCTCATTCATCACTAGGTCTAGATCCATAAAGCCAAGTCTCTGGCCTTCTGATTCATCACAAGGTCTGGATCAATAAGGCTTAGTTTCTGGCCTTCTGATTCATCACTCGATCTGGATCCATAAGGCTTAGTCTCTGACCTTCTGATCAATTACTAGATCTGGGTCCATCAGGCTGTCTCTGGCCTTCTGATTCATCACTTAAAACTGGATCCATCAGGCCTAGTTTCTGGCCTTCTGATTAATCACTAGATCTGGATCCAAAAGGTGTAGTCTCTTGCCTTGTTCTTTGATCCAACAGCATGACACAGCTTGATAGCATCTTTAGGCACTTCAGAGTTAAGATACATCATTATTAGTGTGATTTCAGGTACAATTTAAGCAAGTTTTACAACCATCAATAAATCATACTTATATACACCACACAGCTTCATATTTCTCTGAATACTCAGTGCAAAACACCATGTCCATTTCCATCAAGGGATTTCTTGTATCTCATCAAGTGCTGGATGTTAGTAGGTATTCAATCAATGCAATAAATAGATTAATTAACCATCACACAGAATGGTGTCATACATTTTATCTGATAATCTACCACCTGCTAACTGCAATGATAGTAACTGCCAGAAATGTTAATTACGCCCACGGACAAGTGATGACTGGGATTAGCATATTAGAATTAATTTCAAGCCCTGAATACATCAAATATATACCACCAAACCAAGACTTGGTAGAGAATGTATTTAAAAATGCTGAGGATACAATTTCTATTTCTGTTTTTTTCTTCAGATGATTGACTACTTTTTTAATATTCATACTTAGAAAAAGCTATAAAGAAAAAGCCCACAATCATAAGTGTTTAGCTTATTTAAAACCATCAATGTACATCAATAAGTTTGATTATTTGGAGGATTGGCCATCAAATAGGCAATGTTGATGGTCTCATATAGTCATTAATTACTACTATTCATAATTTCATCTTATAATCCACTTTGATTTGTATATTAATATGTGGAAATAGAAAATATAGGCTTTGTTTTGACTTATTACATGGCTGGAGAAATGCACATCATATATATTTGACACTGTATACTATTTTCTTGCCACCACCATGTTTTTACCCTGACAGCAGCATAAGCTGGAAGCACAGCTCTCTATAATTCCTAAGCACTTTTCTAGCCCATTTCCAAGCACTCTGCAATATATGCAGACTGAATGCACAAAGCACTTTTCTAGCCCATTTCCAAGCACTCTGCTATATATGCAGACAGAATGCACAAAGCAGATTGTTACTAACATATAATGTCTACTATAGAAATGATTTTACCAATCCATGCTATTTGTATGTATGATAATTTTTCCCCCTCAATGAAACATGGCATGCTTAATGAGTTCATCCATGAAACACATCGCTGAACTTACATGTTTTACTCTTTTCCACTTGAATAATGCATGAATATAAAATATGTTCATTATAATGTCATGTTCCACATATAACACTAAACAAAATACATGTCAACGATACTCTGCAAAGATAAAGAATGGACATTAACAGGGCATGCTTATGCAGAATGTAACTTTTGAAATGTCACGTGACTTGATTAGTTGACTGACTGGACAAAAATCAATTCTTTCTGGTTCTAACTGATGAACTGCCAAATCAAAGACAACCACACCTAATGGCACAGCACTTCTTGAAAATCAAAGATTTTCTTTTGAAAATTGAACTACTTTATGGCAAGTGAGTTTTGGTTCAAATGAAAATTGGTTGAAAGTTATAACTGTGAATTGATACATGCTGCGAACTGGCCAGATGGCAGACTATCAGTTAGTCAAAATGTTTTAAAGTCTGAAAAGCTTAGCACCTCAGACACTAATACACGATAAGTCAAACAGAGCCTAGGTCGCAAGAAGAATCAATCCAGTAGAATGTTAAATAAACAATGCTTGACTGACAGGGGTGGTAGGTGGGTGTGGCTTCGGGAGTCATCAATTGTGTGTGATGACTACAATCTAAGAAAACTTGAATTAATAAGTCAAAAGAAACTGTATTAGCTTCATGCTATTATTACCTTAACATTGTAAACAAACTGTTAGTACAAGAAAAAAATGGCCAATTTTCTATTAGAATGAACATTAAGCCAGGGTTGCATTCAATAAGAATATTATTTCAAAACTTAGGTTGCAAGGTAGCCAGGCTTATTTAACATTTACCTTCCCATGCAGACTCTTAAGTGCAACTACTGTTGCTTTTTGTGCAGTCTACTGTCCCCCACCCCCAACAGCTGATGTTCTATTAGCTACCAGGTGATAGCCAACCTAATAAATTGCAACTGAATATAATGAATTCGCATGTAACACATACATTTTATTCTTGAATGTAGCCCTTAGTCTTTATGGTTTGATATTATTAGGGTTCCATTTAGGTTTGTGCAAATCTGGGCCATGTGCCCCCCTTTACCTCCAGAAAAGAGGGATGGGAACAACCAAGTGAGGTATGGTGGTTCAGTGTTTATTATGAAAAACTTATGGGTGTGTATTTTGGGGATTTTTAACATAGCTTCAATAATTCAGTCATATCACTATGATGTCTGCAGTGCGGCAGTTTATAGTGATGCATAGCACTCGATAATTATTATGTAGACATGTAGCATCATGTCCCACCCAGTCATATTATCCTGACACCAGGCTGACCAGTCATAAGACTAACCTCTTAACTATGAGCAGAAAGCAAGGCAGCTGTCAATACCATTTTTATGTCTTTGGTATGACTTGGCCACGATTCAAACCTGCTACCCTCTGCATCCGAGGTGGATGCCCTAAACACTTAGGCCACCTGAGAGATCTGAAAAACTTGTTAGAAATGAAGTAATATAATGAAAAATAAATCATTAAGCTGCCACATCCATGTAACTAATTTAAAATTAAGCCTGTATCATGAAAACTTTTTTTTCCAAGTAAAATGTTTCTTCAATGATACTTACTTGATCTATTATACCTTAGGAGAACTACTACTACTTTGCCCTTCCTGACTAAACTTAGTTTTAGTTGTTGTTGTTGTAGGGTTTAATGCCATTTTTCAGCACACGATAGGCTATACATGGCGGCCAGTATTAATGGTGGAAGAAGAACTTGGGAAAACCCCGGAAAGAACCACCAACCGACGAGAAGCTACTGGCAAGCTTTCTCACATACCCACATTAGCTGAATCCAAGACTCGAACCCTCACAGACAGAGGTGAGATGGCAGTGATACATAACGAAGAGAGCTTTAGACCACTCGGCCACTCGGTTTTAGTGTTAGAAGCTAAAAGTTACATGCCAATATGGGTGCCTTATGGTCTATGGTCTTTCTTATGTTACTTGTTTAGGCTCTAATAAACAGTTTAGCCTGGGAGGGCTGGATTTGTGAGTTAGAAGTAGTAATTTTCCTGAGGTATTATCATGTATTTGAAGAAGAAATAAATCAATAAACTTCCTGGTAACTTACTAAATATAAAGCATGCATCACGAAAAGGAAATCGTTAAGCTTCCGCAGCTATGTGACTTTGCAGACATTGCTCATTGAATATGCTTATTATCCTAACTACATCTAAGCCTGCAGTCAAAAGCATTAAAATGACTCATAACATCCTCTGCATCAAAATAGTTAGATAAAAAACAAAACTTTCACACACATTTGTGTGTATATCAGGATCAATAGTATCTTTCAAGCACAAACATGAATGCTTGCAGTTCAAGACCATAGCATATACACAGTATTTATGGGGCAGTTTCTGTCTTCATTAGAAATATTTCAGTCTCTATGAAACACTGTTGCCAAGATAAATGAAGTCTCCATGAAACACTGTTGCCAAGATAAATCAAGTATGGAACAATTTAAAAAAAATAAATCACAGGATGGTGAACAACAAATTCATCACTTTCACGTTATATAAATAATATCTTGGTCGCTGAAATACTTATAGCTTAGCATATTAGCATGACAACTTCATCCTAGTCACTGAAATGTTTGCACTTTAACAGATCAGCAGAATAAGTGTCAAACAATGTCATCGATTTGAATGGGTCTTTTGGCATTTTTAGTAAAAAAATGAAGTACATTAATATACAACACATACCTATAACAAGAGTCCCTCAAAGGGACTGATGCTCAGCCACCAAAACAAATAGATATGGCCATATTTGATTGGAACTATTTCCATTTAATACCCACTAGACAACAAAAGAAGTCTTTTGGTAAAAGCCCAAGGTCAATATGACCTGTCATTAAAGACAAGTAGTTATATTTTCAAGATGGCCATTGTGGTGGCAATATTGGAAATCAGATCAATCAACAACATTCTGAATTATGCCCAGGTAGAAATGTAAGGAAAACACAATCAAATTTAAATTAAGCCCAGGTAGACAATGTAAGGAAAACACAATCAAATTTGAATTATGCCCAGGTAGACAATGTAAGGAAAACATTTACCAGAAGTAGTGATAACACATTTTTTAGGATGACCACTGTGGGAGCCATATTGGACATTATTTAGCCTGCAAATCAGTTTAGCCCATAAATCATCAGGAAATTGGCACAGCCAACTCCATATGGTTTAGTATAAAAACAATGAAAAACATCATTACTTTCTAAACTGTCCTGACATTCTTCCTGAAAATTTTCAGTCATTTCTCTAAAATCATCTCTAAAAGAAACCTGTACAAAGTTTGGACTGTCTTTCCATCTTGTCACAACACAGGTGTGGGGAACGTGGCATGCATCAGTCAAACAATCAGAACTCAGCATTCTACAACTACATCAATGGCTCATGTATTGATTTGTTTTAGACATGGCCAGTATAGACTTCTATGTATCCATGTATAACATGAGAAGGTGTGCATGATATAAGTTTATAAACAATGCATATATTTTGCATCCTTTTGAGTGCAATTTTAAAGCATATTTTCAATTTCTGCAGGAATTACAAAATCATACATCTTAGCTAAAACCCTGAATGACAAGCAACAGATATTTCAAATTTAATCACACAAAAAAAATTGATGCAGTGCAAAAATTAAATGTACAATTACCCAATCACAAACGAACTGACAGACCAAATAATTATTTGTATGAATCATAATTTTGGAATAAATATCCCCTTTTTTCAAACTAGCTGGAATAAAGTTAAACTATTCAATGTGACTATAAGTCTTTTTGCCACTAACTTCTGTTACTGACCATTATGTTTTGATGGGTATTAGGAATTATGAGAAAAATAAGTGACAATAATGACCTGATCTCTAAGTTTAATTATTCCAAAAAAGTTAGCAATGAGTAGTAAAGCGCATGCAGCATTAGCCATACCTCTTCCCCCAACAATTTATTAGATTTGACAGAAGTCATTATAGGCTGAACCTTCGACAAGATTTTAGTGCACAGCTGTAGTGTGCATGTGATCTCTGTTTCCAAGACAACATCACAGTGATTGGTCAGACTGATAATGATGCGATTCAGAAGGTCAGGCAGGTGCTCTGTCTGTGTCTCCAGAAAGGTTTCCTGAAAATGCAAAGCAAACCTAGAGATTTTTTGAACATTTAATATGTACCACCCATAAAAAACTTCTGGTGTCCATATGAACAATTTATATGTACCACCCATAGAAAACTTCTGGTGTCCATATGTACATTTTATATGTACCACCCATAGAAAACTTCTGGTGTCCATATGTACATTTTATATGTACCACCCATAGAAAACTTCTGGTGTACCAAGTTTCTTCTCTTGAAATATACTATGCAGCCAGTGAGTATCAGTTCTTTATTCTCAGAACTTAATAAGTGATACATATCACAAATGCAACATGAATTGTCTATTTGAACATATTTAGTTTTTACATGTAAAGAAAATGGCCCCATGTTGTTCTTTCATCTAAAGCCATTAAGGTCTAGTGATACTTTTCAAATAAGAGAATGACAGCTAGAACCATATACATAACTTACATTTTTGAGCACGAGTATCATGGCCTATTAAGCATGAATATCATGACCTATAAAGTATTAATATCATGGCCTACTGAGCATGAGTATCATGGTATATTGAGCAAGAGTATCATGGCCTATTAAGCATGAGTATCATGGCCTATTAAACATGCATATCATGGAATATTAGGCATGAATATCATGACCTATTGAGCATGATTATCATGGCCTATACAGTATGAATATCATGGCTTACTGAGCATGAATATCATGGACTATTAAGCATGATTATCATGACCTATTATTTATGAGTATCATTACCTATTAAACATGAGTATCATGACCTATTAAGCATTACTATCATGGCCTATTAAGCATGATTGTCATGGCCTGTAAAGTATGAGTATCATGGCCTACTGAGCATGAGTATCATGACCTATTAAGCATTAATATCATGGCCTATTAAGTATGAGTATGATAGCCTGTTAAGTCACAAGACTACCAGAAATCTTAATAAGGATCAACTTTTTCACAATAATCCATAGAGTATAACTATAAGAGACCAAGTTTTGTTAAAGTAGTCTGACATGAGTGGATCCTCCTTATCTTAAATGGGATATATGCTTTAATAAATTAATAAATGACCTACCAGTGACATGATGTCCAGAAGAAATGTGACCAGTTCACATAGCTCAGGTATGGAGGGCTGATCAGTTTGATCCTGAAGTGAGGACTGCCTAGAAACTGAGGAACTAGACACTGTGGTAATATTTGACCTACGAATGTAACCCGACTGGCATGCAAGGTCAAAAATCCTTGCAATGTAGTCCCAGATGAAGTATGGTGCAAATGTTCCAAACAGCAAATTGGCAGTTTTCAGCAATTCTCCATAGGTTGTTGCCTCTTTTCCTGATTCATCCATTCTGTTCCTCTTACTGGATTTTTCTGACTCCTTCCTAAGTTTAGATTTACTGAACTCTTTATACAAACACTTCACAATTCCTAGAAGCACGCTTTCTAGAATGACTGGTCCAATTTCTGGTTTGTCCAGAAGACTAATAAGAATTCTAAATGGTTTCAACACTGACGATTTGTCAAGCATACTTGTCCCATCCTCATGACTTTCAGCAAGCTGCATCTTCAGTGCTTGTACCAAAAGGTCTCGTGAGTATGTGTTGAAGTATGAAAGATTGGTGTCTGTAGAATCTGAGGCACAATCTTGCTGTTGATAATTTGTGGAAGACAGCTCTAATGGCTTGACAATGCCCATACTGCTTGAGATTGTCCCCAAGAGCCATGCATAAAGTCGCCGATTCAGTGACATGTCTCGCCTCAGAAGGACATTAATAGCTGCCTGAACTATCTTCTTCATGTCTGATCGCGTAAGCTGACCATTATGAAGTGGAAATGCCAAGAGCAGGAAATCCAGGAAACTACGCTGGACCAAAACACTAGTGTCTTGCACTGCACTGCATAGTGCGTCAACCTTTATCAAAATGGAAGAAAAAAAGAACAATCAGATTTAATAGAATTGAAACCTGCACTGAAAGAAAGATATCTTAAGATACAAGTTTGCATTTGGAAACATCTTCCTCCCTGAAAAATAGCTTAAGATGCAAGTTTGCATTTGGAAACATCTTCCTCCCTGAAAAATAGCTTAAGATACAAGTTTGCATTTGGAAACATCTTCCGCCCTGAAAAATAGCTTAAGATACAAGTTTGCATTTGGAAATATCTTCCTCCCTGAAAAATAGCTTAAGATACAAGTTTGCATTTGGAAATATCTTCCTCCCTGAAAAATAGCTTAAGATACAAGTTTGCATTTGGAAACATCTTCCTCCCTGAAAAATAGCTTAAGATACAAGTTTGCATTTGGAAACATCTTCCTCCCTCATCATATATGTTAAGATTCTGTGTTAAGGTTTTGGAAGATAATTCAATGGGCACCATAACCTTGTTAACATGTGAGACATAACGTTCTGCTAAACAGTTCTTAATTACCACGAAATCTTACCACTGACAAAATTGTAATCTCAAATTATCAATACATGTGAAATGAGGTCTGTTTGCCAAATTACCATAAGGTTTATATTAAGGCTAGTTTGCTTCAAAGGTTTTTATATTAAAGCCTATTAGGGAACATTAGATGAGCCTAATGTTAAATCCTATTACAATCATATCCATGGAGTCAATATTGAGAAATATTAGGAAAATGAACCTAATACAAAGCACAGTAGGAGTAAGTATTACAGAATGAGAACCAACAATAGCAGCATGGCAGAATTGTGTAGTTTTATATTGACTAAATGGTGTACTACCATGCAAATCCAGCCCTAACAAGTTAACTTGTAGCAATTATAAGCAAGGGTCTTATTGTGAATTACTGGAAATTCTTTTTGCCCAGTCGAGCACCAGTTCCTTCAATAGACTCTTGTTAGCAATAAAAGTACTGAAATTCATCTGCCCAACTAGGTGGGGGGTGCAAAAAAGAGTTATCTCACTCTGGATAAATTGGTACTGAATCCCATCCACATCTGTTACTGCTGGATCAAAAATCAAGTTCTGCCAGGTTTTAAACTGTAACTGTGGGGAGGTTGGGAGTGTCTGCCTGAATTATAATCAGGTAAGTATTATCCAAGACTAGCAATTTACTCCAAAAATTAGTTTCTTTTTCAAATATACCACCTATTTTTGAGTTAGAGGGTGTTATTCTTTTGTATGTCTATATTTTTGTACAAGTCTTGTTCATGACTGTAAACTGTAGTAATTATCTATATTACACAGCTAATTTTGTAAATGGTATAGATTCTAATTTAAGATATAACAGTGCCTGTAGATTTCTAATAATAAACATGTTTTTGAGTTTGGAGTTATTTATGGTCAGCTAATTAAAATGAGGTGATTGTGTCATATGTATTGTGAAATATTTGATTGAGTAGTAAGGTCTGTCACATTGGGTAGCTGTAATAAACTCTTGGAGATGTATATAAGGATAGACATGAGCAATTAATTAATTCCTATTTTGGATTCATTCCTATTTTGGATTAATTCCTATTTTGGACTCTTATTTCTTATGTCTTTGTGTTCAAATCAGTCTGCAGATGAGTTTAATGTTGTGTTTAGATACTGAAAGAAAACATTTGTTTTCACAGGTGAAACTGAAACATTGCCCCAAGAGTGTAGATAGTTTTGATCAAATGGTCCTGCCTGATGTGGCTACACTGACTTGGATTCAGGTTTGTATGAGAGGTGAGTCAATAAGGCCCTAAACAGTGGTTCCAAATGTTCTTTTATCTGCCATACCAGAACCCAAAGTAGATTCCATTCACAAACAGTACAAAAGTCCTCAGTCAAGACAAATCATAGTTTGTCAGAAGGTTGGAGAGATCTTTGTTTCATCTATTACTTCCCCTTTCATGATGGCAAAACATGTCTGAGATCATGGATATGTAACCTTTATAGTTAGGGGCCGTCCATTTAGTACATACACGTGGTTTTTTATATATAACCCTAATGCATATGCTTGCATATGTGGTTTATAGTTAGGGGCCGTCCATTTAGAATGTACACGTTTTTTATATATAACCCTAATGCATATGCTTGCATATGTGGTTTATAGTTAGGGGCCGTCCATTTAGTATGTACGCATGTTTTTTATATATAACCCTAATGCATATGCTTGCATATGTGGTTTATAGTTAGGGGCCGTCCATTTAGTATGTACACATGGTTTTTTATATATAACCCAAATGCATACACTTGCATATGTAGGGGGTCTACTGATAATGTACATACACACAGGAAATGGAGTGGATGGGTGGGGTGTGAAACCTCGATAATAATTAGTCTAATATGTTACCTGTTCGACAGTTCAGTCAGCGTTTGAATTTTAGTGGAAACTAGACAAAAACTTTTTAAAGTTATGCAGCTTATTTCTTTGATGCAGCCAGACATTCATTGTTGGTGGACTATGTTTTATTAAACACGTTAAGATTATTAATCCTTGATCATTTCTGCCTGGATTAAATATAGGCAATTCTATAGAATTCAAGGGGTGTGGTGTGTGTGTGTCAAGCATACATATGCAGGTGTGTGTGTGTAAAAAGGTATGCATCAAGCTTTGCCAGATTTTTGCATATGTACTAAATGGATGGCCCCTTATTTGAGCCAATTTCTTCTCTCAGAAGAGTCAAAGGAGAAAGTCTGTTACTTGTGGTGATGAGGATCTTAATGAGGTGATGTCTCTGCTTGCACCAATGGGAGAAATCTCCATTTTCATTTGTATGTCAATGATCAAAATTTGACTGGGAATTTCAAATGCCACATTCCATAGATTTATTGATGGTTTATCCCACTTACAGGGAGCACTCAGGATATGACTTTAACTACGTTGCTTTTTGCAAGACTTTGAAGATCAGGGGGGTTGGAGAATTCTGTCTAAGTAGAGATCAAGCTTGTCTAGCTCCTACCAAGGGGGGGGGTCAGTACTTTTATTACTAACGAGAGTTCCTTGAATGGGCGTTAAAAGATTTTCAAATCAGCTGCTGTGATACACATATTTGATAAAAGATCAGTACGATTGTAATTTTTGTCCTTTTTAATAACCAAAGCCAAGATTCTGGGACACTAGGCATAATTGCAGCTTGTCTCCTAAGGTGAAATGTGTTGGTGACAAAACCAGGGCTAAAGAAGCAATGCTGGTTGTAAAAGGCCATCAACTTTATGACTCTGGGGCTGTGTGTTAGCAGTATGCTGGGATAAGGTGTGATCGTGCCAGAAATAGACTGGATGAGATATAAGGATATCTGGCATAAGGTCCCTAGGTGTGGCACCATGGGACAGATCACCATACCTGTACCAGGGCATACATGTGGTATTGTGCCTTCCGAGTTGGTCCACATGGGCTTTTATGCTATGACAGCACTGACTCAGAACTCTATCCAGTGTTAGTATGACTGGAAGTGAGTCATGATAATGTGGGCAAAATTGACACTGGAGATGTGTGGGAGGCCCAAGGTAGCAAGGATTGCTCAATTATCTTCCTTACTGCAGCCTCTTAGCCTTGAGGTACTCTGGCATCAGGAAATTTGCTAGCAAGGTGTCATCAGTAGCAAGACTGACAACATCTGCATCCTTGTTGGACTGTTTTCAAGCACTCACACTGACCCATCACAATTGTTTTGCCAAAATCATTGCCCATCTGTCCTTTGACAAATGTGTACAGATTTCATAAGTGTAGTCTGACTGTACACACTGCAAGTGAAGTGATTATCCTTGGACAACTTCAACTCTTTGCAAGCCCTACACCTAATCCTCCATGCTGTTATTTGAAATTAGAGAGAAGAAAACAATGGCATATTCAAGCAAAGTCAATCAAGCATTGTGCTATGTTTACAGTGATGTGGATGCTAAGAAATGAAGCGAATGCAATATAGAATTAATGAAATGATCATAAGCTGCAGTTTAGTAAAGTAGTGAGATGTACTACTAACCATCACAATACTGAATTAAGAAGCACTGTTTAATTCATTGTACCATGAAATAAACTAAGAAGCAAAATTATTATCATTGACGATAGAGTAAAAATCAGTGAATGAATAAATGGAATTCACTTTTCTAGATTTGCAGGGTAGTAGAGTGAGCCCTAAACAATGTGTACTGTATCTGAACAAGACATTTATTCTGAATATTTAGGAAAATTAAAATTAGGCTAACAAAGTGGCTTAAGGTATATTTATTATAAGGTTGATACTCAGACCCATAGTTACACTACCAATAATAATGTTGATACTCAGGCCCATGGTTACATTACCAATAATATTGTTGATACTCAGGCACATTGCTACATTACCAATAATATTGTTGATACTCAGGCCCATAGTTACATTACCAATAATAATGTTGATACTCAGGCCCATAGCTACACTACCAATAATAATGTTGATACTCAGACCCATAGTTACACTACCAATAATACTGCTGATACTCAGACCCATAGTTACACTACCAATAATAATGTTGATACTCAGGCCCATAGATACACTACCAATAATACTGTTGATACTCAGGCCCATAGTTACACTACCAATAATAATGTTGATACTCAGACCCATAGTTACACTACCAATAATACTGTTGATACTCAGGCCCATAGTTACACTACCAATAAGACTGTTGATACTCAGGCTCATAGTTACACTACCAATAATAATGTTGACACTCAGGCCCATAGTTACATTACCAATAATACTGTTGATACTCAGGCCCATAGTTACATTATCAATAATACTGAGACTAACAAAGAAAGTTACCAAAGGGTCAATACTGAAGCTTTATGAATATTTTATGAGGTGAGGCACTCATAGAAAATTACCATAATTTTGATATTATTATGAGATCAGGCACTCAAAGAAAATTACCATAATGTTGATTTTATTATGAGATCAGGTACTCATAGAAAATTACCATAAGGTTTATATTATTATGAGATGAGGCACTCATAGAAAATTACCATAATGTTGATATTATTATGAGATGAGGCACGCAAAGAAAATTACCATAAGGTTGATATTATTATGAGATGAGGTACTCAAAGAAAATTACCATAAGGTTGATATTATTATGAAATGAGGCACGCAAAGAAAATTACCATAAGGTTGATATTAAGGCCAATCATGAAAAGCTGGTCCTCCATGATCTGTTTCTTGTTGTAGTGACTGAGGAGGTATGTGACAGCTGGCAGCCTCACACTGGGGCATGAGTAAACACATTCCCACAGGCAAGTGTAGAAATACTCTGGCTCTGTACTATCACAAAAGTCATCCAATAGTAGATTGGTTCTGAAAATGATGATACTTTCCATTATTTATTTTAGAGTTCTGATTCTGACCAATATTCACAACAACTTCCTGTTTTCAAAATAAAAATAGAATCATTTTGTCATGCCTTATTGTTTTCTTTAAAGTTCCATAGTAAAATTTACTGTCTAAATTGCAACAAAGGTAGTGATATTGATCCTAAACATTAACTTTTTGCTCGCCAGATCATGGATGGTGTTAAAGTAAAACTTGTCATGACAGACCACCTGTCTTTAAGACCAGATTCTCAATGCACATATTTATAAATTATATAATGTGATGACATATCATGACAGACCACCTGTCTTTAAGACCAGATTCTCAATGCACATATTTATAAATTATATAATGTGATGACATATCATGACAGACCACCTGTCTTTAAGACCAGATTCTCAATGCACATATTTATAAATTATATAATGTGATGACATATCATGACAGACCACCTGTCTTTAAGACCAGATTCTCAATGCACATATTTATAAATTATATAATGTGATGACATATCATGACAGACCACCTGTCTTTAAGACCAGATTCTCAATGCACATATTTATAAATTATATAATGTGATGACATATCATGACAGACCACCTGTCTTTAAGACCAGATTCTCAATGCACATATTTATAAATTATATAATGTGATGACATATCATGACAGACCACCTGTCTTTAAGACCAGATTCTCAATGCACATATTTATAAATTATATAATGTGGTGACATATCATGAGAAACCATCTTGACCTACTGTTATAATGATATTCTAACTTTGTCAAAGATGTCAAATTTGTATGACTAGATACTGAGAAATCTGAATTAATAAAACACTTAAAGTAAGACACATTATACTGAATAAAAATGACAAAGTTCAATAATTTTCTTTTAGGAAAAGTAAACATAAAATTACAAGTAATGATTTAAAAGAAAAGGCCCACCAACAACATCCAACCATAAACAAAGACCCACCAATGAGTTTTAAAAATAAGACAGTCAAATGGCAGGGTTGTCATTAATTCAATGATTTTAAAAACAGATCTGAATACCTATCATAAAACTCTGACCCCTCTTCTAGACCTGGCAAAAGTCCAAGTAATAATCCATTTAGCGCAGGCTTGATCTGTTTGCCAAGGCCAAGAAAATGTCGCTCATAGACCATCAACAGAACTGGCTTTACATTCATGGCTGCATGGCTTAGTAATGGAAAGAGTCCAGCACTGTAAATAAACAGGTCTTGGGCTAATCGCTGGGTTCCAATACATTTAAAGATTATGTCATATGTCTCTAGGGCCTTAAGGTGCACGCCACTGGGAAGAGCTGGATGTAGACACTGGGCAAGCCGTTTTCCAATGGTAACTCTTTTTGGGATGACTCGATACTTCACATGAGCAAGTAAAACCTAAAAAAATGTGTATTATATTGTGTACATTTCCTGTTCAAAATTAAAAGCATGTGATTTAAGATTAACAGCAAAGCAATTATTTAGAAAAGGCAAAATATGCATCAGACAGATCAATGATGCAGAGTGAATTCCACAGGAATATTAGATGAGTTTCGTTTCAAGAAGTCTTGAAAATGTGTAAACTTGCCATATTCTCATACATGTCATAATTAGATGACTATATACAATAACTATTACACAATTCAAAGTTGCTAGCAACGGGAATCATCTTTTGTTTGTTTTCAAACAACGTCTAGCATACATACGAAAGGCTTGAGAGTGAGTACATTTAAAACCAAGCAAGATTCTAACAGTTACAACTGATGAAAAACTGTTTATATATGTACATGTATCAAATAAAACTGTTTATATATGTACATGTATCAAATAAAACTGTTTATATATGTACATGTATCAAATAAAACCGTTTATATATGTACATGTATCAAATAAAACTGTTTATATATACATGTACATGTATCAAATAAAGCTGTTTATATGTTTTCTCTCATGCTCACCAAATGTGATCTGTAAAAAATTGCAAGCAGAGATTCATTACCATTAAAATTTAAAATCTGTCCATTTAAATATTCATGGCTTTATTCTGTTGTCCACTGATTTTCACTGTGAAAGGAACTACCAATCACAAGTGAAAAGCGTTTATTCAAAATTTTAAAAACAACTTTTACAATTAATATTTTACATGCATTTCTTATGAAAGAAATGAGCAAAAATCTTCAGTACAGCATTACATTAATTTTTCATATATAAGACAAATGCCAAGGAATGAGAAAAGTTATTCAAGAAAATACTAGTGGACAGGAGTTAAAGAGGAATGTTAAATTAAGGCATGATCTGAAATAGAACATTCATAGTGCAACCCATTACAAAAACAATGCCCAAACACCCCCAACCCCCAATGTAAACTGTGAGCAATTTCTGATGTGGGAACAAAAGTCATGCATCAATTTTTATCATATATCAACACCCATATGATATTCATATACAACAAATTATTAAGTAAATTATGTTTCTCCTATAATACTTACCAGATCACATTAATGTTAGGAATATAAGCCCTACTACCTCCCATATCCAGTCCTCCCAAAAATGAAAATTCATCCATTCTGTCTATATTATATAGAAAAGTTGGCAATAACTCTTGCCCATTACCTCCCCTTGCTGTCTACTGGTGGCATTAGTTTTGACTTGAGTGGAACATCGTGTAACTGGATGCCTGCATTGCTGGGAGGATGGGAGGTATTAAAGTAATGTGATCAGATAAGTAATTTAGAAGAGACATACTTTACTGAAAAATTTGTTTCTTTTAATGAATACTTTCACCGACCACATTAACATTAGTAGAAGAGGTAATAGGCAACGAGAATGTTGATCATCCTACCTATACCTTAGTTAATCTCTGAAGGAAAAATATTGGATTCCCCATATGAAGGTTAAACCACTCTCCTAACTTGCGAACAGTTCAACTGGAGGTAATTTGGTTAAATCTGTAATGAGATCTTACCATAAAAAGTTTCTGGGCAGTTGTATGTAGGAGAACAAGGCATCTTTAAGCTCCACAAAATGGCTGAAGCCACTTCAGATAAATTCAAAGTACATGTACCAGGTCTTGTTTGAAAGGCCTTTGGGTTGTGCCAATACAGGAGAGAGGTTGTATTATTGTGTATTAGAATCCCACGATTGTCCATTACTGACAACCGATTCCTGGCAATGAAACCAGGTTGTGACATAAGGACCACTGAGTGAAGGTAGGCTGCATCAATGGAAAGGGCATGACTCTACATGCTGAAAAAATGATATCAGGAAATTGGTTTTGTATGAAAGGAGCTGACTAAAGGCTCAGATTTGTTTGAATTCTGACAAGTCATAACCCAGGGAGGATTTCACTTTGGAAAACAATATGTGTGATTTAGGCCTTATGAAGTCAAAGTTGGACAAGTCAAATTGGTCACTGTTATGACCAAAATCCTCCCTACCATGCTGATTCTATGTGCCCTTAATAGTAATCAGGCAAAGAAAAACAGTCAGTTATGGGACTTCTAATTCCATTCAAAAGCCTTTAAAGTAGAGGGCATTCCAGCTCATGCAATTCATTCCATGACTGAAAAATTGAATTGTTTCTGCTGCAAGGCTCTCTGGACAAGAAGAGCTAAGCATGTGGAAGGCAAGGATGGAACATGTTGGGTCATGGCTGTTTGAGAAGATTTGGTCCGGCTAGAATCTTATTGCATAGATGTATCACAAGATTGAGAAGATCATTGATCCAGGATTTGTCTCAGTGGAGAGGGGCAATCAGAATCACTGTGTACTTATAGCCCCTCAATTTTTGTATAATCTTAGGAAATAATACTGTTGGGAGTGGATGTAGGTAAATGGCCTCAGATCTTCCCAGCTGAGAGAGAGAGTGTCAGTGGACCAAGCCTTGTGATCCTGTACTGCAAAATGAAGGTGGACAGTTTGTGATTTCACATGGCTGTAAAATGATTAATCATCAGATGCCTCCATTACTGGCAAATATGGCAAATTATGGATGGAGGGACCACTTTGTATGGGGAATCTGCTCCCTGCTTAAAAGAATCAACCAAGACACTGCATCTCCTGGGAATATGTCTGCTCTGGATGTCAATGTTGTGTGCACCAATGGCAGAATGCTCAGACCAGAATGCAGTGTTGGGTGATTTGGTACCAACCCCATTTGAGTGGCCTGTCATCACTGCGGAGTTGCCTGACATGACGAGCACTACCTTGTTCTGAAGATGGTCACTCCAAAAATGAAAGACTTAAATGACAACTTTCATCATCAAGATGTGGAGACCTGTGTCAATTATATATTATTTGTTTATTTTGTTCAACATCATAATTATACCAAAGTACTGTTAACAGATGAGAAAATAATGCAGCACTGGTTTCAGATGAGACTGTACTGTGCTACTGTCCACAAATGAGACAGTACTCTGAGGCACTATTTTCAGATGACACAGTGCTGTGTGGTTCTGTTTGCAAATGAGACAGTATTTTGATGCTGTTTGAAGATGAGACAGCACTCTGTGATGCTTTTGTATATTACTTTGTTCAGTTTTCCTAATGCTGAGATGTGTCAATGTTTGCAGATGATACATTACCTTGGCACTGTTTGCAGATAAGATAGCAGTCTGGCACAGTCTACAGATGAAACAGTGTTGTAACAATGTCTGCAGATGAGACAGTGTTCCCACTACTGTGTCAGAGTGAGAATCTATGGTAGCTAAAATGGGAGTACAACACACACTATGTGCATTACAAAGAAAAGAAAAAGGAACAGTATTATTGCACTGGAACACAACAAAGTAAACAGCTAACTAAATAAATAAACATATTTATCACCTGACTGCATATAGTACTTAGAAATGTAAAGCTAATATATATATGTTGGGGTCTCAATAGATTTAAAAACTGAAGAGTCTACTGACCCCAGATCTCAGGATTCAAAATGAAAATATCAAGAGTCATACTGAAATCTTGAGAGTCATTTGTATTTGACAGTCATGAGCTCATAGCTGGGAATATTCATTATTTGTGAAGCAAACTAATGGCTAAGATTTCTTGTCTCATGTTAAATAAAGAAAACCTAAACATGCAAGCAGACAGTGAGACAGACATGGTCATTACATATTTTTGTGAAAATATTTATATTTCTAATTATGTATGACTAACAGGTCATCTATGAGACCGAGACAGAAAAGAAAGTATACTTTAATAAGTCATTGTGACTTAACAGTTCAAAAATACATCTAAATATAACAAAATTATTCCATCTCATTATTCAATTTCAAGTAATTCCAAAGTATGAAATAAATCACAGAGTATAATATTTGGTAAATTCTCATTTACTGATATATTAATTAAAACACCCAAAGTTTTAAGTGTTTTACCAACTGAAGCAAGCTCATTGACAACTGGCTTCATGAGCTGCCATATTTTCCAGTTTTGCTTAACTGAATAGAATTTGAGGGGCAATCAAACAAATGATGATATTTGTTATCAAAAGTTAATCTAATCAAGTCATAAATGTAAATATCATAATTGTCAAAGATAATCTCAAAACCTTGACCCAATTCTGCATGCCTAGATCATACTGACTTTACATAACTGCGATTATCCTGCTTGATACGGCGTAGTTTAGCAAATGTTGATAATTTGGCGCATCCAACAGAGTTGCCTTGGACAGTAGGAAACTATCCCAAGGTGAAACAAGAGTAACTACGACTGATGCCATGGCCCAAATCAATGTGCGTCATAAAAATAGAAAGGATGGAATTTCCATGCCTCAGAAAAGGGTCAAATATCTATTGAGAACCCCAAGATTCAATTAGTAAGGCATTCAGCAATTCTAATTTTAAAAGCTTTTTGTTCTCTTTTTTTCTTTAATTAAAATAACCTCTTGGGACGCCATTAACTCCAATAATTTGCAAACCAGGAATCCCATATGCCACTCCTGAATTTGTTCAGCTCCATATATGTCTCAGATGTGCAAACTAACATGCAAGCTTTTCTTGCGGAGCAGCCATCCTTTTCTGAAAATCTTTTAATTTATGTGAATAGAAATATATTTTTTTTCTTTATAATTTTTAAATGTACATGAAAGGCATAATCCATATATTGCACAGGTGACAGTGAGATGCAATTGGTGAAAAAAAGTATAATGATTACACCAAAAGCATAATGGTTGGCATGTATGAATGTCTAACAATCATGTTTATTATGGCACCCATAAAAGAGTTACCAATCATCTATATCATAAAACATGTCATAAAAATTGCATACATCAGCTGTATTTAACCATGTTTTCTTTGCTATCACTGAGAAACAGGTAACAGTGAACCCCAACTGCAAACAGTTCTTAGACTTAATTTAGTGCATGCACCAGGCCTCAATTTCTGTACGACCGCTCCGGTCCCACACACACTCAATTTCTGTATGACTGCTCCGGTCCCACACACATTTCTGTATGCGAACTGCATGTATCACACCAATGTTTAGGACACGTAAAGTCCTTTAAAATGGGATTCACATACATTTTTGTGTGTGAATAGAAATGCAGAGACAGTATTTTGGCATTGTCTGCAGTTGAGATAATACTGTGTGACACTCCCAGCAGATAAGACAGTACTGAGTGGCACTAATTGCAGATGAGACAGTAATGAGTAGCACTACTTGCAGTTGAGATATTACTGAGTGGTACTGCATGCATATGAGACAGTACCAAGTGGCACTACTTGCACATGAGACAGTACTGGCTGACACTTTAGTTTCTTACCTTGTTTAGTTTTCCTAATGCTGAGATGAGATCCGCCCATTCACTGGTGTATTCAAAACTTTTCAATGCCTTCTCAACCTGAGTAATGTAGGATCTGTACTTGCTGTCATTTAGAAGTTCACACTCCTCAGTAAAAATTGACAAAGCACTCATTCTTTCTGAAATATATGTGTTTAGAAGCATGTGTAAACTAAAGATAAGTAATGACAGCTTAAACAGTATTGCAAAAATCATATGGTCAGCATTGTAAGATTTATTTTATAAATAACACATTCTACCAACTGGGTTTCTTGTTACTTTTTGGGGGAAAAAAACAGAGAGAATGATTTTGTCTATAACCAGGCAAGAGATGAGTTTGTGATTTAAGTATAAGGACCAGCTTTCACAGGTGGATGTCAAAACAATGGCATGACGAGATTACCAGCAGTCACTCAAAAGCTAAACAACTCAGGTTCTTGAAAAATACACCTAATGATACATTCATTTCAACATCTTCCTTGCATTTAAAATCAAAGTGAGTCCAAACTGAATTTTGCCTATTACTCAGAACAATGCAATGTATACAGCCTTTTCATTTTCCTGTTAAAATTAGAAAGACATTACGGGTAAATAGTGGCCATTATGAACTGCTATCAAGCCTGTGGTTGCTATTAAACTGACATTACAAAGATTTGATCATAAGTCAAAATTTATAACAATGAATGCAGGCGCTTCAGGTCAATGAAACCAAATTATTGCATCATTTCATTGCAAAGTTGTAGGAATAAAACAAAACAAAATGCAGGTATTTTAATGATGGTTGTAAGAGCTATCATTTTATAAGATCTATTCTTTATACATCAACCTCGGAGCTTGTGTGTCAAAAACTTACCAATTTTGGGAAGTATCACTATGGCCACCTCAGCATCTCTTTCTGAGAATCAATGATACTTGATTCCCATCAGAAAAAAGACAAGGATATTCCAAATGATTATTGAGTATAAGAACTGGTTCTCGCTTACTCTAAAACTGACACTGCCTGACTATACTAACCATGCATTTGAGAAGGTGCTATTTCATAATATCAACTAACAATCGGAATAAATGAAAATCATTCCATGTGCAGTCTAAATAACAATTAACTACTAAAATACAGATAGGAAAGAAATTGTACTGGTAGACAATGTGATAATGTAGTTCATCAATGTATACAGATATATAAATATATCAACAAACTATTTTTAGTGTAACCAGTACATGTTGGCAATTTGTCAAAATATGAATAATTCTGATAGACAAGATACCCTTCTATTGCAAGTTTTGCACAAGAATTGATATTAGGATAAACTTAAAGCATTTTAATCCATAATTTTACCATACAAGCACTGTGTGTGAAAATGTATAACATTTAATCCATAGTTTTACCATCATCATCATCTTTATTTCCTTCCATAGAAGATTACATGATATAAAAATAAACCATCTAAATACAATCAATAAATAAATAAAATAAAAATTTTAAATTTTTTTTAAATAATTAAAAAAAGTCATAATATAGAATACAAATTCTTACAGTATATCAATCAACAAAGTGTTCGTCAACTGCATAAGTTGCAAGTTTCAGTAACTTATTTGCAGAAGATAGCTGCACACTGCATGACAAAGTATGCTGCATACAGGACAAATAGCTTGGAGTTTTCTTTGTAGATTACACCTGTTGGTAATCTTTTACCTAGAAGATATTGTAGCTGCTCATCTTCTGCATTAAATAACATAATGAGCAGGCTCAGTGGAAAACTACTGTAATGTAATTTTGTTTACTGGATTTGATACTGACCAGAACAGACTTCAGTTCTGACTGATTTTTTTACAAAAAAATTATTTCGACGTAAACAATAAATAAATGAAAGACTGTATCTAGTTGCTGACCTTGATTCACAATCAGTGACAGTTTTGGTAAACAACTTTTTTTAGTTTTTATTTATTCTTTCTCAGAGTAAGAATAATTAAGTTGAGTCAAGGTCACAGCTGGTTGACATGATATTTATCATGTAACAAGCTTCCATTCCTTCCAGAAAGTTGAACTTTTGACCCCTATCCAGGAATTTGTTTTGCATTGTAGTCAGTTTTATATCTGATGTTATGATAAGAATTCTGTTAGTTGTGCCTTAACACTTGAGACGTCCAATTGTTTTATGTTGTGTCCAGTTTGGGCTGAGTTTTTTATTTTCTTCAAATTATTGAATTTAAAGTGTTTATTTTCCTTGGAAATACATAGTGTTCTGTTAATTCTTGGACAAATACATTCCCTGGAAATTATACAGAATTCAAAAACTGGAATAATATTTTCTGTGATTCAAAAAGGGACTGTTGACACATCAGTACAATGCTGACTATTACAGACGTCGTCGCCTTCCATCAAGATTTGAACTCACTTAGAACTTTTTGTTGATAGGACGTGTGGTTTTTAATTCTTGGATTATTTTTGGACCTAATTCGCAATACCGTAAGTTCCTTTGTCTCATTTTTCACACAGTATTTTAGGGAAATAATATATTTGTTTAATTTTACAAAGCTTGTTGTCTTCAGTCTTTACTGTTACATATTTCAAGAGCACAGACTCATAACAATATATATATATAATTCTTAATAGTTAATTGAATTATGTAAATACTATAAGCCTCTGCCTCTCTGTTATTGAATAAGGACATGATCTGCTTCCATTCTTTTATTGACTACAAGCATGTGTCATATCTAATAACCTGGACATGCTTTATGCCGTTGATCTATAAATAGTAAGATGAAGCAAAGGATACAATTTTTTCTTGGGCAATTTTTTAAATCCTTTTTATGGGGGCTTGGAAACATAAAAAAGAAATAAAGAATATAACTGAATGTTCATTAGTTTATAATAATAATTGGAATTCATCAAATCTTTAACTGAGTTGAGAAAAATTGATATCGTAAACATATTTTAAATGAGTTTTCTTCTTATTTTTGATCATTTAATGTTATACCATAAAAATAAAAACACAAAATTAATTAAAAAAATGAGGCAGAAGAATACTGTTATTGTTCTGAGTACAAGTCCAATAAAATAAACTGGCCACAATAATGGGACATCTGTTTGTTATATACTTATAAAATATGGTGTTGTTGTTGTTGTGGGGTTTAACGCCATTTTTCAGCACACGATAGGCTATGCATGGCGGCCAGTAATAATGGTGGAGGAGGAACCTGGGAAAACCCCAGGAAGAACCACTGACCCACGAGAAGCTACTGGCAGGCTTTCTCACATACCCACATTAGCCAAATCCATCTAAGGACAGAGGTGAGATTGCAGTGATCCGTAACGGAGAGCACTTTAGACCACTCTGCCCCCTATAAAATATGTATGCAGTTAATTGGAACAAGAGTTTGTTGCCTTAACTTTCTTTAACAGAATGTTTTTGTAACTATTAGATTAGTCAAGCATTGTCAGTAAAGTCTTAATTTCTACTTCTAACTCCTTAAACTGAATGGTGGAAACTTTGTAGTACTGACAATTTTTATTGGCAAATTCTGACCTATCTTGCGAATAAGATTTGCATATTTCATTGCTTAATTGCTCATTCTGTTTACAAAGCAATAACTTAATTCTGTAATTAATATGTAGCTGATAGGGTTTATACCCAAACTGTCAACTTTTTCTTGAACACTGTTATATAAATTTTTCACCAAGTCCATTACAATGACTTATCCCAAACGAGCCAAGATAACATTTTGGCCATGTGGAGAAAGCAAGGGAATGCCATAATAATAGTATTGTGCGAGGCCTGACAGAAATTGTTTCATTACAGCAGTAAATAACTGTAAAGAGAGACCTTTATGTTTCCTGATGAGACAAATGACTCTTACCAGTGTTGGGCCTGACACTGTAAAAGATAAAACCATCATCATCATACAGCTTCCCATCTTCACTATTACGTCTACTACCGGTACAATGATTTATTTGGTGACCAAGGGCTTGTTAATGCCAGTGATCCTTTTGAATTTGAGAGAATTTCTACTGTTTATGTGTACTTGCAAACAATGATAAGTTGATAGACAAATAATGACACTGAATCAATAAATAATGTCATGAAGCTTGCAATGGAGTGGAGACCACAAGCTAACCAAGAGATGACATTAAAATAGTATAATTCATAATGTTCACAGCAAGCTAAACAATTTAAATAGCAATATTCAGTTTTAAATAGCACAACCAATTTTAACAACCAAATTGTGATTTATTGCTAACAAACAATCTATTATGCATAGGATACAGGAATCAAAGGATTAAGCTGTATGTTGACCAAAATCCATTTCCTCGTGTAGGGGTTGGGAACCAGGTTAGCAATCTGACTTGAATCAGATTATTTCAGTCTCATCTCTAAGGCATTTACTTACTGCCATACATATAGTCTTTTCTGTTCTGGCTGCATGGGGACCATGCAATAGTCTTTTCAAAAGTTAGTTAAAGGCAATCATGCGAATATACACTTCCTATTATTAACACATATATTAATAATATTTCACAAACTAAAACAATTTTTAAAAAAAAATATTATAATAACCCAATATAAATATACATGTACTTTTAAGATATCAAAATGATGCATTTGAGTATACTGGAGTAAAAACATAAACACATAATTTCTTGTTGGCACATCCAAGATATTTTGCATAGTACATTCTCGAATCATATCAGATGTAAAAGTAAATGTAACTAAAATTTTAGTATCTTGAATTGCTATTCTTACAATCCCCAAAATCTTGCACATTTAGAACCCAACATTTCGTCCGCTTAATATTTGCAAAGCCTTGTTTTGTGGTGGTTCGGGCATCGCAATTCACATAGTTACATACCAGCAGATAATAGTCAAACGTCGCTTCTAAATGACAGTGCATCACTTTCGTTAATGTGAGAAATATTCAAATGACAATGGGTGCAGTGGACAGATATGTCACACCACCCGGGGTTATGCATCATCAACAGCTTGTTGACAACATACAGTAGACTTACCGTTTGTCTTTTGGCTTGTAACATTCCAATTTTTAAAATACCATGTCAGTGATTCTAAATATATTGAAGCAATGGATTATTACTGATGATTTCCTTTCAGGGAGTTAAAACTACGTTTCATGACAGTTGATAGTATATCTTCTATTTACGATAGCGACATTTGATTCATTGCCTACATATTACGTGAACAACTTCCTGAACAATTGAAACATTATAGAACCAGACTAGTTACAAGTCACTTCCGGGACTTTTATTTCACATCACGAACAATAACACGAAACTTTGAGCCTATAGTATTTGTGTTGACATGGAAAATTCTGGAGTGGTCGACAGGTTTTTCTCGATGGTCTTTATCGACCTTCGGATTTTAACACAAAATCCTTTAAAAAATTTAAGTCGTGTAGGAAACCAGTAGATTAAAATATTTGGTTGCCAGATCTTGAGGCCCTTTTGAAGTTCAGCCATATAGACGGTTCGGCCGTTCTCAAGTTTGACCCTAAAGTTCGTTTGATTGTTTATTTTTCGATGTTGTTGGAGACAGATCCTATTTATAAGTGGTTTCTTTTTATTTGTTGGCGAACTTGTACTAAGTCATCATGAATGACGGCAGTAGTATATGATGGCACTTGTGTTTCAATCGGGTTTTAATATTACCACCTCACAGTGCCATATTTATCAAATGAGTAAGGAGTCAATGGGAAATTAACATGACATAGTGACATTTACTTTAAAGGCAAATTAATATTATAAGTTATATTGACATTTTTCGAATAGAGGATCAAAGGAAATTATGTGGTCAGTTCGTATTTAACATATACCTACTATTTGTTATGCTTATTTAATTTGCATTGTTTGTTAGTTATTTGTTTAAAAAAAATTATATGCTAGGATAATTTTATTATGGACTTTACCCTGTCAAAAAAGGTTTAGTTTCTTCTTGACCTGAATCATTGATTTGAATATATATATATATATATATATATATATATATATATATATATATATATATATATATATATATATATATATATATATATATATAATAAACAACTAATACATAGCCAAGATTTTCTCCATGAGGATGGGTTTACTATTAAGATTATTATTAATAGAAGCAAACATATTTTTTACGAGTATAGGCTCTAATAAACTCTAACACAGAAAGAGGGAAACAACAAATTTAACAAATAATTTATCTTCAGTATAATAAGCTCAAAACTGAGAATGCTCTCTCAAAGCATCTCTATTAAAACTAACAAATGTGCGTAATGGAAAAACCGGAATTGCGAAATCGAAAGTGGGGGTCACGTGATCGTGTTTACACCAACAATGACCCTGACGACAACCAGTCATTTTACTCCAAGAAATGAAAAATAAAAAAAAATGTTTACATCTTAAATCATGTAGTCCCAGCATGACCTTGGAAACAACCAATCAATTTAAAATAAAATAGAACTTGTTTATGAAAGTAGCTACAAGTTCTGAAACAAGGTCAGAATTTAGATCAACACCTGGTGTTTATAAACTAACAGTTAAGGTCAAACAGGTTTCTGAAAAGGTATCATCTCTAGTGAATAAATTTGCTTTATAATAACATATAATAGAATAAAACATTTAAAACTGACAAACAATTAAATTAAAATAAATATGAATTAAATCAGATATACGTAACAATTTATTTGGGTCTAGATCTAGGTTATAAGAAATCCCCATTAAATATACATGGCATACCTGATGTATTCCCTTTCTCTATTATAATTTTAATATGATCTTCTAATTATAACTAAGATCTTAGCTTGTAAAATTGGATCCTTCAGGGATGAAATTATTTTTTTAGGTACTATTTTTATTATTATTATAGAAAATGCTAATTGTGACATGAGGTCAAGTAGATGACTATACAATCTTATCTGTCTAGAAACTTTTGCTGTAAGATCTGAGCAGAATTGTTAAAAAATGACTTTTGTATCGAGTAGTTCATTTGGGTTGGAAGTTTATTTATTCATTCAAAGTATTTGTTCACTGGAAATACAATGTCATCATTTAAAAATAATATTCTTGGACATATATATTTGAGGTTACAGTGAAATTTCAAATAAGGATATATTTCTAAGTATATTATTGTTATCAAACAAAAGGCTTTTGGCACAACACCTCAAGGGTAACTATAGGCACACGAATACTTCGGATTTAATTTGGATTTCCACTAAAGTTTATTCAGAATTTTAACAATTTGGACTTGTCTCTGTAATTGTAGGATTGTTTGAGATTTAATTCGCAATACCATATGTTACTTTTCTTTCATTTTTATTTCGTATGATAGGGAAATACGTTATTTGCTGAATTTTTCAAAGCTCGTTCCTTCTCGCTCTTTTCTATTGCTTATTTTAAGACTACCAAGTCGTAACACTGACCAGTATATATACCAACTGCCTAGCACCACTATCTACTGACCCGTATATACACTAACTGCCTAGCACCACTATCTACTGACCAGTATATACACCAACTGCCTAGTACCACTATCTACTGACCAACAACTACACCTTTACTGACAAATACCAAAATAACTAAACAAAATGCTGTTTGATACTGCTGATCGCTATATTGTTATTAAAATACAAATCCATTTCGTTGAACAACGAAATTGAAGTTGTTGACGGGAGATGCTCTCACATGGGCCCCTGGATTGATGTTGTCCGTCTGATAACAGTGAGCTTCAGGTAAAAGCAGCTGTTATTTAGAATTATGTAATCGTCTGTTTGTCGCGTGATTTCAAATTGAAAAAGGCTAAGGTAGTGAAAAACGGCATATGATGAAATTCGACTCACTGGAGAGTTTGCGTCGTAATTATTGTGGCATGGCGAATAAATATAGTTATATCTTCTAATACTCGCAATAATCTCGGTACATCATTTTGCTTGTTTAGTAATACAAAAAGTCGAGGCCTCTAACAGTATTAGTTCTATGATGGAGGGGGGGGGGGAGGGCAGCATAGAGTAATTATATCGGCGCCAATAAGCGGGAAGCATAAAGGCGAAAAAGGGAAATTATACCGTATATTGGTCAATAGGCTTAAAATAGAAATGTTATTATAGGGACAAACGTGTTTATGGGAACAAAAGTGTTTATTTGGACACGGGAAATGTAATATTAAAATGGTGAAGAGAAATTTAAGCTGTTCGTCTGTTAAGCGTCTGGCGTAGAGGAAAAGGTGGAGAGTATCGTGGGAGGCGCCCCCCGATGTCTCAGGTGGGCTCCAATCGGTCCATGATCGTTTTTGATTTTAGTTGACAAAAGTAAAACAAATTGGGTCTTGCACTCCTATTTAGATTATATTATAAATGTTGAATACAAACTCTGTGCCACAATATTCAGAGATTAGTTATAGAGTGGTTAAAAAGGTTAGAAATTTTAGTTTTTTGTCCAAGGTTGAGATACTTATTTTATCCTGAATATGTAAGCATATGTACCTATAGTTTATCTTATTGCTTCGCTAATGTAAGGGAGTGTTTTGGGCAATCAGATGCTGCATTGTACAGTAGGGCCCCGATGGTCTGGGTGTAGGACCACCTTTGAAATTCAGGTCCTGTCAAAGAACTATGTATCTAAATAACCAATTATCCCTACCTTGTGTAGCTGGGCCTGTTGGTCTGGGTTTAGGACCACGTTAGAGTGGATACGTTTTTACAGTAGAGAAAGAATATCCTTATTGTTATCATTTAGTGCCTATTTATCATTTCTTCAATATCAGGGGTCTTTAAGTAATAAGGTGCTGCATTGTGCAGTGGAGCCCTAATGGCCTGGGCTTCGAACCACGTTATATGCTTAATTTTGTGTGGGCCAGGTAAATGAGTTTCGTCTAATTTTCAGATAGCCGCCTTGTGTGGCTGTACACGATGGTCTGGGCTTAGGACGACCTTCTATTATATAAGTTTTATGTATGGGGTCCATGAGTTTGACTTTTATGGTGTTCCCTCCTTGGATATCTCGATGGGTGCAGTCACCATGAAAAGAAGTAAGATTTTATTTTCTAGAGAATTATTCCTATAGTAGGATAGAGATGCATGCAAAATATAATACAATAGAATAGCAGAAGTATAAGACTATATAATTAAAGGTTGAAGAAGTTAATGGGGAAGGGGTGGTTGGCATTGATTTGTTATTGAGTCGTGTTTTAGTAGTTGTTTAAGGTCTAATTTGCCTTTTTGTTGTTTTGAATCCTGTTTCAGGTTATGGATTATTCGATCAGGGCTTTCTCTTTATCGGGGTAGAATTACTTCTGCCGATGAGGACGGAGATTGGCCAACATCCTGGGAACCATGTCTTTGAGATGGACTGCTATAATCAATCCCCCACCCCAATGCTGAAAACCTTTCCTCTCCTGTTCTAGACTGATGTGACCAATTGTCAGTTAAATGTGTGATGCGAGTTTGTAATTTAGTTCTGCTCTCAGTTTGATGTAATTCTGCTTTGACTGGGGTGCATATTAAGTTGTTTTGACTGTCTCTTTAAAGGAGTGCAATTGCTCCCACCGATGAGGACGGGAATTGGCTTACACCCTGACCACCATTTTCCCGGGGGGGGGGGGGAGGGGCGGAATGATATTACCAGTCGTCTCCCCAATTGCCTCTAGCCTATTTTCTCCTGTTCCAGGCAGATTTGGAAAGCTGGTTGCATGGGTCACTAGCCGAGATTAAATGGTTCCTCTCAGGTGTGTCAGATAGGGCAGTTGAGACCTACTTGTGTTATACATGGTATAAATCTTCTAAAACTGCTGACAAATAGTGTTGTACAAGTTTTGATTCTATTGATGACTTTCAGGCATCCAGGCTTGCCAGCTTTGCGGGGAGAATGTTTCTATTACTTGTTTTTACAAGTCGTATTGTTTGACTTGTGCCCTTCATTCGTGCTGTCCCTTTCCCCATGTCAGATGATTAAATATGTTTATCATGAGAATGACACTTAAAGGTCAAAAGTGTTTATAGGGTCAACGTAAACAAACAGAGGCAATACTTATACAACACAAAGACAATAATTTTGTGCAATAATAGAAGAACATTTTTTTTATAAAAAAAAAATGACAGGTATCTGAAAAGGGCCGTTGTGGCTTGTTAACCGATCACAGTTAACATACGCGAGAGCGTGCTGGAAATTCTTCTCTTCCTTAAACATCGTCGCACAGCGGGACTTTACATCAAGACGCTATTCAGACACCCTTGACTTTCCACATAAATCTTTCTTTTCCAAATAGCCGTACATGTAACCTTCGCAATAGTCCACATTGGGTAGTCAAGGCTGAACAGCATCCCCGAAATTAGGGTAGACGAGTCAACGTTTGTCCACATCTTGTCATGAGAAGATGCGAAACCATTGGACAAGCCATTGGTATTTGTAGTCTACGTTTGACATGTTTCACCAATCTAAAACTGTGCTACAAAATTCAGATAGAATAAAGAGTCTCTCTTCCAATCAGAAAAGAGCTGCGTGTGACGTCGCATGCAAAATATAGGTGTGCCAACATTCGTGCGCAGTGAATCGATGCAACATAGTTTGAGTATGGCGGAAGCTAAGATGACGATTTATTGGGGCGCGCTTGGGGAGGAGACAAGGAGTGATGACATGGAGCTACTAAAACAGCCGCAACCATACTTCCAGAAGAGAAATGATTTTAATTGGGATTTAGTAAATTTTCTTTCCTTTTTGCAAGAATTTGTACTGGTAACAGTACCTTCGCTGCCTTCTTCTTCCTCACCTAGGGTAGCTGATTTTAGACAGACAGAAGGAAGAACTAAAGAAATTATTATGTTAACAGAAAGAAGCAGAGCAAGCCTTTGTCATTCAACAACAACAGCAAGAAGAGGAAAGAGGAAAACGAGAGGAAGAAGAGGAGAGAAGGACGGTGCAAGACAAACGTTGACGGTGCTACTAGACATTTTGGATGAGTTAAAGTATCTGAGACAAATCTTTCAGACTTCAACTCGACTCGAGAGAAAAAGACCCTTACGTATCAAACATTCCAACACAACTATCATCACCTCTACACTTACTATCATTGATCGACCATCAGCAGCAACAACTACCATATCAGCCACATTAACAGGAGTAAGGCTTGGCCGCTGCAAGGGCAAAAGGCAGATAAAGCTAATCGTGTTCATCCATGAGTTTGTTAAAAACAAAACTCACTCAACAGTCCTTTTAAGGACCATCCATCACTCTAGAAAAGAGGTACTACTCAAAGACTGCCAGATCATGTCAAACTTAAATCCCTTTTCCCATCATGATTGAATATGTTGCTAGTGTGAGTGCGTGCGTGTAGGCCCCTATTATACAAATCAAGATCATGAGCCACTTACGTTTTCGTTTGGTATATTTATTTAAAAATCACAATAAAATTTCACAACACATCACCATAAGACTATTTTCTTCACTCTTTCTTTTTCCATTTGAATTTCTTCACTGGCACAGGTTCTTCGTCGCTGAACTTTCTTTTCTTATTATTTTCTTTTCTTTCTGGACTGGCATGGGATTATAGTTTTCGGAAAATCTCACATCTTTATCCTGTTGTTTCTTTAGTTGTTTCTCTTTTTTTTTCTCAGGGCACCCTGAACACCAATGCCCTTTCTTCTGACAATGATACCAGTTATCTAGACTTCATTCTGTCTATCTTTTCTTCTGTCGTTTTTGACGATTTGATCATTCTGGAGTCCAATGTTCTTTTTCTGACAGATATAGAAAGTATCCGAAGAGGAGAAGTAGTCCGTCGTTTTCTTGAAGTACAACTTTCGCAATGATACCTCTCAAAGCTCTGACCAGAAGCTTGATCTGTGTTGGCTTTTCCATCATGACTGTCTGAGAACTGACTCAATATTCTGACGTCTAAGACTACTAACCATATATATAAGGACCCCTGCGTGTAAAATCTAGTCAACTGAAATTTTGCAATCAAGACGAAACGATCGCACTATTTCAATGCGAAACCAGAAGAAAATAAAAGGCCACAACGTGACATATCGCCTCACACACGGGAGGAACTGTTGGCTCAAATCCATGCCAGCGATTTCAAAGACGACATGAATGACCCTGAAATATTGTCTTATATTCAGAGGGTTTTGTACAGCGTCATTTTACGAGAGTCAGATGGTAATGAAGTTCCCACGTGTTCATTTTTCACCGGTAGTGATAAGTCACTATTTCATACTAGACTTTCTCCTTGAAAAGTTCTGTCAGGATAGTCGATGGACGTGCATTTTCCATACTCTTTTGGAGACATCCTCGATGTGTTCGTTTCCCAAAAATTCAATGGAAGGTGGGGATGGTCACTTTTAACATTTTACCACACTTGTAAGAGTTTCTCTTCTGAGGTAAGGCTCCGTACATCGTCCGGATACTCTTTTGTTTTTCTTCTTGACTCATAATGAACATTTGTCGTGTTGCAATCGACTAGGGTGAAAGATTTGATAACCATTACAATGTTCTTTGGTTAGGTGCGTGATTCTTTCAGACATCCATAACAACGGTCTTTGGTTAGTTTATGATTCTTTCAGACATCCATAACAATGGTCTTTGGTTAGTGTATGATTCTTTCAGACAACCATAACAATGTTCTTTGGTCAGGTGTGTGATTTCAGACAACCATATCAATGGTCTTTGGCTAGTGTATGCTTCTTTCAGACAACCATAACAATGGTCTTTGGTTGGGTGTGTGAGTCTTTCAGACAACCATAACAATGGTCTTTGGTTGGGTGTGAGTCTTTCAGACGACCATAACAGTGGTCTTTGGTTGGATGTTTGATTCTTTCAGATAACCATAACACTGGTCTTTGGTTGGGTGTGTGATTCTTTCAGACAACCATAACAATGGTCCTTGGTTGGGTGTATGATTCTTTCAGACAACCATAACAATGGTTTTTGGTTGGGTCTGTGATTATTTCAGACAATCATAACAGTTGTCTTTGGTTGGGTGTGTGAGTCTTTCAAACAACCATAACAATGGTCTTTGGTTGGGTGTGAGTCGTTCAGCTAAGTCTTCACAGAGAATTTGTAACTGATGCTGTTCTGGATATATATATATCGCGTTTCAGGAGTTCACCTGAACCAGCGCAAACCGAAGTATTATAAAAAAAAAGTAGCAACGGCATTTCGTACGACAATCATTCAGGAGGACATGCTTATTGGGGTTTCGCTTCATTCCAGACTACTCTCTAAAATCAGTTCAACTTCGCGCGAAAGTTCAGGAGGCTAGGCAAGGGTGGGAGCATTATAGAGGGAGTGGAAATATTAACTTAGTTATAATAAGGATCATCGGGAAGTTATGGGGGAAGTGTTTTAACCCCAATCAGTAACGCATGTTACAAATGAAAACAAAGCTAAAAAAAAGTTAATAATAATGATAAGTAAATTACTAATGGAAACCGTCACTAAATTTAATGGAGTTCATTCAAGCGTAAAGATCTCAGTGTAAATTACATAGCAAAGATCTCAGTGTAAATTACATGGCAAAGATGTCAGTGTCAATTACAAGGCAAAGATGTCAGTGTCAATTACACGGAAAAGATCTCAGTGTAAATTACATGGCAAAGATCTCAGTGTAAATTACAAAGCAAAGATCTCAGAGTAAATTACATGGCAAAGATCTCAGTGTCAATTACATGACAAAGATCTCAGTGTCAATTACAAGGCAAGGATGTCAGTGTAAATTACAAGGTTAAGATCTCAGTGTCAATTACATGGAAAAGATCTCAGTGCCAATTACATGGCAAAGATCTCAGTGTAAATTACAAGGCAAAGATCTCAGTGTCAATTACATGGCAAAGATCTTAGTGTCAATTACAAGACAAAGATCTCAGTGTCAATTAGATGGCAAAGATCTCAGTGTAAATTACATGGCAAATTTGCATTTCATTGAACGTTTTACACCAATTACAGGCAGATCAACGAGTAAAATACGGTAGAACAAAAATGTGATGCCATAATAAATTTAAAATACCGGTTCTCCGGGAACTAAATTGTTCTAGTAAACATTATATCCGGATTGATAGAGCATTCTAAAATTCTGAGCAAAATGAGTTTGTTTCAGTTCCTTCTAGACAGCAGAGTAAAGTCATATCACTTAATTGTTTCGTTTCATATGTTGCGACTTCACTATTTCCTACAAGTTTTGTTAGCAAGATACATGTATGTATGCTATACGAATGTAGCAAGGGGCCTCATTGGGGACTGGATACATCTATATTTTAATTGAGTTAGCCTCGTTAAATAAATAAATAATAATAATAATAATAATAATAATAATAATAATTATTATTATTATTATTATTATTATTATTATTATTATTATTAAAACATTAATTGCATGATCGCATTATGCTAACACGGTTTCTATTAAAGGTAAACGTGATGTCTCCATATCAGTTACCTCTAAAATATTAAATATGGACATATATGCAACATCTGAAAATGTCGACTCAGTGCGATAAGATATTAGCGAGATATTTAAATGTACGTGTCAAAATATCCCCCTCCCCTACGTATATATACTACTTTGTCAGTTTCAGTGACTCAGGTTCATGCGATTGTGACGTTAATGAGGGAACCCTTAATTGCGAATCAGTATTGTTCATCTGTTGTCGAGTGTGAAGCTTATCTGGAGTATTTTCTGACTGCTTGTAACATTCAGCATGGGAAGGATGTGTGTCATTGGTGGATGTAGCAGTATGTAGGGCCGGATCGGGGGTGGGGGGTGGGGTGGGACCATCGTTTTATTCTTGCGCAAGATTATTGGGTATTATGCACACTTTGAGTAAATAGACACATACATTTTGCTTTGGTGCCCTTTCGAGCAAAGTCAGGGCCTTTTAAAATTTTGGACACCCCGTCCCCATTTGACCTGATCCGGTCCTGGTACGAGTCCTCGCCGTTTCAGCATCCCGAACAAAATAATATAATGAATCAGTTATACTTAGCAAGTTGTTCTCCACCTGTTTTTTTTTTTTTTTAGACTGGCGGCGGAGACCAACGTTATTCTGCACCACTCGTGCTGAGCCGTCCGCACTATGTATCTTCGGATGATCGGACCGCGCGCTATTAATTAATAAATTTATTTAGACTAACCTTTGTATCCAGACGGTAAGTATAATCCCTCTTCTAATGATCCACAGCGTTAAATTCTTTAGAATACACACTTTTTAGTACAAATCCCTGTCAGAACAGAACACCTGTATTCATCGGCTGTTGACCTCAGAGTTGAATTACCCACGCATGCGTGTAAAGCAGCATCACCACAAGGTAAGAGTAACGCGTGAAAACGGTCTTGCGAGGCATATAGCATTAGGAACTTGCTGACGCTTGGGTGGGAGCTGTGTCGTTACATACATACATACATACATACATACATACATGTTAATACTTAACACTACTTATAACATGATTAGTATGAGAACTTTATTAATAATATTTACAGTGGTATTTAATAATGTTGTTGTTGTGAGGTTTAACGCCATTTTTCAGCACACGATCGGCTATACATGGCGGCCAGTATTAATAATACAAAAATACATGCGTAATACATATATACGTCTGTTATAATTGCAAAAAGATATCAGGAAGGAAATCTAAGAAAGGGAAGAGCAAAAAAGACTGTAAGTGAAAAGACTGTCGACTGAAAATTCGAGTATACAAAGACAATTCTCATCAGAGGGATGGAAGATAAAGTAAGAAGACACGTTGTCAGAGAAAATGATGGCCCATCAATTGTGTCCTTTTGACAGCAAGACATGGTCAAATTCCACAACAATAACAACAGAAAATACTTTATCCTGGGGCACAATCTAATTACAAGTAAGCCATGTTATATTTGTTTCAGAGCATTAATGTCTTTATATGTCAATTAGGTCAAGCTAACTCCATCTAACATCTATGAAGGAACAACCTACATTAGTAGTATCTGGGGTCACCCTAGCGTCAAGTGGACTTACCATGCAAAAACAGTCGATTCACTCTGGCGTCAAGGGGAATTTAACATGGGAAATTTTAACATGGATGGAACTGTAGAGCGTCAAGGGGAATTGAACATGGAAATTGAACAGGACCAGTACTTTAACGTCAATGGGACTTTAACGTTAAAATATGGGGTTTGCACTTTGTCGTCAATGGAAATTGAACATGGGAATGTCACCTGGATGTCAATGGGAATTGAACTTTGGGTGACGTCATGAGGTTTATAGGGTCAAAACATTTTATAGGGATTTTAATGTATTTGTAAGGACAAAGGGTAGATAGGGACAAACATACAAATACACATTTAAACACACAGAAAAGACGACAGAAATGTTCTAAAACAAACCTCACAGAGCTCAAAAAATGGCTCAAAAAAGAAAAGTCTATTGTATGGGTTCAAAACATTTATTCAAGTATATACATGGGCTCTCTGGCCTGTGCTTTGGTCTAAGCACTATCCATTTAATACATAAACATTTCTACATCAAACAAACCTATTTACTAGTTATTTAGTTCTTGGCTCTAGTAAACCTGTTTACATTTAATGTTCATTTATAAGAAAAAACTAACACAAAACAAGTAACATGCAATCAAATAGGACAAAGTTCATGTTTCTCTCTCTCTATTCGTCTCACACGTTGTTAAAAATCTGGTCAGCTAGCACTTGTGTCCCAGCGTAGATATTTCCCATCACTTAATCCGTTTCATTCATAAATCGGCTGTTATATCCATCGTGCTAGGTACACTTATCAGTAAGCAGATCAAGTGCAGTCATCGTCTTCTTCCCATGGAGGTACAATGTATACCATATGAATGGTTACTTTTCCTTCGTTGATGTCAAATTTTCCTCTCATCGACTGCACGTCTTCAATAGCCCTAAAAAGTTTGGACGAAGTTATTTCTGCAGGTGTGCTAAATCCGAGACATACAGGTGAGTTCAAACTGTCGCGATACATAGATAGGCTCAAACGACCTCGATCTTTGACTTGGCAATGACATTTGAGTTCCTCTAACAGTGAGTCAAGTAGGTCCGTAATGAAACCTGCTACTTCCTCGGCTGAAATGTCAGACGCGAAGTCTCTAAATTTCACCGTGTAGGTGTAAGTTGTCGTTCTAAATTTTCTTGAGGTCGCTGTCTGAGTCATTTGGATGCTAAAATACTCCTGTAGGTCTACTGAATCCTTTCCCTTCTTGGACGCACTTTGCTGTGACGGTATGGTAGTGAAAGAGGTCAGTGATGTTTGTTCCTTCTCTTTTTTCATCTGCGTAGAGTGATTCATCTTTCTCGTTGCTTGTCCTCGCAATGAAGTGTCGTTCTTGGAAGTCGTCCTTTTTATACTGGGTGATATCAGTATGTCCATAAGGTAAAGTTTTGTGGTCTGGAAGTTTCACTAGCTGCACGTAGTTTGTCATGGCGTTAGTACATAAATAACTAAGATGTGTTACTGCATTGGTGATGTGATAGTGAGGCAAAGAATCACACCTGAGTTTCTCGTTGGACTTGAGTCTTACGCTCTATACTTGCTGTTTGAAGGGATTCATTTTTTCTCAATTGGTCTTAGTAGTGACAATGAACTGTTGGTCTTGGACGTTGTCCTTTTTTATATGCTGACCAATATTGATGTGACCGTACGGCAAAGTAAAGTGGTTGGGAAGTCGCACTCGCTTCTGGTACACGATTTGATAGACTTTTTCCAAGGGTCGACTGACGATGTGGTGAGTGGGTAAACGTACAATCTTGTTCGGCTGGTAGGTGGTCACTTTAAAGTTTGCATCCTCTCCAGACTGCAATGCTTCTTTCAATACGCCAAAGTTGACCACGCGAATGGTACGATAATTCAGAGTCAATCCTTTCACTTTACACTCTGTGTGCACTTCTCCTTGTGGGTCCCGGTATTCGTAGCCGTAATTTTTAGGACCGCCACTCGCGAAACTTAGAATCTTGTCGTCAGGATGTTCGTCTGTCCAGGCTCCTAAACGGTCTCCTTCGATGTTAGGGTGTTGCTGACCCGGTCGATCCATGTAGATGCAACTGTCCGTGTCAAAGTACAGGACGCGATCCCCTAACAGTTCTAAAGCTTCGTACAATTTTAAGCGAGCATGAGCTGTCACGTAAGCCGCAATGATGACATTTCCAAAAGGGTCGTCTTGTACAAAGTCCAAATCTTCTTCGTAATTGACCAAGAGCAAATTCTCTCGAACGACGTCCACGTGTTTCATGTATTTGGTTTTGTCGTGAATCATCTGGAAGTAGCGGGAAGGTTCTGTCAAATATTCCGTCTTGGGTAAACACGGTCGTTGTGCCATTTTACCTCACAAGCAATTTAACATCACTTTGGCAAACGATCGCCTGCCTTCGTTTTTCTCGATGTGGTCTAAAGTGATGCCTTCCTGTTCCCGGTATTTCTCTTTGAATTTTTTTTGGTCTTCGGGAGTGTGACACCAGGAAGGATAGCCGCTGGCTTCTTGCTTCAGTTTCAAAAAGGCATCCACGTAGTCTGCGAAAATGCCTTTCTGAGTAGGGTCACCCTTGTGGTATTGTTGTGTCTTGGGAAAGTGGCAAATTTCGTACACTTCTAACAGTTGGTATCCCATGTCCATAGCTTTGAACAATTCTACGCTGACCCAGGTTCCCGTCAAGGCCCGTTCTTCCTGGGTGTGCTGACAAGGCTGATCTTGGTTGCACGTTTCGGCACAAGTACGGCACAAGCGAAACATCAGTTTGCCTTGACAATGGTGAGGTAAGACGGGATGGTATAGGTTCGTGGGAGGCAAAACTTTGCACTTGATCAAGCCTTCGTATTGTCGAATGTTTTTCAGGTCGATGTGTTCCGTCAGCAATCGCGGGTGCCCAGTAGGAAAGCGACAATATTTGCACACGTAGGGATACAGCGAACACACATCCAAGTATTTGATTTCTTCTCCTTTCTCTTCGTCGGCTTGGTACAGCAAACAGGTGGCATTGGTCCTTCCTCCGTACAAACTATCCCTCGGGTTCAACGGGTCCATGAACTGGTAACTTTCCACGACACGTTTAAACACGGGATCGATTTTCAAACGGTGATCGTATTCGTGTTCCCACATTTCCACCACTTGGTATCCTTGCTGTTCTAACTTCAAGCGTCGCTGACAAGTGTCCTGGTACAGGTCTTCCATGGTCCGTTGTAAAAACTGATTTTTAGTGTCACGGTCAGGGTGGCAGACGGGACATCCGTGAAATAAGCAACCGTTAAACTCATACACGATCTTGGGGTTTTTTAAGTCCCAGCCATCGACCGAATACGTTCCGATGGTCCTTTCGCCTCCTCCGTTGCGGGCATGCTGAATCCATTTGCTTTCCTTGTCGCACAAGTAATGTAACCAGCGTAGGGCTTTGACCGAGTATTGACGCTTGACATAGTTGGTCGTTTGAGGACTGATGACAGCCACGGTCTTTTGAGGCATGAATCGTTGGCGGTACACTAAGGAACACGCTTTGGCAATGGTGCAAGCTTCTTTCAAAGGATCGACCCCTCCGTGTTCCATGAACAGTTCTCGAAATTTTCCACAGCAACGTCGTAAAATGTCCACGTCGGAACGACAATACTTTAACATTTCTTCCTGAAAGTCGAAGGGGTCAGAGGCATGAGCCTGGTACCAAGCGTAGAAATCTTCTCGTTGTTCGGTACGCATGTTGTCGGGGTCGTAATAGTGAGCCTCAGGCAAATGGGGTAGAACGGCATGTTGATTGGCTTCCGTATTGAAAAAGTGTGGAAAGTACCCTTTAGCCATTTCTGTCATTCCAAACGTTTTAGGCATTCGACTCAAAGGCATGGCCAAGTAACTCATCGAATCTTTAAACTGCACTTGTCCCACTTGCATGAAAATGATTTTGGCTCCTTTCAAAGTGACTTTAGGACGTTCGGTGCCATGTTCCGTATAGTACCTCAAAAGAAACCGTCCATCGTATCCGGAGAAATTGTGAGCCATCACTGTGGCATGGCGATGACAATCTCGGTAACGTTCGATGTCCTCTTTGCTCCATGTCTTGTCGATGGGGTCTAAGACCCATTTGGCAAAATCGTCTAGCGTCTTTGGTCCTCGAAAGATTTTTTCACGCCCTCCAGGAATTTTGCTGCAGTGAGGGCAATAACTGAAGATAGGTTCTTGAATACACATCTCGCACGCTCGATGAGCCACGCAGAAATTAGGAATGTGAATGCCAGTCTCTTGCATGCATTCGAAATCGAAAAAGATGAAATTGCCTTTCTTCTTGTGACCGTCCTCTTTCTCTGGTGGGGGTTGGTATTTTTGCACGTAACATTGGTGTTCCAAGTCCACGATGTGGTGACAAATGTGACATTTTTTCTTTCCTGAACATACGTGTGCCTTGACACTATTGGTACGTATGCCTTGTCCACACGCGGGGCACAATCTCAGCAGTTGACATGCGCATTTCTTCTGTGAACCTTGCGTCTTCAAATGTTGTTGGTAACAGGTAGGGCTGACAAACGTGCGCAGACAAGTTGAACAAGGCACTGGTTCTTCGCTCAGACAGGGTTGAGAGGCCAAACATCATGAGCATTTCCATCCACAATGTTTGTGTTGCTCTCGATTATTATAACCATAGTCACATTTCTCACAATAATAAACATATCCCAGGAATCCAGTGATACTGGTAATGGTATCGAAATGTTCATCGTGATGATAAAGGTGAATGTATTTTCCGTCCTTAAAATGTTGGCCTCGAAACAACAGAGGCCCGCGCATTTCTTGAGGGTGCACTTTCAAGGTGTAGCGTGGAGCTAGGGCATCTTGCAATTTTTGCATCTCAGGAATGCCACAGGGTGTGTCTTTGGACAGTCCGGCTTGTTGTAACAGGAGTTCTGCTTCATTTCGTTGTTTGGCTCGGTCGGATTGTTGAATAGTTTTCCAGGTTCTTTTCCATTCTACCGTGTCGTTCTTGTTGGCATGGGTTCGTCCCACCACGATGGCACGGGCTAAACACATCTGGTCATGAGGGTTGTTAATTCGGACGAGACTTGTTTTGGTGTTGCGAAGGTCGTCCACCAATAAGACCTTTTTGCGTCCTGTCCCTTGAGGAAGAGAGACGTGAGCCATTTTCAGTGTGGCTTTACCATCGGTGATGTCAAACTTGTCATTGGATTGTTGCACCTGTTGTATCTTGTCCATGACTTTGGAAGGGGTCAGTTCTGCGGGTCTGCTAAACTCGATCCAAACAGGGGATTTCAAGCTGTCGTGTTGTATGGATAGTGACAAGCGATCGTCTTCTTTGGGTTGACATTGTCGCTTGAGTGTGGTGAGCAAAGAATCCCACATCTCGGTGATGAACCCTTCTGCTTTCTCCAACGGTACGTCGGACTTGAAATCTTTAAACTTCACCGTGTAGGTGTAAGCCGTGGTTCTAAATTTTCTAGAGGAGCGCTTTTCCGTCTCTCGAATGTGATAGTACTTTTCAGGGTTGACTGGTGAACTTTGGTTTGGAGTAGACTCTCTCTGTCTGGTCGCAGACGTGGAAGGTGTTGGTTCAGGTTCGCTCATGTCTTCTATTTGAGCGAACACTTCTTTTCGTGTGTGAGGCGATACGTCACTTCGCTGCCTCTTACGTTCTTCTTCTCTCTCACTGAAATCGTGCGATCGTTTCATCTCGATTGCTGATTCAGAAATGATTTAACCAAGTTCATTCTTTCCATATATACCCTCTCTACCTCTCGTTGTGACAATGACTTGGTATATTTCACAAGGCAAGTGAAAGCCAAGCATATAGGAACCCAACGACAGCGTTGCGTCTTAAACACCTCATGCATCTTGACGACCCTTCGATTCAAACCCTACCACGAAAGAAAATAGTTGCAAGAAAAATAAAACAGACAGTTGGTGTCTTCAAGAGAGCTAGAGACGGCACTGTGTCGCTGGGACACGTACGTACGTACTCCAGAAAACTACGCTACTCGACAACGTGAGTGTGCTTGTCAAAATGTTTGAATAAGATTAAAAATGTTTGTCAGTTTCAAAACGCGAACCAGTACTGTGTCCGTTTAATATTTGATGTGGCAAGAAGAAATGGTACAATACGCAAGAAAGGGTTTGTACGTTTGCACTCCAATCTGTCTGTACTGCAATGGTAACAGCGCTCTTGCGTTGCCATTATTTTGCCACACTACCTTTTAAATAAAACAATGCATCACTCATCATAAACGATTTCATTGGCTATACTTATTTTCTTACCGCTTTCGCTTCGAATTGACTTCAGTACCTTTTCGCACAGCGACAAGATCGGACGTGTTTTTTTATTCTGCGTCTGGTCGCTACACTACTTGCCCTGAATTTACAACCAAACAATGTGTTACACATTGTAATTGACTTCATTGGCTAACCGATATTTTCCACTTCTGTCTCTGTTGATGTGAGTGTGCTTGTCAAAATGTTTGAGTAAGATTAAAAATGTTTGTTACTTTCAAAACGCGAACCAGTACTGTGGCCGTTTAATATTTGATGTGGCAAGAAGAAATGGTACAATACGCAACAAAGGGTTTGTATGTTTACACTCCAATCTGTCTGTACTGCAATGGTAACAGCGCTCTTGCGTTGGCATTATTTTGCCACACTACCTTAAAAAAAACCCCAATGCATCACTCATCATAAATGATTTCATTGGCTAAACTTATTTTCTTACCGCTTTCGCTTCGAATTGACTTCAGTACCTTTTCACACAGCGACAAGATCGGACGTGTTTTTTTTTATTCTGCGGCTGGTCGCTACACTACTGTCAACAAGCCCTGAATTTACAACCAAACAATGTGTTACACATTGTAAGTGACTTCATTGGCTAACCGATATTTTACAATTCTGTCTCTATTGATGTGAGTGTGCTTGTCAAAATGTTTGAGTAAGATTAAAAATGTTTGTCAGTTTCAAAACGCGAACCAGTACTGTGGCCGTTTAATATTTGACGTGGCAAGAAGAAATGGTACAATACGCAACAAAGGGTTTGTACGTTTACACTCCAATCTGTCTGCACTGCAATGGTAATAGCACACTTGCGTTGGTATTATTTTGCCACACTACCTTTAATAAAACCCCAATGCATCACTCATCATAAACGATTTCATTGGCTATACTTATTTTCTTACCGCTTTCGCTTCGAATTGACTTCAGTACCTTTTCGCACAGCGACAAGATCGGACGTGTTTTTTTATTCTGCGGCTGGTCGCTACTCTACTTGCCCTGAATTTACAATCAAACAATGTGTTACACATTGTAAGTGACTTCATTGGTCAGTCGATATTTTCCACCGCCTTAGCTTCAAATTGGTTTCACTTGTTATTCGCACCGTGAGATGATCAGACACGTTTTTCTGTACCTGACCATTAGTCACTTCACAAACAATAAAACTAAAACACAAATGATCACGCCATGAGCGGCTCATGGAAATTATGTTAGTCATGTTACGAAATATAGCACGACTTGTTTGGATGTACTTTTCTGTGGTCACTCTTTAATTACATGCGTCTTCAGTTCACTCTTGTGATATTTTTTGTAAAGGGTGTATTGTTTCTATGGATGTGATTGTGTTATGTTCTATATGTTCTTTTATGTTTTCAGTGATTTTACTTTATATCTATATTTTAATTTAGATGTATAGACTATGTAGTCTGAAATAAAGAATTCTTATCTTAAAAAACACGTCCGATCTTGTCGCTGTGCAAAAAGGTACTGAAGTCAATTCGAAGCGAAAGCGGTAAGAAAATAAGTTTAGCCAATGAAATCGTTTATGATGAGTGATGCATTGGGTTTTTTTTTAAGGTAGTGTGGCAAAATAATGCCAACGCAAGAGCGCTGTTACCATTGCAGTACAGACAGATTGGAGTGTAAACATACAAACCCTTTGTTGCGTATTGTACCATTTCTTCTTGCCACATCAAATATTAAACGGCCACAGTACTGGTTCGCGTTTTGAAAGTAACAAACATTTTTAATCTTACTCAAACATTTTGACAAGCACACTCACATCAACAGAGACAGAAGTGGAAAATATCGGTTAGCCAATGAAGTCAATTACAATGTGTAACACATTGTTTGGTTGTAAATTCAGGGCAAGTAGTGTAGCGACCAGACGCAGAATAAAAAAACACGTCCGATCTTGTCGCTGTGCGAAAAGGTACTGAAGTCAATTCGAAGCGAAAGCGGTAAGAAAATAAGTATAGCCAATGAAATCGTTTATGATGAGTGATGCATTGTTTTATTTAAAAGGTAGTGTGGCAAAATAATGGCAACGCAAGAGCGCTGTTACCATTGCAGTACAGACAGATTGGAGTGCAAACGTACAAACCCTTTCTTGCGTATTGTACCATTTCTTCTTGCCACATCAAATATTAAACGGACACAGTACTGGTTCGCGTTTTGAAACTGACAAACATTTTTAATCTTATTCAAACATTTTTGACAAGCACACTCATGTTGTCGAGTAGCGTAGTTTTCTGGAGTACGTACGTACGTGTCCCAGCGACACAGTGCCGTCTCTAGCTCTCTTGAAGACACCAACTGTCTGTTTTATTTTTCTTGCAACTATTTTCTTTCGTGGTAGGGTTTGAATCGAAGGGTCGTCAAGATGCATGAGGTGTTTAAGACGCAACGCTGTCGTTGGGTTCCTATATGCTTGGCTTTCACTTGCCTTGTGAAATATACCAAGTCATTGTCACAACGAGAGGTAGAGAGGGTATATATGGAAAGAATGAACTTGGTTAAATCATTTCTGAATCAGCAATCGAGATGAAACGATCACACGATTTCAGTGAGAGAGAAGAAGAACGTAAGAGGCAGCGAAGTGACGTATCGCCTCACACACGAAAAGAAGTGTTCGCTCAAATAGAAGACATGAGCGAACCTGAACCAACACCTTCCACGTCTGCGACCAGACAGAGAGAGTCTACTCCAAACCAAAGTTCACCAGTCAACCCTGAAAAGTACTATCACATTCGAGAGACGGAAAAGCGCTCCTCTAGAAAATTTAGAACCACGGCTTACACCTACACGGTGAAGTTTAAAGATTTCAAGTCCGACGTACCGTTGGAGAAAGCAGAAGGGTTCATCACCGAGATGTGGGATTCTTTGCTCACCACACTCAAGCGACAATGTCAACCCAAAGAAGACGATCGCTTGTCACTATCCATACAACACGACAGCTTGAAATCCCCTGTTTGGATCGAGTTTAGCAGACCCGCAGAACTGACCCCTTCCAAAGTCATGGACAAGATACAACAGGTGCAACAATCCAATGACAAGTTTGACATCACCGATGGTAAAGCCACACTGAAAATGGCTCACGTCTCTCTTCCTCAAGGGACAGGACGCAAAAAGGTCTTATTGGTGGACGACCTTCGCAACACCAAAACAAGTCTCGTCCGAATTAACAACCCTCATGACCAGATGTGTTTAGCCCGTGCCATCGTGGTGGGACGAACCCATGCCAACAAGAACGACGCGGTAGAATGGAAAAGAACCTGGAAAACTATTCAACAATCCGACCGAGCCAAACAACGAAATGAAGCAGAACTCCTGTTACAACAAGCCGGACTGTCCAAAGACACACCCTGTGGCATTCCTGAGATGCAAAAATTGCAAGATGCCCTAGCTCCACGCTACACCTTGAAAGTGCACCCTCAAGAAATGCGCGGGCCTCTGTTGTTTCGAGGCCAACATTTTAAGGACGGAAAATACATTCACCTTTATCATCACGATGAACATTTCGATACCATTACCAGTATCACTGGATTCCTGGGATATGTTTATTATTGTGAGAAATGTGACTATGGTTATAATAATCGAGAGCAACACAAACATTGTGGATGGAAATGCTCAGGATGTTTGGCCTCTCAACCCTGTCTGAGCGAAGAACCAGTGCCTTGTTCAACTTGTCTGCGCACGTTTGTCAGCCCTACCTGTTACCAACATTTGAAGACGCAAGGTTCACAGAAGAAATGCGCTTGTCAACTGCTGAGATTGTGCCCCGCGTGTGGACAAGGCATACGTACCAATAGTGTCAAGGCACACGTATGTTCAGGAAAGAAAAAATGTCACATTTGTCACCACATCGTGGACTTGCAACACCAATGTTACGTGCAAAAATACCAACCCCCACCAGAGAAAGAGGACGGTCACAAGAAGAAAGGCAATTTCATCTTTTTCGATTTCGAATGCATGCAAGAGACTGGCATTCACATTCCTAATTTCTGCGTGGCTCATCGAGCGTGCGAGATGTGTATTCAAGAACCTATCTTCAGTTATTGCCCTCACTGCAGCAAAATTCCTGGAGGGCGTGAAAAAATCTTTCGAGGACCAAAGACGCTAGACGATTTTGCCAAATGGGTCTTAGACCCCATCGACAAGACATGGAGCAAAGAGGACATCGAACGTTACCGAGATTGTCATCGCCATGCCACAGTGATGGCTCACAATTTCTCCGGATACGATGGACAGTTTCTTTTGAGGTACTATATGGAACATGGCACCGAACGTCCTAAAGTCACTTTGAACGGAGCCAAAATCATTTTCATGCAAGTGGGACAAGTGCAGTTTAAAGATTCGATGAGTTACTTGGCCATGCCTTTGAGTCGAATGCCTAAAACGTTTGGAATGACAGAAATGGCTAAAGGGTACTTTCCACACTTTTTCAATACGGAAGCCAATCAACATGCCGTTCTACCCCATTTGCCTGAGGCTCACTATTACGACCCCGACAACATGCGTACCGAACAACGAGAAGACTTCTACGCTTGGTACCAGGCTCATGCCTCTGACCCCTTCGACTTTCAGGAAGAAATGTTAAAGTATTGTCGTTCCGACGTGGACATTTTACGACGTTGCTGTGGAAAATTTCGAGAACTGTTCATGGAACACGGAGGGGTCGATCCTTTGAAAGAAGCTTGCACCATTGCCAAAGCGTGTTCCTTAGTGTACCGCCAACGATTCATGCCTCAAAAGACCGTGGCTGTCATCAGTCCTCAAACGACCAACTATGTCAAGCGTCAATACTCGGTCAAAGCCCTACGCTGGTTACATTACTTGTGCGACAAGGAAGGCAAATGGATTCAGCATGCCCGCAACAGAGGAGGCGAAAGGACCATCGGAACGTATTCGGTCGATGGCTGGGACTTAAAAAACCCCAAGATCGTGTATGAGTTTAACGGTTGCTTATTTCACGGATGTCCCGTCTGCTACCCTGACCGTGACACTAAAAATCAGTTTTTACAACGGACCATGGAAGACCTGTACCAGGACACTTGTCAGCGACGCTTGAAGTTAGAACAGCAAGGATACCAAGTGGTGGAAATGTGGGTACACGAATACGATCACCGTTTGAAAATCGATCCCGAGTTTAAACGTGTCGTGGAAAGTTACCAGTTCATGGACCCGTTGAACCCGAGGGATAGTTTGTACGGAGGAAGGACCAATGCCACCTGTTTGCTGTACCAAGCCGACGAAGAGAAAGGAGAAGAAATCAAATACTTGGATGTGTGTTCGCTGTATCCCTACGTGTGCAAATATTGTCGCTTTCCTACAGGGCACCCGCGATTGCTGACAGAACACATCGACCTGGTCAACATTCGACATTACGAAGGCTTGATCAAGTGCAAAGTTTTGCCTCCCACGAACCTATACCATCCCGTCTTACCTCACCATTGTCAAGGCAAACTGATGTTTCCCTTGTGCCGTACTTGTGCCGAAACGTGCAACCAAGATCAGCCTTGTCAGCACACCCAGGAAGAACGGGCCTTGACGGGAACCTGGGTCAGCGTAGAATTGTTCAAAGCTATGGACATGGGATACCAACTGTTAGAAGTGTACGAAATTTGCCACTTTCCCAAGACACAACAATACCACAAGGGTGACCCTACTCAGAAAGGCATTTTCGCAGACTACGTGGATGCCTTTTTGAAACTGAAGCAAGAAGCCAGCGGCTATCCTTCCTGGTGTCACACTCCCGAAGACCAAAAAAAATTCAAAGAGAAATACCGGGAACAGGAAGGCATCACTTTAGACCACATCGAGAAAAACGAAGGCAGGCGATCGTTTGCCAAAGTGATGTTAAATTGCTTGTGGGGTAAAATGGCACAACGACCGTGTTTACCCAAGACGGAATATTTGACAGAACCTTCCCGCTACTTCCAGATGATTCACGACAAAACCAAATACATGAAACACGTGGACGTCGTTCGAGAGAATTTGATCTTGGTGAATTACGAAGAAGATCTGGACTTTGTACAAGACGACCCTTTTGGAAATGTCATCATTGCGGCTTACATGACAGCTCATGCTCGCTTAAAATTGTACGAAGCTTTAGAACTGTTAGGGGATCGCGTCCTGTACTTTGACACGGACAGTTGCATCTACATGGATCGACCGGGTCAGCAACACCCTAACATCGAAGGAGACCGTTTAGGAGCCTGGACAGACGAACATCCTGACGACAAGATTCTAAGTTTCGCGAGTGGCGGTCCTAAAAATTACGGCTACGAATACCGGGACCCACAAGGAGAAGTGCACACAGAGTGTAAAGTGAAAGGATTGACTCTGAATTATCGTACCATTCGTGTGGTCAACTTTGGCGTATTGAAAGAAGCATTGCAGTCTGGAGAGGATGCAAACTTTAAAGTGACCACCTACCAGCCGAACAAGATTGTACGTTTACCCACTCACCACATCGTCAGTCGACCCTTGGAAAAAGTCTATCAAATCGTGTACCAGAAGCGAGTGCGACTTCCCAACCACTCTACTTTGCCGTACGGTCACATCAATATTGGTCAGCATATAAAAAAGGACAACGTCCAAGACCAACAGTTCATTGTCACTACTAAGACCAATTGAGAAAAAATGAATCCCTTCAAACAGCAAGTATAGAGCGTAAGACTCAAGTCCAACGAGAAACTCAGGTGTGATTCTTTGCCTCACTATCACATCACCAATGCAGTAACACATCTTAGTTATTTATGTACTAACGCCATGACAAACTACGTGCAGCTAGTGAAACTTCCAGACCACAAAACTTTACCTTATGGACATACTGATATCACCCAGTATAAAAAGGGACGACTTCCAAGAACGACACTTCATTGCGAGGACAAGCAACGAGAAAGATGAATCACTCTACGCAGATGAAAAAAGAGAAGGAACAAACATCACTGACCTCTTTCACTACCATACCGTCACAGTAAAGTGCGTCCAAGAAGGGAAAGGATTCAGTAGACCTACAGGAGTATTTTAGCATCCAAATGACTCAGACAGCGACCTCAAGAAAATTTAGAACGACAACTTACACCTACACGGTGAAATTTAGAGACTTCGCGTCTGACATTTCAGCCGAGGAAGTAGCAGGTTTCATTACGGACCTACTTGACTCACTGTTAGAGGAACTCAAATGTCATTGCCAAGTCAAAGATCGAGGTCGTTTGAGCCTATCTATGTATCGCGACAGTTTGAACTCACCTGTATGTCTCGGATTTAGCACACCTGCAGAAATAACTTCGTCCAAACGTTTTAGGGCTATTGAAGACGTGCAGTCGATGAGAGGAAAATTTGACATCAACGAAGGAAAAGTAACCATTCATATGGTATACATTGTACCTCCATGGGAAGAAGACGATGACTGCACTTGATCTGCTTACTGATAAGTGTACCTAGCACGATGGATATAACAGCCGATTTATGAATGAAACGGATTAAGTGATGGGAAATATCTACGCTGGGACACAAGTGCTAGCTGACCAGATTTTTAACAACGTGTGAGACGAATAGAGAGAGAGAAACATGAACTTTGTCCTATTTGATTGCATGTTACTTGTTTTGTGTTAGTTTTTTCTTATAAATGAACATTAAATGTAAACAGGTTTACTAGAGCCAAGAACTAAATAACTAGTAAATAGGTTTGTTTGATGTAGAAATGTTTATGTATTAAATGGATAGTGCTTAGACCAAAGCACAGGCCAGAGAGCCCATGTATATACTTGAATAAATGTTTTGAACCCATACAATAGACTTTTCTTTTTTGAGCCATTTTTTGAGCTCTGTGAGGTTTGTTTTAGAACATTTCTGTCGTCTTTTCTGTGTGTTTAAATGTGTATTTGTATGTTTGTCCCTATCTACCCTTTGTCCTTACAAATACATTAAAATCCCTATAAAATGTTTTGACCCTATAAACCTCATGACGTCACCCAAAGTTCAATTCCCATTGACATCCAGGTGACATTCCCATGTTCAATTTCCATTGACGACAAAGTGTAAACCCCGTATTTTAACGTTAAAGTCCCATTGACGTTAAAGTACTGGTCCTGTTCAATTTCCATGTTCAGTTCCCCTTGACGCTCTACAGTTCCATCCATGTTAAAATTTCCCATGTTAAATTCCCCTTGACGTCAGAGTGAATCGACTGTTTTTGCATGGTAAGTCCACTTGACGCTAGGGTGACCCCATATACTACTTACATTGAAGCCTTTTATTACTGTAATTATTCTATATTAGTTCATTCTCCCAGCGACTATAAAGAACAAAATAGTTATCCATGATAAAACACATACAAGAAAAATCCACTAAGTGCTTGCTTGTTCATAAAGTAGTTTTAAATCATTCCTGCATTATACTTTTTTGGGTCCACTTTTTATAAATGAACCGGTATAATCTTTACTGCGGAACTTTTTTAACACCCAATTAAACACTTGTCATAACTTTTATAATTTATTTTGACTTGCTTTTTTAATACTTTTTGTACAGTAACCCTAAATCAAACAGTAAGTACCGCAAAAAACGGACCAATAAAAGTATAATGCAGGAATTTTTTAAACAGAATAACGTTGGTCTCCGCCGCCAGTCAAAATGAAACCAAAAAAAGCAAACAAGCAAACAAAAAACAAAAAAAGGTGGAGAACAACTTGCTGGTCTACTTAGCTATCAGCTAAGCATGAAATGAAAATGCAACGAGTCAGAGAGTCTCATAACAGTGTAACAGACAGACAGAGTGAGAGAGCAAGCCCGTTGATGTAAGAATGTCCAGACAATAGCAGAAGATGCGTGAGTCCGTAATTATATTTTCCGTGATTATATTTTAACAATACATGGAATTTTCTCTCAAAGTTATATAAACAATACCGTTTATTGGATAAGACAATTTCAAATGCAGATGATATTTCATAATTTTTTTTTTCTCTACAGAGAATGCGTTATGATTCTCTTCACAAGCACGTCTGTCTGAAGCAGGCACACCAGTATTAAAGTCCCATTGTTGGCGAAGATATTCGTAGATGCACGTATATTAATATACTTACACAAATATTTAAAAAATAATACACCGCGAATTTAAGTCACGACACTGAGAGAAATATATGGTAGGTTGTAATCAGTCGCACGAAAATGCGTTGAAGGATACCACGTTACAGGTAAAAGTGAATTTTATTATTTCAAATTAACCACGATTGTGAACAGACCGCCAGAATAACAGAGAGAAGGAGGGGGTAAAAAGCGAAAGAGAAGGATTATCGAAGAAAGCTGAACGAGAAGGTGCACGCAGTCTTATCATCACGAACATGAAATAATAAAAAAATATCGATTTTATTATTACTTGTCTTTGAATCATTACAATTATTCTACGTTATTATTCATTTCAGCAATAAATTTTATTTTATTTTTTATGGGCAATATTCATTCAAGGGGGGGGGGGCTCCGAGTGGCCGAGTGGTCTAAAGCGCTAACCCTGAAATATGGCGTTAAACCCCACAACAACAACATTCAAGTGCGAAGTTCGTTTACTGCTGAGCTACAATTGGGGCAGTTCAATACTATGTCCGATGGATTGTGTAATATAATATTCGACATGAAGACGAATATCTTTATTTGCTATTACTATTAAGAAACACATACATTGTACTTTTGTGACGATTCTGTCAAGATTTTGACGAGCAGGTCATTGCTAAACAAACCGTATTTAATGGAAATATACACAACATGTAAAAATTGTGCAAAACAAAAATCAAGTTTTATTGGAAATACCGTTCGCTGCAATGCATATTGTGAAGTTCTCCACTGACATAACGAGCTCGCAAGTTCATATTGGGCTGTTTAACAAAGAGGCACATTTATTTTGGTAGTAAGTAGTAGGGATAGCTTCTGATTCAGTTGATGATTGTGCGTCAAACCTACTTAGTGCACGTGAACTGTCAAACAAAGGAAGAGTCTTTGTTGTGTTATACGTTCAAGTGAACCTTTAAGGACAAACCTTTTTTATATTTAAATGTGAATAAACCATTCTATATAAAACAAACGTAAAAACGGTAAATAATAAACACAATCTACGTCGTAAATACAATCTTCACCCCAGCTTTATTGTCTGTTTACTACTGAATAGACACAATAACTGTTTACATATAGGAACGTGCATCTGTGCACGTATTTCCAATATGCATTATATTTATACTGCAGGGCTGTGATTATATATGCACAATCCTCAGTCGTTCTTTTATTTAAAATCATATCAATGAGAGACGAAGGAAAACTAAAGCAGTCTGATATATATTATATAAATATATATTTAAGAAAGAGGCTAAATATAATGCAAGTAACACAGTCTGTTTCTATATTACAAAAGAAAAAGAAACCAAATGAATGTCAACACTAGTTCCTTGTACTTAGGACTTGTAAACAGGGTTACTATTTAGTGCGGTATTGATATTTTTACATAATGTTGGTGCGCGTTATATCGACCGTCATTCCTACGTATTTAGACCATGCTATGAGTCATGAATTTAGTTCTACGTATCGCAACTTCGTTTTCTTGTACAAAGGTAAGTAGTTTTATGTTACTTAAAACCTGTAAGCATTCAGTGCAATACTAAAGAGGAAGAAGTATCATTATATTAATATCAATATATCCACAAATAAGTGTGATATTGTTATCATATTACAGTGCTCTCTCTCTCTCTCTCTCTCTCTCTCTCAAAGAGGAAACATGATCCTGGAGCCACTTTTTCCAGAGCCTGTTACTATAGTTTTCTCCGGCAACATCTGCGCATTAAATCCATTTCTTTACCTGACTAAATAAAACTACAATACTGCTAAAATTCGTGTGAAAATGATTAATTTCTTTCAAATATTTTGAATTTTTAAATTGTCCTACTGCACACAGTTTTGTATCCGTTCCAGTCAGGGGCGGATTAAGGTTAATTGGTGCCTTAAGCACTGACAAATTTTGGTGCCCCTCTCCTTTCGACGTACACCTGGGAAGATAACCCTAGGGTGCACCATGATCAAGAAACAGAACATTATGATCAATTTGCACTAGTTTTATCAATTTTTTTTTATATACAAATCTTCATTCGTTTTTTTTTTCTTTTCACCCTTTTCTCAACTTTGTGGTGCCCCCTTTGGCCCTGGTGCCCTAAGCACGTGCTTAGTCTGCTTAATGGTTAATACGCCCCTGGTTCCAGTTCCAAGGAGTTGCTCACTAGTTATTATGTACTATTGAGAGAGTGACGTATGCAAGGTGAAGTTGTTTGCACTTGAAACATGCACAATGGAGTGAATGTTGGCATACCTCATTGCTATATTAATGTAATGTGGCTGACATTTCTTTGAATATTGTACTTATGGAAATTGTACATGATCTTAGCACACTGGTAACTAAAATAACTGCTCCCATATGCTAACAAATGAGCCTGAATTAGTCTAAAGTACACTATCTTTAGCACCTATTAAAAAGGGAACATGAATTTTGTCCAACTAGACAATACCAGCTCATGTAAGTACAATAGATGAATTACCAAATATATAAAATGTAAAAAAAAAAGGTTATCGTTTTAAAAGAAAAATACAATTTATTTCTAAGTACAGGAAGTGAAAATGACCAAGTGGAGATTGCAGGATTTTGAAAGGTGCACATCTGGAATAAGGCTAAGCTGTACACTCTATAACACTTATTACACCCATCAATCATACACCAAAATAAAGGGAATTAAAGGTTCTTTGCATTATACCTGAGATATACAAGGTCTTTTTTAAATACCCAGTATAACCAGTAAGGACACCTGGGTAAATTCTTTTTCTTTAAAACTCGAACCCCTGTGCAAAATACGAAATTGTAGAGCGCCACCCAAGTGAGCGGCTTGGATAATGTTAATCAGTGGCCTGAATTTGGAACAAACATTCCTCTTTGTAATTTTGACTAACGTTCATCCAAATGCATGTTGAGATACTGGATGAGTCTATGTTTGAGAATAAGGAAGTTAAATAGGAACAACCCATCTTGTTAAGTGTGTGTGTGTGTGTGTGTGTGTGTGTGTGTGTGTGATTTGCATCTTTAACGTGGCTGTAACAATTTTTCAATCATATCGCTACGATGTCTGCAGTGTGACAGTTTATAGCGATGTATTATAGCACTGCGGCATCACGCTGCAGACATGTAGCATCATGTCCCACCCAGTCACATTATCCTGACACCAGGCCGACCAGTCCTTGCACTAACCTCTTAATGCTGAGCACCAAGCGAGGCAGCTGCTAGTACCATTTTTATCAGTCATTGGTATGACTCAGCTTGGGTTCGAACCTCCCGCATCCGAGGCGGACGCTCAAACCACTATGCCACTGGAGCGGTCTCCTGGACTAAGATGTCACGAAATTAATAAAGGAAAATACAGTTCATTTGAGTCGGAAATTGATAACATAGTGTTTGTGGAAGACTGATTAAAAATTATTACAATATTTGAAAGAAATGTATCATTTTTGTGCAAAGTTTAGCATTATAGTGTTAAATGAATGCATTGTATATATAGGTACATGTCACTTAGCGTTTCTGGAGAATATATAATATCAGAGTAAAATGAGTAGGCTTTCATATGGTCAATTTGGGGGATAGAGAAATAAATAAATAAATAAATATTTAAAGATGGAAGCCGCCGCAGATATCTACCTGTTTTTATGTTTAACACCCCTATCTACACCACCCCGGCCATATTCAGGATCAGAAGCTTTAGTTGTTTTCTAAAACCTTCATCATGTTTAAGAACATTCTCTCAGTGAGTGTGGCGGACCCAAGACTAGCATTTGGGGGTGCATAGTCCCATAGTCTAGGGGTTTGTGGAATTGAACAAAACTGTTGGGGTCCTGCAGGCTTAGACATCACAAGCTCCTGCATTTTAAACGTTTCCATGGAATACATTTAACAACTACCTACCCCGGACCACCCCTGTTTCAAGCAATACACTCTTATAGTTGGAGCTTGCATCATAAACTTTTGTGTCGTAAATTCGTCGTCCTCCTTAACTATCATACCAAATACGAAAGATAGTCGCCCTTCTTCAGTTGGCGTAGATGGAATTCATCCTTGAAATTTATCTTTGACAGCTCCTTTGACCCCAACATGATAGTCCACAAAAGGGGAAAGGAGTAGGGGCCATGGGATGTGTAAATGCAGGATATGAAAGTTTCATTCTCATCTACTCATCTTTGTAACACATTATAGCAAATAATATCACCTTGCAGATTAATGCAGATACAGTTCAAGTTACAGGAAAGAGTTTATATTACTTAGTCCACTGATAAGAGATGTAAAAGCTCCAACACGTAGGTTGCTCATCTGGATCTTGTTTGAGGGGTGTGAGGTTCAAGTTGGGGCACTACAGCAGTATAAGAGGTTGAATGCTCCGACACGTACATTGGTCACCTCGATCTGGCTTTAAGGTTGTGGGACTCAAATGGGGGCAATATAGCAACATAAGAAGTTGAAATGCTCTGTCATGTAGGTTACTCGCCTAGATCTGGCTTGAGGTGGGTGGAGCTAAGTTTTGACATTACAGGAAGACAAGAGACTCACACACTTTAGCTTTTATTTATGTAAGGCCGATTAAGTTGATTTCACAACTGAGAATCCAAATATCGTAAGAAATAGAATGACATTTATATGACGAATTGGTACATGAAGATAATGAAATATTTATATAGGGTGTGTGCAGGGCCGGCGCCAGACCCGGCCAGACTATCTGGCACCCTAGGCAGGGTTAGATTCTGGTGCCCCCCCCCCGAAAATATCAATTTCCAAATTTATAAACAATAAATAAATTTAAAAATGCGCCCCCTGAAATCAGCGCCCTAGGCTGCTGCCTAGTTTGCCTATATGGTAGCGATGGCCCTGGGTGTGTGATAAGAGGCTATTATTAGTTGACACCCTTGGTACTTGCCTTCTATTTTGTGGAGAAACTAATCTGGGTACAGGATATAAAGCAAAAGTTGATTCAGGATGTATGAAATTGAATTCTTAGTAAGGACGTCTTTTATGAGAGAGAGAGAGAGAAAGAGTATGACAAAACACAGAACAACAAGTCTGAGAAACTGGTCATGCGCTTTCGAGGTCTATGGATCCCCTTTTTTTAACTACAGCAAGGGTCAAACGAAGTACAACGAAAGCGAAGCCATCTTCGCTAACGAATATTCTGACAGCCCTATCTACACATAGGCATATCGAGCAGAGATTTACGTGCTTCGGGTCTGTGAATTTCAGTCGATGAGGCGGCAAATTTGTTCAAATTTGAACAATGTTCCTACGTGATCGAGACCTTGGGTGCACACAACTTGAATGGACTGATAAATATGCAATTTTCCAGTGCCAGTCCGTATTTGCACAAATACCTTTCACTTAGGTACTCATGTAATGGCTTCGCCCTTGTACATAGTCATGCTTTCGATGTTAAACTTACAAAGTATCCTTTTTAGGTCCATTGTCACCACCATTCTCGGCCGATGTGCAATGCACCATGCTACTGGTTAGTTGGCATTACACACAAAGGGCGGCAACACATGAAATCCGATAGATGTCGCAAGGACAAAGCACCGATATAGCTGTTCGATCCACCCAGCCGTAGACAGGGCTATTGGAACCTTGACTAGTGAAGACGAAGCAAAGCTTGCAAATTTTGGTTACGTACGACGGAGCTTTCATCGTTGACTGAGATTAAGTTAGATTTATTCTTGATTAAAACAAAGTGTCATACAAATGTTCCTCTAAAAGAATATTGTAGGTTCATATTTGTTTTGCACTGAGTAGCGAAATGTTGGCATCGTATACTTTATAACGTCATAATCTCTATGATGTAAACGCTTACTGTAGGGATGGGATCAATATTTAACCACCTCATGTAAACAATCCACAAAACATTCTTTTCCAGAGAACACTGGAGAACAATTTTGTTGTTTCGCTCGGTTTTATAATAAAAACGGTCTGAACTGATAAAGATTCGTGTTCTGTCGACCTTTGAAAACCCAATCCACAAATTTTTAGATACCTATTGAAATAAGCGTGCATTTTGTGTTCGGGGAGTTATCGTCAGAAACGATATCTTCTGAATAAATCTTTCTTCTCTTTCAGAAACGTGAAAGCTGTAATAGCATTGTTGAATTGATAGCTCAACAACGTAACCTTTTATCGCTGTCCGTCAGATATCGGTCATGTCGAAGATTTTCATTTTAATCGGAATGGCTCCCTCGCATGGCTTTCTACACAGCGTTCTTGACAGTCCTCCGGTCCCCTCCATTAACACGGCAATTGTAGTACATATATTTGTCTATCATGCTGAACACTACAAGATGTTACATCTGTCAGCGCTTTAGAAGAAATATATTCTCCTGTGCTAGCAGCTTCATTCCACATTAAAATGGAAGACATCAAATTTAAGGCGGACATATATTAATAGTTACATGAGAAGCAGCAGAGGGGCTGTACAGACCGAAACTTTTTGCACAATAAACCCCTCCAGGAAACTATTCCTCGATAGAGGGCTTATTTCGACGAAATAAACCCTTCTATTCAGAATACAGGACAAAAAAAATGTCCCCCGAAAACTCGAAGAGTTTCCAGGGACAAACTCGTTGAGTTTGCACTGACAACTTGGGTTACTTCAATAAATCTGAAACAGTTTCCGTGGCGGGGTCGTTATTGAAAAATCCATGGGTCGGGTCCATCCCCTCTGCTGCTCTGGGAAATGAGTTTCCAAGGAAAAACATTTTTATGTTGCAAATAGTGTATCAAGTCCAATACGGTATCTTGTTCTGGGATCGTGTAAATTTATTGTCACAAATCCGTGAGGTTTTCTTTGAGCATGACTGAAGAAATTTTTAAATTTATTTAAATCCATATCGCCACCACACCAGGTTTGATGAATATTTCTCAGTGTATGTGTATCAACTCCATTGAATATCGCAAGAAGATTACAATTATCCCTGATTACTTTAGGAATTTGTGTATAACGCTGAGTAACATAAATCACATCAGTGTTTTTGTGACGTCCCCGGGAAAATATTCTTGCGGGATTTTTTTGCTTGTCCAACATAACATCATCATACACTACTAGGTTGTTAATTGATTCATCAAGATCCTCGACGCTGGGGGCTTCTTCGATATCAGTGATAAATTCAACAACATCCTCACCGTCTTTACTCAGCGCGCTTGCACTCTCATTAAAATCTTTTATAACGTTATAGCATCGTTGATCATCTACAGATGGAGCTATCAAATACAGTTTATCCCATTTCATCCACTTCATTATCAAGTTCAGCAACAGCTGTGTTTTACCTGAACCGGATGGCCCAATTATAATCGCGCAGATAGAGTTTGGTAGCACTGAATTATGCTTAACTGGCTCTTTCTTTTTTGTCGCAGAAAAATCTGTAATTTCCATTTGTATATAAAGAATAATAATTATGGATCTATATTGTGTGAAGTGTAAGGCACGAACCCCTACGAATGATCTAACAACCATTACAACAAAAAATAACAGACAAGCACTTTCTGGTAAGTGTACGCGATGTGGCACAAAAAAATTTAGATTTCAAAAAAAAAGCGAGAATTTAGCGGAGGTGACATTGCAGCCAAACTTGGAAAGCTCCCCGGAACTCCCTGGGCAAAGTATCCCGGAGAAAAACATCTCCCAGGATACAATTACTGCGGTCCAGGGACCCGACTAGATATCAGACTTGATGAACAATCTAAACCAAAACCGGGAGAGTATCCGATAAACGCTATCGACGCAGCGTGTCACATACATGATGTTGCTTATCGAAGTAAAGATCTACAAGACAGGCATATCGCGGATGTGAAATTAATTCATGCACTAAGCGCCATAAAAAATAAATCATTTAAGGAGTCACTCGCTAATTGGTTAGTAAGATCAGCGATGAAATCTAAATTAGTATTAGGCGCTGGATAATTAAATAAAAATGCAAGCGATTTATTATTCCCCAATCGGATACTGGAGAGGTAACTCAGCAATTAATAAACTCGCCAACGCGGCATCAGTAACATGCGAGGTTGCCAAAAATTGGCTATCAAAACAAGCAATATGGCAAATCTACTTACCACCACCTCGACAAATCAACTTTGCACATTTTGATGTTAGTGTGCCCAATGAAGTTCATCAGGCTGACATACTATTCCTGCCTCATGATACTGTCCGTAGAAAAATATACAAATACGCGCTAACAGTAGTTGATGTTGCCAGTAGATACAAAGAAGCAGAACCGTTAGCGACTAAAACAGCGTCCGAAGTCGCCTCTGCGTTTAAACGAATTTATCAACGAGGACCTCTAAACTGGCCACGATTATTACAAGTTGATCCTGGCAAGGAATTTCAGGGCGCGGTGTCATCACTGACAAAGCAGCATAACGTTACCATACGACGAGGACATACTGAAATTCATCGGGATCAGGCAATTGTTGAGCGATTTAATAGAACACTCGCTGAGAGATTATTCGGATACCAGTACGCGAGGGAATTCATTTACGATACGAGATCTCGTGAATGGGTTGCAAGACTGCCAAACGTGATAGCCGCACTGAATAATGAAATTACCAGAACAACAAACATGAGACCTGTAAATGCAATCACAAAAAAATATATACCCCGCGTCAGTGAACGCGGACAACAGCAACAAAATGTTTCAACGCAGCCAGGGACGCTAGCGTCCCCACTGCTGGGTAATGTCACCGTTAGGTATTTATACGAACCAGGCGAACTAGAAGGAGGAAAAAAAAGAGCAACCGATCCCACATGGAGTGTTACTACACATAAGATATCCAGCATAACCAGATCAACTGGGAGAAACGCAATCTACAGATTAGATTCGACTGCTCCTCAACGCGGATTTAAACGCGAGCAACTTCAGGTGATTCCCGAGGATACACAATTACCACCCCGATCACTAAAGTGATCCGCACTGAAGTGATTCAATCATTTAAATAACTGCAGCAACACCTCTGCGTCGGTTACACTCAAGACAGGTCAACATCACATTTTCACGTGTATGACCGCGACTGCTATCTATTCTATCTACGGTGAATTGCCTTGGGTCGTTTTTCGAATACTGCCACAGCAATAAACAATTACAACTCGCACAGTGATTATTCTGCTGTTGTTGTAATTGTATTACAAATTCAACATCCAAACTTTGTTTGGGATCAAACTCTCTACCATTTTTTTTGTCGCTCTGTTTGTAACCGGCTAATTTCTTTCTTATTGTGTCATCAGCGATTGAGCTGTCGTTGACAACATCATCTAATACAATTCTTCGTAACTGACCTATCCTTCTTACTCTTGACACGGCTAAATAAACTAAATTTGACCACTCGATGCGATCATCAACAATCCAAACTGTTGTATCTGAAATAGTTAGTCCCTGCGAACTGTGGATGGTCATAGCGTATCCTAGCGTCCACGGGGATTTGCTCATTTTCAGTGCCTGTTCAACAGCATCAACATCAACTGTGACAATATCATTTAATACTAAATTCTGTTTCTCCGGACCCGACGCAGTCAGGCGCCCTGGAATATCAACATCAATATTCTGCAATCGCGTATCAGCTGGTCTATAACACAACGGCACTGGCAACATGGGAAATTTCTTCTGATGTAACTGAAATAACCGCTGCTGAAGTGTGTCCCTGACTATCTTTCTACTTGCCACAATTAAATCACCTGGTTTCCACGTTTCCCAAAAGTCGCTCAGCGAAGTCTCTGGAATTATTTCACGCATTATCTCACACTGGACTTTATTGGTTTGTAGCCTGATCAGTGCCTTAAACTCTTTCAGCGTTTCATCGAGTGCTCTAACATCGTTAGTTATTTCCTCATAATAATCTACAAAAGTTTTCAGCCACTCGTGTGGAGATTCACCTGTAAATGGGGGTGGTTGACCATGATCGCCGCACATCACCACTGCGGTATTTTTCTTTAGCAGCCAATCCAGAAACTGTTTTAATGTATCCAACGGCACAGTGTCTATCTCATCCCAGATGATTTTCTCGGGAATATATTTCGTTCCCATTCGTTCAGGTGTCCACGTGCCGCCGCTGTATTTGAAAAAACTGTGATACGTGCACGCGTTAACATCCCGTTGTCTCATCTCCCTGGCAAGTCTGTGTGTGGGTGTTAGCACAATCATGTCAGAGTTTCTAAATAATTCAATCGCTCGAGTTGTTTTACCAGAACCACCAGGACCGTTCAGATAAACTGTTTTGTGTCTTGTAACAGGATCGTGCACCGGCGGCAACAACGAAGTTGCCCCCGACGAAACCATCGAAGATATTTCTGCGCTGCGATACTCATCCTCGATTTCAACATCAGCCGATTTACAATATCCGTGTAACATTTCATTCTTTATTCTCCACGAGCCCCACGATGGATCATCCGATATAACATTATCCAACAGCGCTGAGTGTTTTTTATCAATATAAAATGAATCCGTTGCAACTCTCACTGCGGCAACAGGGAATCTATTGATCATCGACAACAAATTTATGGATACATAAGCCAGCATCGAAGATCTCAAATGTATGTACTGAGATGATTCTCCGTCAATATAACTAAAAACAGTCCCTAGTTTTTCCCCGTTTGACAGAAACACATCTTTGCGGTTACAGAACATGTTGTTCGTGGCTGCATCAGCGACAATAAGATCCAATTCAGTCTTGTCCATGATTAATCGACTGTGATGTTGTTTATGATCATACGCTCCACCTTGAGTGAATTTCCCTATTATTCTTCGTCCTAGATCTTTTGCTGTGCTTTCATCATTTCTGAGTTTGCTTTTAAGTACTTCAGGAGCTTTCTTGATGATAGCGTCGATAGAAGTTTCTGGATATTCTCGTGACCAATCTTCGATGACTTCTTCTAACGTAACCGGCGTTGGAGTTGGCAACCAAACTTCGGTTTGACGACAATAACATATAATCGCTTCGCTGACCGTCAGCGACAACAGTATTCGACTGTCAAGCATGTATCGCAATAACACTATCGGTGCCCATCGCTTCTCAACGAAATGTCTGCCAAACCAAACATAACACACAGGATGTAAATCCTTAGCGAATTTAAACGACGACACACAAGCAAATCCGGTCAAGTCAAAATCGGGTAAAACACCGTTGACAGCTACTCTTGTCATGGTATTGCCAGCGTGGCCAAACCGTTTAAAATATTCGCTGCATTCTCCACGCCCAAGGAAACTTCCTGGATAACACGCCGTCATGTCCACGGATATCATACCGCGGTGATCATACTGAGTATTCCACAAACCGCCGTGTCCGTATTCGACACAGCTCTGCTGGATATCAGCAAGAAAACTTTTCGGAGTTGGTCTCCATGAATTTCGTTCCCGGGCTACATGCGCGACAACACCCGGGACAGTAAAACAGTGTGTCAGTAACGTATCAGTGTTGCCAGCATGATATTTTTCTGCGAGTTTTTTCATTTCCTGCTGTAACGCCATTGTTCTGTATATTTCCCCGTTGGGTCTCACAAACTGATCATATTCTCCATCTTCGCTACTTCTGAATAACCACACAGACACTGGATCGGTTTTACTTATCTGATAAATAAAATCAAACATGCTCCCAGAATTGCTTTGCAATTCCGGATAATACTTCACAACACGGTCTTGCGGAAATATCCTAACCGAGTCAGTCCAGGCGTGACTGTTATGATCGATAATAGTTATTGGTGTTCCACGGGAATTGTATTTACACTCATACAATACCTCACCGGTTAACGATGAAACCGTTATAGGAAATTTTAGTAATCGCTCTAGCTCAGCAACATCATTTATTGACGCTCCTTTATCCGCTACTCGTGTCGCCCACGCTGTTATTTTAGTTTGTCTTAGCGGTGTTAGGCCGTTTCCTCGCATTGCATTTTTAAAATGTTCCATTACTCGCTCAGCTACACAATTCAACACCGACACCTTCATCGGTTTGAGTTTATCAACGCGTGGTTTCTTCATCGGATAAATTCCATAAACAACTGCGGTCACAGGATACGCTCTGGCATAATATGGTATATCAATCCCAACAAGTACTCCCGGTTTTGAGTCTTTACTTAACAGAACGGTTTTTCCACGAACGCCTCTGGCATCAAGAACAGGGTCTAGTTTGTCTATGATAATCCACGTTCCCTCGCCGACTCCAACAATAAATTTTATCTGTACGAAATATCTTCTATCGTCGAGATACCCAATTATGTTACGCGCGATTGTATCGTTCATGGTAGCATCAATGATACGGTCACGAGAAATGCTTTGCATTTCCCGAGAAACGCTCGCGTTTCCGAGGATAATTTTATACGAAGACCACGTGTGTGCGGCACCATCACGACGAAACTCTTCTTTGGCATTCTTGATAACACCAATTACCTCTGCTAACTCTCTTCGTCGTGGATCAGCGGTTAACCGGTCAAGATCGAATCTAGAACCTGATATGGGTTTTATTCTGGATAGTCTTTCAAAACCCATTATTATAATTAAGACAAATATTTAAATAGACAAATATATTATATGATGAACCAATGCAAGTGGATCAAACTAAATTCATCAGCGCCGTGTAGCAAACCCTGCAGAGGCGAATACTGTGGACAACATGCTCAACAGGTCCGCGGTGGGAGTCTAGGACCGATACCGTGTATCAGATGCGGCATTGGAGTACGAGGAAAAACGCAATTATGTTCAGCGTGTGGTGGAAAACGCTATCGAGAACTAAAACGGTATTATGATAAAAAAAATCCAGACTGTGATAACGCTCTCAAATGCGAGCGTGATTACATAAATAAGTTTTCAGACAAATTATGAATTAGACAATGATTTGCTTATAGTATAATGAATCAAGAATTCGTCCGACATCCAACTATTCCAAATTATGAGGCAAACCGAGATGGCATAGTGAGAAACTACAGGCTGAGGAAACAAGTTGGTACAGTTGATAATGCTGGTTATTTAAGATTTACTGTTAGGAAAGGGAGGTATTTATGTCATCGTTTCGTCTATGAGGTTTTTAACGGTGAGATCCCTAAAGGCCTTGTCATTGATCATATTAACGGGAACAGACTTGATAACAGTATTGAAAACCTTCAAGCGATCACTCAGAGCAAGAATACCATACGAGGAAGAGTTAAATGTAAAACAGCTATAAGAAGAGCAGTGAAATCTGTGAATGTTGAGACTCGTGAAGAAATAATATTTCAATCAATGAGCGCAGCCGGTAGGTATTTCGGTATTTGTCCACCTTCTGTACAGCATGTCGCAGATGGGATCTACAAAACAGCATTTTCAAAGAAGCTCAAACAGAAGATTTCATTCTGTTATATAACTCTTATCGTTGACACAAACGACGATAACTCCTCCGAGAGTGTGTAACGCTTTGCAGAGTTGTCGTTGCTGGTCAGAGGATTTGCTCCCCCTAAGAAAGCCACCTTGATAAAATATTTTATCGAGTTCATAACATGTAATCATTTATTTACCGTAGAATATATATTTTTTTACAAACAATATCCTCGTTTTACTGAATATATCCGACTGTTTTGCTCTTCTGTGCTTGTTATATGACCGCGCTTAAGAAAACATACAATTAAAATATTTTAAACAAGTCCCGCCCACTGCTAGAGCGAATTTCCAACTCGCAAGTAACAGTTGGGTTATATACGAAATCGCTCCCTAAGACCTTTGGGTCGATCGAAAGTCAGCACGCGCAAGCAAAACCATAAATTTAATCCGCCAATGGCGGGTGTCTTTTGTGCACCATCCAATGGTCGATTCAATGGATGGTTTTGCTCTGCTGCTGACCGTAGAAAATGACCCACCTGTGTATGTTTGTGTCGTCATAGGATAAGGTCTTAGGATAAGTTAGGATAAGATTACATGTTCATTGTGCCTTTACTTGCTGTCATACTCGAATCAGAGGTTAAAGGTTGTCTGTTCTGTACCGTCTCTTAGGATAAGATTACATGTTCATTGTACCTTTGCTTGCTGTGATACTCGAATCAGAGGTAAAGGTTGTCTGTTCTGTACCGTCTCTTAGGATAAGATTACATGTTCATTGTACCTTTGCTTGCTGTGATACTCGAATCAGAGGTAAAGGTTGTTTGTGTTGTCAAATAAATGTTTGCCGGGCCTGCTAGAGAACTCGATCCTAGAAGCCAGGGCTGTCTCGTCTTGTAAATAAATGTGCCTCTGAGTCACTTGGCAGTCAGAGGGGTCCGTCCTTAGGATAAGTTACGTGTTATATGTTTGTCCTTGTCAATTCACTAAACACGTCCTCTTGAGCCTATAGAACGTTATTTGACGATCTAGAGGCTCTTGCAGGGGATAAAGTGTTTCGTGTTACATGTTGTATTGTCATGTCGGAAGCAGTCCTCGTGGGGTTCTAGAACGTTATTTGACGATCTAGGCCCTTGCAGGGGATAAATGTTTCCGACTGTCTCGTTTTGTTTTGGAAAGCTAGCGTTTCTCATGCAAAGTGTTTCTATTAAAAATATAAAAATATATAATAATATGAATCACGAAAATATAAATACCATACTTGTTGAAATTAAAGAATTACAACAGCGAGGTTTTAATATTTTACTAGACACTGAAACAATTATGTCAGATTTTGAATCCTTGAATGAGCTATCACGCTTGGGGAAGAACAATCTCCCTGCTCGTTATAGGTTCATTAAGGGTTTGCAAGATCGTGTTTACAGATCACTTGCCGGGATAACTGAAAATCAGGTATCTGAATTTATTCCACTGTGCCGTGCAGTTGAGAAGATTCGTCTTGGATTGTCACAAGAGTATGAGACTCGAAAATTAATTAGCACCAGGGTGAGACGGTTAAAAGGTTATATAAAGAATCTAGACACGGAAATGCCTTGCATTTCTGACAAAAATACTAGTGTTTCTGACTACGAGGCCGACAAGGAAGTATAAACCGCATAGCGTGTGACTCACAGCACAAAGTGAAAGTAGAACCTGAGAACGCTAGCGCCCCCCCCCCCCGCTTGGAGTGTAAAGCACATTTCCACGGGTAAAAAAAAAAGTGTATTATTTTTTTTGCCCTTGGAAACTCAAAGAGTTTCTCAAGTGAAGGGCGCTTTCAGATTTTCAGGATTTGCTTAAGCGTTTCAACATCAATACAGGAATGAGAATAGTTCATAATCTGTTCTCGTTGACACCAAACTATGATCATATGATTTTGCTGTAGCTCTGTTAATTGTGACGGAGTTAACAAGAAGTCTTCGTCACCATACACGTCAATAACTATTTTAACGGGGAAATACTGTTCTGGGAATGTCTGTATTTGAAATGCGGTTTTTATTGCCTCGTAAAGAATTTGCTTATCATGAATATGAACTCGTGCATGAATGTACTCGGGTTGATACATTATACACAACCGTTTTTTTTTAAATGCGTGCTAGCACTTTCAACGATAACTTATGCTGGTTTTGATAGGGTATTTGCACGATAAAATGACGAAAATGGATCAGTGCAGAAAAAAAAACTATTATAAATATTATGGATCCCTTGACTTAGGACTTCACCAGTAAGTTTATACTAACAGTCTCGTCACGCAGGTCCAACAAATTCCCCCTCTGGTCGGTGAGTTTGAAATTTATCGTTGACAACCACGGGTTATGACACCGTAGATAGACCGGATTGATTGGTTCTTGCACAATCAGAAAACCAGGGGGGTCTCTTGGTGTGAACGTATACAGGATAAACCCCTGTTGTGCCGTCGTAGTATCTGATGCGCTGTAACTGCCATCGATGACGTCACATACAAGATTGACCGCAATAACATCTGTGATATTTACGATCCCGGGTGAGATGTGTCTGCCATCGGATGCTGTACTGTTGTCGTGCTTGAGAATAACAGGTTGTGGTTTTATTCGTTCGTACGCGGCAAGAATATCTTCGAAAGATTGATCGATGAGATCAGAGACTGATTTTCTCAGCTCGGGCACGTTATATCCAGGAAATTTAAAATCTGAAATATCATTCACTTGAATACCATATTTAATTGCAAAATCTGCTCTGGCTATCTGTCTATAATTATCATCGATATAGTCTTTAAGATCCAGTAAAGCCTGAATTATTCTTAGATTTATAGTTTCCATGGCCGATGCGAGTTTGTTTAGTTTTTCTATGGTTGTGATAATATTATCACGCGGACTTGTTAAATCAGAAATATAATCTTGGAAATATACTCGCAGGAGTTGTAGCTGTTGTTTATGTACTAGATTGATCGGAATAAATAATTCAGATTCTATATCATCTAGACGGTAAACACGGAGCTCCTGCCCCCCCTTAACACGTGGAGCTTCTATACTCCAAGTATCGGGCATTAAAGTACTTTTTCTTGCTAGTAATTGATCTGCAAGGAGTAAATAATAATTGTACTCGAGGTCGTGTAGTGCTTCTTTATAGGTCATAAAATCCGATTTTTCAGGTTTTGGTGGACGAGGTTTAACCTCGGGGGCCTTTGGCCATCCTAATAATGTTCGGATTGAGCTGTTATAAATATCCACGGCGTATCCTGGCGTTGAGATTTCAATGACCGCAGACAGCGTTGGTTCATGAGCTGTTATAGATATTTTGGCTTCCTTGCCGGTGATTCGTTTTATTTGGCGTTGTATCTCATTATTGATTTCTTCGATCTGATAACTCCCAGTGGGAAGTGTAATTGTATTCCAGTCAAGTTCACCCTGTTCGCCGGAGTCGGCTTTGCTTTTCCCGAACACGAATGAATTATTTGGCTGCAGACCACCAAATGATGCCGACCTAACATTGGGCCAGCTGTGATACACACTGAGCTTTGCTAACGCGATTTCACTCACTGGAATTGGAGTTCGAAAATTAATACCGAATTCTGGTGTCGTCGAGGACACTGAGATCATTGTGGTCCTTACCGGTGTTGTGTTTGTGACTATTTGTTGAAGCAGTTCTATTGACATTATTTATTTGTTTAGTTTTCAAATAGTCATTGTACGCATCTGACATTAGTTTGAATTCAGAATCTGATATCGTAGCGTCGCTACTTTGCACGTCTAACGATGATGATATCAGCGATGATAATTTCTGACATGCGGTCGTGGCTGTATTTAATTTTGTCGTGTAATCGTGTAATTTTGTGTTAGCACATGATGATATTTTTTTTGCTATGATGCCGAAAACTCCAGCTGTTGTTGTGGCCGCGGAAACACAGATCGTGGCGGCGACTGCTGCAGTTACCGGAGTGACCGCTGATAGTATTGCTCCGGCAGATGCAACAACGGCAGATACTGAATAAACCATAATATCCAGCACTGTTATGCGGCGCTTGTATTTTTTTACTTTTTGACTAGTTACTTCGATGACAGTTTTTAACTCAGATTGCCACTCACGGACTTGATTGTATCGATATTGTTGAGCATCTGGCGTCGTTGACATTATTCAATTACGCGGTAACCAATTGAGGCGTTGCAGCGACGAATTCCAAACAAAACCAGTAAGATGTTGCTGTTAAACTATCGTCCTCGGCTTCAAGCATAAATGTTTCCTCGGTTCCGCTGTTTAGTATTACAGTGCAAACCCCGGAATACTTATCGGTGGAATGTCTCCAAGGATATGTTGTGAAGATTTCAAATTTAGCGGCTGAAAACACAGACAACCTGTAAACACCGGTGGCTGTTGCTGTATATTTGATAGTGTTATTTTGTCGTGACCATGTTGCGAATCCCGATGATACCGTGAATACGATGTTGGTGATATGCCCCGGAGTAACTCCAGTGGGAACTTTAATCAAACTGGTTTTGTTAACGATATCAGGAATACCCGATACGATATCCTGCTGTGTTTGTTTGATCGTGTTAATGTCGGTCTTTACATCAGCGAGTTTTACATCGACGACTGGAGGAGTCCCAAAGAACTTATCCACGACCTCATCAGTTTTTACGAAGTTTCTTCGAAATCTTGTAAACGCGCCCACGTGAACATCATGCTCTGCACGCAGCGTATTTAGTTTACCGTTGACGATGTCCACGTATTGTTTGTTTGACGCATCCTGGTCGGATTCGGGATTCGCTAACGCGGTTATTTTGTTGCCGCTCATGCTGAGTTCGCCTGTCATCGTGTCACCGGCTTTTTTCACACATTTATCAACACCTTTATCAATACTGTCTTTGATGCTTGCGATTGATATATTCGAGTCCTTGATCCGGCCGCCATCACTAAATGCAACGAAGTTATCCTTGGTAGCTCCAAGAACTCTGCGAATTATATCATTCCACTTAATGTTGCTCGTTCTTAGTTTTCCTTGCCTGTCATGGAAAATAGCAACTTCATCTGGGTCAACTCCAGCTATATTCAAAAGATTATCGACTTCATCTTTGGTCGCATATTTTGAGAGATCAGCATCTGTGCTTGGTTTACCTCCTCGTGTGAAAGGTCTTCCGTAAATATCCACCATTATTCTTATTGCTGTTTTTCAAATGCTAGCATTTCTCGATGCGGTATATTCATACACTACTTTATGAGGAGGAGTTGCTGGATTTCTTGAGATTGCATCAAGAACATTTAAAACCTCCCTCCCACAAATGGGCGGATCAATTAATGTTTGTGTTGGTAACGTCGACTGCCACACTGGAACATTAGAAAATCTGCTGACATACTTGAGAAACTCAACTGGCGGTGCTAAACCGTACGAATCAAAATAGATAATTCCACGTGGATCGATCGCGTAAGCAACCCAGTGAGTTCCCGGACCATCTTTGTTGTCGAGATTGATAATGCCAGTTTCTGGATTATTCGGTCGTTGCGGTAATTGATCTCGCATAAATACGCCTCTGAAATGTTTTACACGCAATTTTTTAACAGCATCGAGTAAATCAAAATTGCTCAACGGCGTTAGAATTTTTTTGGATACCATGATGGTGGAGTTCCTGGTAGTCTTAGACCGCGTCCCTTTTTTTTCTTGTATCCTTTTCCCGTTGCCTTTTTTAGTGCCATTCCAGCTGCAGTTCCAACTGCACCGAGTGCTGCGGCTTTTGCTACGGCTGGTGCTGCCGCGGCAATCAACGCCGGTATTGCTGCGAGAAGAGGAAATATTCCACCGGTTTTAGTCATGTCCTTGATAGCTGCAGCAGAGAAATCAAGTCGGACACCGGTTTTTGCTGTTAGTGCCTTATTAAAATGTTTAAGCTGAGTATTAGTCAACGACAATTTGTTTGGACCACCAGTAATCTGATCTCGTTTTAGTGTTATTGATGTCCCGCACGTGCTTGCGTTCTTTGATTGCAATTTCTTCGTTTGACCGGAAGTCAAGGTGACATTAACATGACTGTATGACATTATATCCTAAGTTTGATTTTAATTGCGTTACATATTCTCGATTGGAGCGTCGATGACCCTCATTCGTCCGCCAACACCTTCAAGCAGCATTGCTTTATCGGAGAGTATGACAGCAATCGCTCTGTAACCACCAGCAGGAACACCTACACGAGCTCGGAAATGTAGGTCGACAACAGATTGTTTAACCAGATCAAGATGTTCCAGCGAAAAGTAATAAATCGGATATAAACTCATAAAGTCTCGCTGTGATATTTGCAGGCCAGTGTCTACATTAAGGTCGCGCCCCATAAATGACATCAGACGATGATACGCGCGTGCGACACGATGATGTTCGAAATCTATTAATATATCCTCAGATGGCTCCTGATGCCCATTTATTCTCAACGAAACTTCAGAAACTCCAAGTGTATCAAATACCATTGGATTTCTTTCCTGGCTATCTGTTCTAGCACGGTATTGAAATGCAATGAAAATATGTCGTGGTGCTGATACTCCTTGTTGCGATGATATATGCCATGTAAACAACCCACCATTATCACCCTGAATAACGTCTGTGGTTGTTGTTTTCCAGGATAGCAGTGATTTACCGCCCGTGTCCATGAAAGACAACAGTCGTTGTTCTTCGGTGATTGACGGAGACAACACTGGCATCCACAACCACAGTTTAGTTAGTATTACCTGACCAGGGGCAACAGCAGCATCTCGCCAGATAGCGTCATTATCATCAGGTTTTCGCACAAGTACAACTGTGTGTTTGGCACCGAATATGACCTTGTGGACATCTCTGCAGAATCCAAAGATGTGAGACAATGGAATCACACCTGAGAACTCTTCATCTCCACTTAACATCGATCTACGTGTTGCAAAACCCAAATTAAAATTTTCGTTCATCGATGCAACTGCGTCACCGGCATTATTCATTGTTACATTCCTGTTCTCGGGGCTGTCGGTTATATCCTTTGCAAACATCATTGATGGTCCGGCTGATCTGGTGTAATCATCCGAGTATCTCGCCAACCCGAGAATTGTTGTGGCAACGTCGACGTTATCATGAATTGTTTCAATTTCTTTTCCATCTATCATGTAAATAGCGGATTTAAATAACGCCATGATGCCGTTGTTAACAAATCCAACTCGGTCGCCGATTCCGTAGTTAGTGTTATCATTCTTTAAAAGCCTACCTTCAACTTCGATGAAGGCCTCAGCGGGCAAGAAGTATCTACTTGTATCCTGGACCTGTAGTTCAATTCTTCCGCGTTGGTTAGGATCACGTGCTTCATAAGAATAATATTGAAAATCACGTACAGAATCATCTTTAAGTACTGGTTTGGACATATCAAACGCGTCATTGGATTTTCGTGCAAACATTATTATTATTTGTGATGATCTAATTAAAATGTTATCGTCACCGGAAACCACTACCAGCTATCAAATTAGCAGTTACACTATCTTGCAACGCTTTGGAGGTAATTCCTGCTGTTGCGATCTCAGCTAATTTCTGATTTACGGCCTTATTTACTACGCTACTAACATTTGCCGGCATAGCTTCAGTGGATGGTAGTTTTACTGGCACCAACCTCTCGACTGGGTTTTTTTTTCGTATCAGCTGTGCTAGTCGATCCTTGATTGATTGAAATGCTTTCCCGGCAAGACTACCAACAGTGCCAATGGCTTTATCCTTGACAACATCAGCGGCTTTCATCGCGAATTGTTTTGCTAACGGTCCAGCTTTCGGAGCGATTCTTGTGACTAAATCCCTAACAACATCACCGACTCCATCTCCGTAAACAACCTCGTATACTGGTAATCGTGAGTTTACTACTCTGACACTTCTTGGTCTGCGAAAAGAATCGTGTAGTATCATTTTATTTAATTATTGTTTATCTAACTGAATTTGCTAGCAAATTTAATTATTAGTCGCTGTGGTAACCGTCTGCGAGTTCATCAATGAGCCCCCGGTAGATGCTGATATCCATGATGCCAGGCTGAAATAGTCTCTGACAGATATCTGCGGCTTCATTTATAATTTCCGGAGAATTGTTTCCGGCACGTCTTCCTCCGATGAGAACTTCCAACCGTGATACATCATCGATGATATTATTAGGGCAGGCAATAAAACCGGATCCTAAACCCTCCCCTGTTGATGGTACAATTCTTGGGGATAAAATGTCTTGAGGCAAACTTTCAGAAGATGTTGTTAAGCTAATTATCGGCGACCTAGTTTGTTTGAATTTTTGGCCCCGCGGACTTCCTTCAGATGCAGCCTCGTATTCACTTAACGGAGTTAGGTCAGGATCTATTGCTCTTCGCCGTGAAGGATATTGTTGTCGTTCTGTGTGTTGCAACGGTGATTTTTCTTCTTGAGGTTGCGATGGTGGAATTTCAAGTTTACATATAGCATCTACAAGTCTATCGTATTTTGTATCGTCCCTGCTGATTTGTTTTTTATTTTCACGTATACGATACGAATATTTGATAAAATTATCATCTGTCATAGAACCGTGTTCTGGGTTTAAAGACACATCTCTTCTAATCAATCCTAACAGTATTGTCTCAGGTAATTTCTCTTCTGGTACATTTTTAAGAAGTTCAATATAATCCGGCGTAAATCTTTTGGCGGGGTCAGTAATTCTCCCTGTTACTCGCTTACCAGCAGGTACTGACACAACAACTTCATCGGGTGGAGGCGGGGGTTTAAGTCCAGCTGAAATATCCTGTAAAATTTTCCTTTGCTCTATTAAAGCCTCTTTGGTAACAGCTGCGGATTTTTCAGTAGCTTTGGTCACGGGTTTAAATAATTCCTCCGTAGTCTCTGCAAAGCCTTCCCGTGCTTGCTGTCTTAGTTGTAATTTTTGTCTGACACTATCACGGACAGGAAGAAATTTCTGAATTGCTTCGAGACGTTCTCGAGCTAATCTAGTCGTATGTGCTTCTCCAATATTTGCCATTATTTATTTGTCAATGATTTAATTCCGCTAACATAAAAATGTTTTTCCTTGGAAACTCATTTCCCAGAGCAGCAGAGGGGATGGACCCGACCCATGGATTTTTCAATAACGACCCCGCCACGGAAACTGTTTCAGATTTATTGAAGTAACCCAAGTTGTCAGTGCAAACTCAACGAGTTTGTCCCTGGAAACTCTTCGAATTTTCGGGGGACATTTTTTTTTGTCCTGTATTCTGAATAGAAGGGTTTATTTCGTCGAAATAAGCCCTCTATCGAGGAATAGTTTCCTGGAGGGGTTTATTGTGCAAAAAGTTTCGGTCTGTACAGCCCCTCTGCTGCTTGAGACATTCGGGGGCATAACGGGAAGTAACATTACGCCGTAAGTTTACACGTGGCACAACTCTAGAGCAATACGGAATATCCTAGTTTAAAAATGTTCAAAGATTTAAAACGTAGGAAACACATGGAGGCATAAAATAAAATTAACATTGTATGGTAGTATGAGGCATATGAGAATTTAACACGTGGGAGACAGTCTGTAGCATAAACGAATTTAACATGAGGGAGACAGTCTGAGGCATACGCGAATTTAACACGAGGGAGACAGTCTGGGACATAAACGAATTTAATACGAGGGAGACAGTCTGGGGCATAAGCGAATTTAACACGAGGGAGACAGTCTGAGGCATAAGAGAAGTCCTATATTAAAATGTGTCTAGGTTTAATATTGTACAGTATTCTGGAACATAAGTGGAAAAGTAATGCTAACAGTTTTTGATATATTATCCAGCACACACCAAACTATCCAGCACCAACGTTTGATTACAATCCCCACGCACTATTTATAAATATTGTTATGTTTCTATGGCCATAAAATAAGTAGCAGAAAGAAGAAAAATAAAAAAGTTTTGTAAAATTTAGCAAATAATTTAGTTATCAAAGTTATAAAATGAAAATAAGAGGAACTTAGACTATTATGAACTGAATCCAAAGTAATCCTTAAAAGTTCTATTCAAGTCCAAAAGAATCGAATGTTCTGAATGAATTTCAGATCCTCAAATGCCTGCCAACAGCCCTGATGTATTAAAAGGGCATTGTCAAGAAGTCCCTTGAATAATTAGCAATTGTCCCGGAATAATATTTTGGTTCAATGAGCATTTTGTAGTGCCAATGAATAATCCAGACAATCGTTTCCCCTCAAATAATATCTAAACACAACATTAACTACGTCTTCAGAATGATGTTACAACAATTATATAAGAGATAAGACTGACAAAAATTGTCCAGTCCACGGACTTATATATAAGAAAAAGGGATGAAAATGCATTTTGCTCTTAGTAGCTACGTGACGTTTTGCAAATATCCCACATCGTAAAAGAACCCACCTTACCTAGTCCTTCCAGGGAAAAATAACCAAGTTCTTCTAAGAACCCGCCTGCCAATGAGACATTACCCCCAAAGTTGTCAATAGGTTTTATTATTAATATTATTAATGATCGTAAACACCTTCGGCAACAACTATTTATAGATCATACACACTCTGCCCTCTTAATATCTTAAAATAGATTTTTTTTTTACCCATGTACAAAATTTAATTATCTAATATCTTGATTATAGATGATCATTACAATTTGCAGTCATGGACAAAAATTACACATAATTTAGACACAATCGTGTACCAAGAGTTACATAAAATCTGGATATAACAGATCCCTTCATAAAGTTTTCTTTTTCCATATCAGTCAATAAGCATATGATAATAACAATACAATTATACAGGAAGCTATCTTATGACTACCACATAAAATATATACAAACTGGAGCAATAAAGAACTTCTATACACGTGAAAGTGCATCTGCGATCAGTTTGTCTCTTCAGTTGATGTGCCAAATATCGATGTTGTATTCTTGCAACATCGAACTTCACCTAAACAATCTCTGATTTAGCTTTTCATTTTGTTGATGAAAGTAAGGGGTTGTGATCATTGAATAGCATAATCGGAAAAGCTGAATTAATATACTTGAAAATGTTTTAAAGTTAAACTTAAATCCAATAATAGTGGAATATTTTCTGTGGTGCTTGTCTAAATTTGAGAGAAATAGCACACTGGATGATCCACACCATTATGTCTTCTTGAATTAATACGCCATCAGCCTCTACATAACCTGCATAAACAGACATCTTAAATGGTTCCTTGAAATCTGGAGCTAAAAGAACTGCTGAATATTTAAGTATGGCCTTTAATTTATCGATTTACCAGACCAATTTGTTAAATTCTATGTAAAGTAATTAACCTTCACTAAACCTGAAGTATAAGTGATGACGATTTTCTTATTTATCACCTCATTCTATGTGTTCTCATTTTATTTTTCCGATCCTGAACAACTGAGAAAATGTTTTCATTAGTCAAATGCGAGATACACGTTAGCCAGTGAAGTTATGTCCTATACTGTTAAAATGCCAGCCAGTGAAGAGACTGAGGAGCACAACAAATGATAATAAATAATTAAGGATGGCCAACTTCATCCTTGAAGACAGTATTGCGCAATTTATAAATGTTTACTAGGGGTCCCCAGTTGTTAAACAATTCGTTTTATCCATTCCATTTCATAAGTACGTAAGTCTTTTTGCCATAGATTTTGTCTTCAGAATAGTTTCAACTTTGTGGCATCGTATTTGTCGTATAATGATCGCTCTTGCCCGTGAAATATACCCTATTTATTCTTTCCCTTCTAGTTTGCCGGAACCTGATCACATACTATTGCTTTTATTATTTCGAATATTTTATCAGTAAAGTTGGGAAGGTAGCACTTTGCAAAAACTATTGTATATCTTGAAATTCTGGTTGTTTCATCAATTTTTTACTTCTCAAATTCTATATATATATCGGTTCTCTCTCTCTCTCTCTCTCTCTCTCTCTCTCTCTCTCTCTCTCTCTCTGTATATATATATATATATATATATATATATATATATATATATATATATATATATATATATATATATATATGTTGTTTGTTTGTTTTGGTTGACCATCGGGGCTCGATGAAGTCAATCTTGCGCTGCTCTTCGCGTCCGATACGAGATGCGCGTGTCCTGGAGCAGTGTGTGTACTGAAAGCATTTGTTGGTTCTTGACGCTGAGGCCTTCCTGCTATCCCTGGCGTCGGTGACTTTCATTCTGCGGGCATCGTCGAAGGTTTTGCACCCATTACTAACAGCTGCACGCCATCCAGATCTATTCTTGGTGCAGGACTCGAGGTCTGTCGCATATATCGAGCAGCATCTCATGCTGTCCTTAATGGAGTCTTTGAATCTTTTCTTCGGGCGACCAATTTTTCTGTGCCCATACAAAATATGACGTGGCATTCGAGACTCCTAAATACGGATGACATGACCAGTCCACCGGAGTTGGACTTTCATGACCATCACTTCTATACTGGCTAAGCCAGCTCTATCCAGCACTTCTAGGTTCATCACTCTGTCTTGCCATCTGACACCCATAATCCAGCAAAGGGCTCTCGTGTGGAAGCGCTCAAGCTGCTTGATGTGCTTCTTATATGTTGTCCAGGTCTCACATCGATATAGTAGGCTTGTTAGCACAACTGCTTTATACACCTTTATCTTGGTGGACAGTTTGATATTCCTGTGGCTCAACACGCGAGAGCGGACACGTCCGAGTGATTGGCACTGATGATGTGTGCCGTTATCTCTTTGTTTAGCGATCCATCGGAAGATATGATGCTTCCAAGGTACTTGAAGTAATCGACAACTTTCAGCTGGGTGTCTTCAATAGACACAATCGGGGGGGGGGGGGGGGGCGAGCTATGGTGCCTGGGACAGGTTGGTGAAGCACATCTGTCTTGTTGAGACTGATAGTGAGTCCGAAGAGTCTCTAGGCTTCCGCGAAGCGAATAAAGATGATCTGGATATCTGCTTCCGTTTGTGCCATGAGAGCACAGTCATCCGCGAAAAGTGTTTCAGGAATAAGTTTTATATATATATATATATATATATATGTATCGGTTGTTAAAATTCGGAATAAATTGATGCATACATTGGCCCGTTTTCCTTTTCCTAACTTGTTTCAACTTTCAGTTTGTGTGTAATAAACATTTTTATATCCAGTAATTAGCTTTAATAAAACGTAAACACCTTTTTTGTTTTGGTTTAATTGAAATACGTTCACGTTCCAGTATTTAGAGTTGTGTTAATTGTTTTCAACAACTGATGCCCTTATTTCTAAGTAGGCTGCACAGTTCTCGCTGCTTTCTTTCCCCAATAAATTCTAAATTTTTATGTAGTAAAACTATTATCCGAATCCAACTCTGTCTTTCCGTGCTTTGTTTGTTTGAAGATGAACGTGAAATCACCGTGCATATCTCTTTTTGCCTGTTTGTGTCAAGATTCATTTTGGACCCATGTTTGCTAATTATTATGCGCATGAATAGCAAAGACTGTTTTGAATTAAAATATTTTCTAGCAGCAGAGAGGGTGAACAGACCATAGAATTCCGACAAAACAAATAAAACAAACAAATAAATCATCTCGTAGAAAGGTCAAGATTTTACAAATGAACTTTCCTTGAGATGTTTATTTTTGCAATGACCGATTGTACTAATAAAACCTCAGTTCGAAATAGCAGCTGAAAAAATAAAGTACTCTACGTGTTTATTTATTTCTTGTTTATTTTTTTGACGACCAACGTTGGTAGGTACCCTCTCTGCTGCTATTAATTTACCACCATACCAAGTTTGATGAATATTTTTCAACGCGTTCTCGCTGTCCTTTCTCCTCATCTGTTTCATCTTCATCTGAATCTTCGGAATTTGTTCTATGTTTCAAGTAATATTCAAGTTCTGATGGTGGTTTTTCTATTTTGGGATTTATGTTCTTTCTGTGTTTATAATAGTTCATCAAACTTCTGTATTCCTCTTTTGCTGATATTAATTAAATTATTATGTTATAATAAAAATGGTACATCCAGAATCTCATACTGCAAGAACAGCTCGAGAACGATTAGAAGCAATTAAAAAATTTCTTCCTGTCAAAGACTCATTTAGAAAAAATCTACAAGCGCAGCAAGAAACAAAAGTTGAGTATGAAGAGGACACTAAAAAACTGTTTAAGCCCGTCACTGCAGCTACTGAGAAAGTTGCAACTGTCATCAAAGAAGATCTTCTTCCGGTATCAGAAAAAATAGCAAGAAGAAATAAACAGACAAAGAAGATTTTACGAGACCTTCCAACTGACATAGCTGCAGCTCAACCTCCACCTGTTGGTGAGGAAATACTTGAAGGTATTGAAGAACTTCGTACTGAAGTCGCCGATGTGAGAAAAAAACTTGCATCTAAATCCAAACCAGCAGGAGAAAACGTAGAATTAATTGCAAAATTTAACGAAGGAGTTGTTGAGGAAATTAGAAAAACTGAAAGAGAGAGATTACCTGAAGCAATATTAAATAGTATATCTAATAAATCTAGTATTTTAAAACCCCGTTATGAAAAAACAAATGATGATAATTTCATTAAATGGATATATCGCGTATATTACAACAAAAAACAAGCTAGAGGTCTAGAATACGAAAGACTTAAAGAAGAAGTAAAAAGACTTTATAGAGAGAGACGGGAACAACTAGAACAAGAAGAATTCTCCCAGTATCAGCTTCCTCCACCTCTGCAACAAATAGAACAACAACAACAATCTTCTTCGCCACAGCAAAGGTTGATGTCGGAAATTAAAAAGGCTAAAGAGTCACTTAAATCACCCCCCTCGAAGAAAATTTCTGCACCGAAAATGACATTTACACCGACAGGTTCACCACATGGATTTCGAGAAGGTGACTCACCCCCGGCCACCACTGAAGTACTTACTCCGGTAATGCAACCACCAGTATTTAAAACACCTCAAGATGAACCTAAAACAGGACGTGGTTTATGTCCTGATAATATCATCAATGACGTGTCACGGTTAGAAGTCCTCATAGGAGGAAAACGTGCTGGAAATAATTCACCAGAAATAACCAATGAAGCAGCTGATATTTGTCGGCGACTATTTCAAGGTGGTATCATGGATATTGGCGTTTACCGAGAACTTATTGATGAGCTCGTTGATGACTAGTTGTTAGATAAATGGTAAATAAAATAAGATGATTGTGCATGATAATCATCGTAAACCCACACAGGTTAGAGCGGTAAACTCACGATTACCAATCTATAGTGTTATTTACGGAAATGGACTTGGTGATGTCATTCGGGGATTATTCACGAGGATAGCTCCAAAAGTAGCACCTGTTGCAAAACAATTATCGATGAAGGCTATTGATATTGTTCGTGATAAAGCTCCTGGTGCAATTGTCAATGTTGCTGGTAAGGCGTTCTCGGCGATCAAGGAAAGACTAGCACGATTATTGCGACGAAAACAACAACCACCGGTGAAACTGGCAAGTACTGAGGTGATGCCCTCAGACGTAAGTAAAATAATAAATCAGGCTGCAAATCAAAAACTAGCGGCGATATCTGAAGAAGCAGAAAAAATATAACAGCAAATTTAATAGCAGGAAGCGGTCTTCGTCGACGATGATCATCATTTGGAAAAATGGTAACTATAATAAAAATGTTCAGGCGCGAATCAGACCCAGCATTTGATATGGAGGCACCTGTCCTTAAGTACGAGTCGGTACGAGTCGGTACGTGATTATCAATTTTATTCTTATGACGCAAGACTACCAAATCAGCGGGGGAGAATCGAATTACAGGTTCATGATACAAGTAGATATTTCTTGCCCGCTGAAGCGTTTATTGAAGTAGAAGGTAGACTTGTAACGGATGTTGTAGCTAATACGCCATATGCTGCTAATTTACGTGTTGGTTTTGTCAACAACGGGATCATGGCATTATTTAGTGGCGCCACATATATGATTGATGGAAAAAATATTGAATCAGTTCAGAATGATGTCGACGTTGCTACAACAATAATTGGTCTAGCCAGATATTCTGACGACTTTACAAGATCAGCTGGTCCAACAATGATGTTTGCTAAGGATATTACTGACAACGCTGATCATATCAGGTATGCTAAAATACGGACACCACAAAATACTGCATCTGATCCACAACCGGTTGCTGATGGTCCTGAATACGCAGCCAGACCAGCTGCTGCTTTTGATATTGTAAAAGGTGATAGCGCGACTTTCAACTTAGGATTTCCAACACGCCAAGCAGCGCTGTCGGGAGGTGATAGAAATTTTTCGTGTGCAATTCCATTATCTCACATCTTTGGATTTTGCAGAAATGTTAGAAAAGTCATCTTTGGAGCTAAACACACAATTGTGCTCGTAAGAAAAGGTGATGATAATGATGCAATCTGGCGAGGTGCTGGTGTTGCTGATGCTGGTAAAGTAAATATATCAAAACTTTCACTATGGATGCCAGTAATGACTCCATCTATTACTGAGGAACAAAAATTACTATCTTTTATGGATCAAGGCGGCAAATCATTGCTATCATGGTTAACAGTAACCACAGATGCTGCTCAAAGCAATATTAATGGTTTATTTACATGGCATATAGCATCACAACAGGGTGTTTCTGCACCACGACATATTTTTATTGCACTACAAGATAATGCTCGGACGAATAATCAACAACGTTCACATATGATATTTGATAACCTTGGAGTTAATGAAGTTTCCTTACGGATAAATGGACATCAAGAACCAGCCGAGGATATACAACTAAATTTTGATCAAAATCATGTAGCGCGCGCATATCATCGTTTAATGTCATTCATGGGACGTGAGCAAAATATAGATACCGGGTTGCAAATATCACAACTAGATTTTACAGGTCTATATCCGATTTATTATTTTTCACTAGAACATCTTGATTTATCCAAACAATCTGTTGTTGATATACACTTTCGAGCTCATGTTACTAACCCACCAGCTGGTGGTGCCTTTTACAGAGCGATCGCGGTCATACTTAGCGACAAGGCCATGTTACTTGAAGGTGGCAGTGGTCGAATGAGGATCGTTGATGCACCGGTGGAAAATCTTTAATCGTGTTATTTAGAAAAATATATTTTATATAAAAATGTCGTATAGTCATGTTAATGTTACTCTGACTCCTGGTCAGGTAAAAAAGCTTCAATCAAAAACCGCCAACAAATGCGGAACTAAAATATCACTAAAACGAGATCATATTAGTGGTGGTCCAAACAAATTATCGTTGACAAATAATCAGATTAAACATTTCAATAAAGCCCTAGAATCAAAAACTGGAGTTCAATTCCATCTCTCCCCGAGCGCCATCAAAGACATGGTTAAAACGGGTGGTATATTTCCACTACTTGCGGCCATTCCGGCATTAATAGCTGCAGCTGCTCCAGCCGTAGCAAAAGCGGCCGCGTTAGGTGCTGTTGGAACAGCCGCTGGAATGGCACTAAAGAAAGCAGCAGGAAAGGGATACAAAAAAAAAGGGACGCGGTCTAAGATTACCGGGATCTCGTTGGGGGAGAGGCCTAAGGCTTCCAGGATCATTTCGTTAGACGTTCCAGCATCAAATTTTGATTTACTTGATGCTGCTAAAAAATTAAAAATATCCGCCTTTAGAGGTGTTTTTATGCGAGATCAATTACCGAAACAACCAAACAAACTAGAAACAGGTATTATTAATCTTGACAAACGTTCCGGACCTGGTACTCATTGGGTATCATACGCGGTTGATCCACGTGGAATCGTTTATTTTGATTCGTACGGGTTAGCTCCACCTGTTGAATTTATCAAGTATGTCGCACCACTCCATGCAACAACTAGAGGTTCCAAAGTTTGGTATTCAACGCTACCCACACAAACAATGACAGATCCGCCAATATGCGGCCGTGAAGTAATTAATGTACTCGACGCTATATCAAAATCATCCAAGCCGCCACATAAAGTCGTGCACGATTATACAAGCAACCGATTTGTTGCGCGTAAAGCATTTTAAACAACGGATCTTATTATAATGGTTGACATTTACGGAAGATCTTATTCACGTGTTAAGAGAGCATCCGGCGACGTTGATCTGTCAAAGTATGCGACTAAAGATGACCTCGCTGATATTATGAACCTTGCTGGAGTTGATCCAGATGAGGTTGTTATTTTTCAAGATCGATATGGTAAACTAAAAACCAGCAATATCAAATGGAATGATATAGTCCGGCGAGTACTTGGTGCAGTTACAGATAATATTCCCGTGTTTACTGATAGCGGCAAAATCAGAGATTCAAGTATGTCACTTAAAACCATCAGAGATGAAATTGCAAAAAGTGTTGCTAATCGCGTGAGAAACACAGGTGACACAATGATGGGTGAACTCAGCATGAACGGGAACAAAATAGTAGTTTTAAAAGATCCAACATCTGACGAAGACGCAGCAACAAAAAAATACGTCGATGTCAACTATGGCACCGTAGACGGTAAATTATCCACGTTACGGGCTGAGTATGACGTTCACGCAGGAGCTTTTGGAAGATTTCGAAGAAATTTTCAAAAAATCGATGATACCATAGATAAATTCTTCGGTACTCCACGCGCCATTGACATGAAACTCGTTGATATCAAAAGTAACCTAGACACGATCAAACAAACACAGCAAGACGTCGTAGCGGGAATTCCTGAGATTGTCAGTAAAACCAATTTGATTAAAATTCCAGCTGCAATAACTCCCGGGCATATTACAAACATCGTATGCACGGTATCATCGGGATTTGCAACATGGTCGCAGCAAAATAATACTATCAAATATACCGCAACAGTCACTGGCGTGTACAGGCTATCTGTGTTTAGTGCTGCAAAATTTGAAATATTTACAACGTTTCCATGGCGTCATTCCACCGACAGGTTTTCCGGGGTTGTATCTGTTGTATTAAATAGCGGAACCGAAGAAATATTTATTCTGGAAGCAGATGATAAGAAATTAACCGCAACATCCTTCTGGTGGTGTTTGGAATTTGTAGCTGAAACACCTCAATTGGTTACTGTATAAAAATATATATGGACGGTGCACAATACAGATACAATCAAGCACGTGAATGGCAGGCTGCGCTAAAAGATCAAGTTGATCAATATACAGTAAAAGTAAAAAAATATCGACGACGATTGGTTATCGTTGATGTGATTGTTTATTCAGTATCCGCTGTTGTTGCTGGAACCGGTGTAATATTATCAGCGTTGACAACGATGGCACCAGTAGCTGTAACTATTTGTATTTCAGCAGCAACAACTATTGCAGGTGTGCTTGGTATCGTCACAAAAAAAATATGTACTTGTACGAACGAAAAATTATCCGATTACAAAATAAAATTACATACAGCGACGGTAGCATACTCGAAATTATCCTCGTTGTTATCAGCGAGTCTCAGTGATGGAATTATATCTGATTTCGAATTTTCAATGATAACCAAAATATACGATGAAGGTATTAAAGATACAAGTATCAATAATGACAGAATTACTCCAGCAGATCGTGACCAACACAACTCCGCCAAAGATAACGATGATCTCGGTAAGTTCAATTAATCCTGAATTTAGTGTTAATTTTCCTACTGCAATTCCAGTAAAAGAAATAGCACTAGCGCAATTACGAGTATATTACAGCTGGCCAAATATCAGATCAAAATCATTTAATGGTACACCAGCAAATAATTCGCTCGTATTTACTAACAACAACAAACCCGATGGAACACCTGACTGGGTTGTTGTTGGAATACCAACTGGCAGTTACGAGATTGAAGAGATCAGTGAGGAATTTGCGCGTAGAATAAAATCAATAACAGGAAAAGAATTAAAAATATCAATTAATGTTCATGAGCCGACGTTGTCCTCGACAGTTGAAATAAACTCGCCTGATTATGCCGTTGATATTTATCAGTCCACGATAAGATCCGTACTAGGTTGGCCTGAAATATCACCACCGATAACACCGATACCACCAGAACCGAAAAAGTCTGATTATGTCACGGATAGACAATCATATCATGAAATTAATCCATCATACGGGGAACAACTACGTATTATAAAAAATAAATCAATGCTTCACAATTTTGCCTTCTTCGGTGGAATTGAGGCATGGTTTTTTAAAAATCCGGGAGAAACAGGACATTTTAGGGGTTTTTATCGAGAAACGATTATTAAATATTTTCAGGAAATCAATCAAGAATGTAAAAAACAACTAGATCAACTAAATCAATATTTTAACGAACATATTTTTGACATATCAGCGTCATCGCGTGAAAAAATCATCACGCGTGTGGAAATATTAAATCAGCTTATATCAGATATGGAATATTTTAATAACCGAATAGTTCAGGCGATGCTTAGTCTTTTAGAATCACCTAAAAATCCTGATCCATATAAATGGTTAGAAAAATATAAATTAACAGAAGCCGATGTACCAAATTATAAATTTCCCAGGTATAGTGTAACCGAGTTAAGAAAATCTGTCAATGATGTCATTGATGAGTTTTTTCCTAAACTACTCGATGCATGGAGAAAATTAATTCCACCTCCAACTGTTCTTAGACATGATAATGATCCACACGGCGGCGGAAGACACGTATCTCCGCGGATCGTTAATATAACACCGACTGTCGCGGTCAATCTGGTTTGTGACGTAATCGATGGCAGCTATCAAATAGATCTCGGAAGATCAAATCAAGCTCAACAAGGATACATCCTGTACACGTTCACACCACAAGTTCCCCCTGGAAATTTAATCGTGCAAGAACCAACTAATCCCGTGTATTTGCGGTGTCACAATAATATGTTAACACGAATAAATTTTAAACTCACAGACCACCTTAATCGCTTGATTGACATACGTGAAGAAGAGCTTGTAATAAATCTGCATGTAAAGTCGTAAGACTTCCGTCGTAAGGACTTCCGTCGTAAGGATTTCTGTCTAAGGACTTCCGTCGTAAGGATTTCTGTCTAAGGACTTTTGTCGTAGATCTTCAGAATCAAATTCGATCAACTTAAAAAAATATTTTATTATTACTGGCACAAATTTGTGTTTGGTACAAATTAATCGGCCCAGGCAACTAAAAAAGCTGGTCGATGAAAGTAAAATTAAAATTTCTATCACAAAAAAAAATAGGATTTATTAATTTTCCTGATTTTTACTGAAATTGTACAAATTACTTGATTTTGACTACCAACTACCCCCTCAGAAACATAAAAATGCACGAATTACTTGATTTTGACTACCAACTACCCCGTCAAAATCAAGAAAGTTCTAACCTTGTCAAATTGTTCCTAACAAATTTTATTTATTATAAATTAATTTTATTTATTAATAATATTATTTTTACTGAGATTTTTTTTTTTTTTAACTAAAATACAACGAAATTGCTCAATTTTCCTGATTTTGACTACCAACTACCCCGTCAGAAATCAAGTAATTCGTGCATTTTTCTTTGATTTTGACTACCAACTACCCCGTCAGAATCAAGTAATTCGTGCATTTTTCTTGATTTTAGTAAAAAAAAAGTAAATCCTCAGTAAAAATAATATTATTAATAAATAAAATTTATAATAAATAAAATTTATAATAAATAAAATTTATAATAAATAAAATTTATAATAAATAAAATTTATTAGGAACAAATTTGACAAGGTTAGAACTTTCTTGATTTTGACTACCAATACACGTGGTCAGCGTTGACATGGACCCCAGTTACCAAAACTTTCATTTTCATTATCACCAGTAATGAGGTTACTCTGGATCGTTTCACCAGTAACGAGGTTACTCTGGATCGTTTCACCAGTAACGAGGTTACTCTGGATCGTTTCACCAGTAACGAGGTTACTTTGGATCGTTTCACCAGTAACGAGGTTACTCTCTGACATAATTTTTCTTAATAGTCTTATGCGAGTACTAATCGTTTTCTTTGCCTCATACTCGTGGGATAATAACAACTTAATTCTTTCTACGGCGGTAGAAAGAGGAACGAACTCCTTCACATGATCATCTTCTACGGTAGCTAGCGACTGAAACATTGCCGATTGAATCCGTTTCATGAGCCTGTATTCAGATGATAGTGTGTGTGTCCCCATGGTTTTACGTTCTTGTAAAATCTCAAAATCAGAAACTATTTTTTCAGGATTAAGTTCATCAGATATATTAATTCCATCTTTTTTTAATTTTTTAATAGCGACAATTACATCATTGATATTTTCATGGTTCATTATATAATATATAAATCTTTAAAATAAAAAAAAAATATCCCAGAACACCTATCGAGTGTATTAGCGAGTTCGTCGGGGTGTTTCAGGGACAGCACAACCAAGAACTCGTAGCTTGCCACCGCAATCTACCAAGTTCATTAGGCAAATATTCCCTCTACGAGAGCCCCTAACCCGCCAAACAACGGTCTAGAGGCCCAAGAGGGAGGACGGCACAGTCCTCATTAAACTCGTAGCTTGCCACCGCAATCTACCAAGTTTAGAGGATATACACATAACATATAACTAACTAAGGACAGCACAGTCCTCATTAAACTCGTAGCTTGCCACCGCAATCTACCAAGTTTAGAGGATATACATATAACTAACTAAGGACAGCACAGTCCTCATTAAACTCGTAGCTTGCCACCGCAATCTACCAAGTTTAGAGGATATACATATAACTAACTAAGGACAGCACAGTCCTCGTTAAACTCGTAGCTTGCCACCGCAATCTACCAAGCTTAGAGGATATACATATAACATATATACAATGAAATGGTTATATACAATGAATGAAGAGCCCCTATCGAGTGTATTAGCGAGCTCAGATTATGAATGAAACGGCACTAACTAAGGACAGCACAAGGACAGCACAGTCCTCATTAAACTCGTAGCTTGCCACCGCAATCTACCAAGCTTAGAGGATATACATATAACATATATACAATGAATGAAGAGCCCCTATCGAGTGTATTAGCGAGCTCAGATTATGAATGAAACGGCACTAACTAAGGACAGTACAAACATGTACGCTCAGCAAAATCACACCCACAATAATTAATCCAGTGGGTGATACGAAAATATGTATCAACCACAAGTCAATATTGTGGTTGGGAATTTGCTGAGCGGGGAGGTTCTTGCGGTTCCCCCCACTATTATAAAAATCGCAATTATGCGCACCACCGACAAATTGTCAGCCATGGGGATTCGATCCTGGACCGCGAGCGTCACAGTCCAATACCATACTGATCGAGCTATCAAACATTGTTACGAACATATGTTTCGGAAGTTAATATATAGCTAAGGAACCAATATTTACAGTAAACAGCGGTTTCTGAATAATAACAGTTTCTGTATTTGTAGCGGTTTCTGAATAATAACAGTTTCTGTATTTATAACAGTTTCTGAATAATAGTTTCTGTATTTGTGGCGGTTTTCCTAAGTAGACTGAGAATCAATAAACAACAGTTTCTGTATTTGTAGCGGTTTTCCTAAGTAGACTGAGAATCAATAATAACAGTGGAATTAATGCACCAGTCAAAGAACTTTCCAGAATGTAAGTTCAGTGAACACACAACTGCAGGTCGATTACAATGAGCAACGGTTTCTGTTTCACACACAGCTTCCTACGGATCAATAACATTATCATGTGTTGTATGATGGGGAAATATTTAAAAAACATAAATAATACTTCTACGAGTAATTAGTTACGATGTAATTAGTTACGATGTAATTAGTTAAACTGACTAATTACGATCATAAAAAACCAACCATCTACGAAGAAAACTATATATTACAAAGTAATCTCCCCTTATGTAATCAAAAATTCAGTAGTGTATGGAGGACCTACTGTGACATAAATTAAAAAATTAATTCAATGTGGTGATGATAGTTAATAATGTGGTGATGATAGTTAATAATGTGGTGATGATAGTTATTGATACTTAAAGATAATTTTCTGTTTATATTTTTTCGATAAAGCTGTTTTATACATATTTTCTGCTACTTTTTGTACTGAATGCGGGTGAATATCAAAATATGTCGCAGCCGCGTTCATAGACTGAAACATAATTACTTTACCGGTTTCTATGTTTGAGGAAATTACCGCCCTCTTTCCGATTGTCTTACATCTGCCTGTATTACCACATGTATTATTCTCGCTGTATGTGACAACACGAAGGTTGGATAAATTATTGTTTTGAGTGTCCCCGTCAATATGATCAATAACAAGACCGTCATTGATCAAACCCTTGTGACACTCGTACGTAAATCTATGACACAAACAATGTTTTCTCCTCCCAGCAGTAAACATTAGATAACCATGATTAGTAATATAACCAACTTGTTTCTTCAACTTGCAGTGTCTGATGATACCATTAATATTTGATTCATAGTTTGTTTTGACAGGATGTGGGACAAATATATTTTGCTCCATTATAATAATATTATATGTTTAAATCATTGTTTGTCTGAAATCTTGATATATAATCCCTCACGGATTTTATAGCGTTTTCACCGCTATTATTTTTTTTGTCATAATATCTTTTAAGCTCTCTGAACCGTTTCCCGCCACACTTTCCACATAATTCTGTCTTTCCTCGCACTCCAATACCACACCGTAGACATGGTATTGGTCCTAGACTTCCTCGTCGTATGTTTTGTGAGTGCATCCAACAAAATTCCTTTCTACAGTATTTGTTGCATCGATTTACTGAGCCGATCATCAACCATCTACATTGGGACATTGTATATATATATATATAATTTTCTTTATTTAAATATTTGTTTTAATTATATGAACGAGTTTGAGAGATTATCCCAAACTAGGCCTGTTAAGTATAAATTCAACCTTGACAGATTATCTTCTGACTTGCCAGTACGAGATCTGGTTGATCCGAAAAATAAAAGTTTGATCTCGAAAATTCACGACGCCAAGAAAGAATTTTACGCGGATGGTGCATCTCATACATGGTCAACGTTCAAGATTATACGCAACACTGTCACGGACGCCACAATGAACGACAAGCGAGCGGCAACTATCATTAACTACATCGCTGAATACGAGGGCAATCAAAAATATTTCTTCAGAGTAAAATTTATTGTATTAACAGAAACAGATAGTTGGATTATCCGTGACAAATATGATCCTGTCCTTGGTAATAATAAAACTATCATATTAAGTAAAAATTTCAGACCGGGTCTATTGACTGGTATTGATAAACCGTATTATGAGCGAGCATATCCTGTAACAGCAGTTATTTATGGAATCTATGAGATAAATAAAAAACCCAACGTTGATAAACTAGCGCCGATGAAATTTTCAAGGTTAAATTGTGTAGCTGAACGAGTAATAGAACACTTTACAAACGCGATGCGTGGAAATGGATTAACTGATTTAAGGCGTGAAAAAATAAACTCGTGGGCTGATTCAGTTAAGGATACCGGTGCTACAATAAAAGATGTTGCTGAGTTAGGAAAAATATTAAAATTTCCAATAACTGTGGCGACAATAACGGGAGAAGTACTGTACCAGTCGAAATATAAATCGAAAGGAGCTCCAATAAATATTATCGATCATAACGCGCACGCATGGACTAACGCGGTAACAATATTTCCACGTGATCGAACTGTTAGATTTTACCCCCCAGATAATTCTGGGGCAGATAGTATGTTTGATTTTATCAACGAAATAAGTAAAACCGATCCTGTATCGGTATGGTTATTTAAAAGTAACGAGGAGGGTGAATTTGATCAGTTTGTCAAACCGAACGGTGAAATATATCGCACAGAATCCCTCCATGACGAGATGAAAAATCTTGCGACGTTTTTACAGTGCAAGCACGCGGAAAATACTGACAAATTACTAACTAATTGTTTTACTGTTCCATCTGTTGCGGCTCATTTCGCCAGAGAACGAAATTCATGGAAACCAACACGATTTGATTTACTCGAGGACGTACGCGCAAGTTGCGTCGAATATGGACATGGCGGATTATGGAATACCAAATACAATTACAATAATGTTATTTCGGTTGATATGGTTGCATGTTATCCAGGAAGTTTTCTGGGATACGGAGATTGTTCTGTGTACTTTGAAAGATTTGGTCACCCTACAAACGAGATGACGCGAGTGGCAATTAATGGACCATTACCTGATTTTGATCTGACTGGATTCGCCTGTATTGAGTCGTTCGAGTTTAACGAAAATCTTCACAAGATTTGTTATGTTTGGTTTGGCAGACATTTTTGTGAAAAACGTTGGGCACCTATAGTTTTGTTGCGATATATGCTAGATTGTGCGATACTGACATCGTTGGTGGTCAGTGAGGCAATTATATCATATCATGCACAGACCAAAGTTTGGTTGCCCATGTCAGATTCTGAAGTTATTAGCGAGTTTAAGGATATTTCCGAAGATGATATTCCTAATAAACTCAAAACCGCAAAAGATCTCGGTAGAAAAATTATAGGTAAATTTACTCAAGGTGGTGCATATGATTATAAAAGACATCACGCACGATTAATTTTAGATGATGCCGAGTACGATTTTATAATCGCTGATACAACGGCGAAAAATACATTTGTAAATCGAGAGAGTGTTTATTTATCCGACGGAACAAAATTAGGTACGATCGTTAGTTACATAAATGACGTATCCCCGCAATATACTCATCTAAGATCTTCCATGTTGGCTTATGTTTCTATAAATTTATTATCGATGATTAATAGATTTCCTGAGACCGCAGTCAGAGTCGCAACAGATTCGTTTTATATTTCAAGTAAATATTTAGAACCTGTTATGAAATTTACAAGTAATGATGAACGATGAGGTTCGTGGAGAATAAAAAAGGAACTATTACACAATTATGTAGAATCAGCAGATGTTCCAGTGAGAGATTTTTATCGTGAGGGTAATAAAATATCAGAAATGTCGAAGGCACCATCGTTGAGTGATCCAATAACCAGATATAAGACAGTATATCTCAATGGACCTGGTGGATGCGGCAAAACGACTCGAGCAATTAATGTTTTTAGAAATTCAGATATGATCGTGCTGACACCCACACATAGACTCGCACGTGAGATGAAACAGCGGCAAGTACAATCGTGTACGTATCATAGTTTCTTTCGGTGGCGCGGAGATACATGGACTCCTGAGCGAATGGGAGAAAAATATATACCTAAAATAATTATTTGGGACGAGATATGCACGGTCTCATTGGATACATTAAAAACGTTTCTTGATTGGTTGTTGACGAAAAATACCGCCATAATAATGTGTGGCGATCATGGTCAACCTCCGCCTTTTGTTGGACCATCTCCACATGATTGGTTAAAAAATTTCGTTGATTATTACGAAGAAATAGATGATGATCATAGAGCTCTTGATGCAAATTTGAAGGAGTTTAAAAAATTAATCAGATTACAATCAAACAAAATTCAGTGTGAAATAATACGTGGAGTGATCTCAGAGACCTCAATGAGTGATTTTTTGAACTCATGGAGACCCACCGATTTGATCGTAGCAAGTAGAAAAATAATCAGAGACGCTTTACAACAACAGTTATTTCAACTGCATAAAGAACAATATTCAGAATTACCCATACCGTTGTGTTATAGACCATCAGATACACGAAAACAGAATATTAATGTTGATATTCCAGGACCCTTGACAGAGTCAAGGAAACAGATTCTCGTATTAAATGATATTGTCGCCGTTGATATCAGTGTGGTCGAAGATGCATTACGCGCTGACAAATCTCCATGGGTGTTGGGATACGCTATGACGATCCACTCGTCACAGGGATTAACTATTTCTGATACACGAGTCTGGATTGTAGACGATCGCATCGAGTGGTCAAATTTAGTTTATTTGGCGGTATCGAGGGTCAGAAATATATCTCAATTACGTAGAATCATAATTCCTGAAATCGTTGATAAATTTAACATCATCGATGATGATATAATAAGAAAAAAATTAATCGGATACAAACAATCTGACAAAAAAAATAAACGTGACTTTGATCTTGATGTTGAATTTATTATTGAGTTAAAACAGCAGCAGAACAATCATTGCACCAGTTGTAATTGTATAATGTTATGGCGATATTCGAGTAATGATTCAAGACAATTTACCGTAGATAGAAAAGATAATAGTCGCGGTCATACACGAGAAAATACCATGTTAACCTGTCTTGAGTGTAATCGACGTAGAGGCGCCAGTTAAGTGATCGAAATCACCGAAGTGATCGCGGTGGTAGTTGTGTATCCTCGGGAATTATTTGTAGTTGTTCACGTGTAAATCCACGTTGAGGAGCGGCCAAATCTAATCTGTAGATTGCAGGTCTGGAAACGCCTACATTTCTTCCAGTGGATCTTGTCACGGTAGATATTTTGTGTGTGGTAACACTCCAAATAGGATCAGTTGCTCTCGCTTTACCACCTTCAAGTTCACCAGGCTCATATAAATATCTGACTGTGACATCACCTAATATTTTTTGTTTTCCAGCATCTTTCCGTTGTGTTGGTATATTTTTTTTTGTGACCGCGCTAATGTGTTTCATGTTGGTTGTTCGTGTGATCTCATTATTTAATGCAGCTATCACGTTTGGTAATCTTGCCACCCATTCGCGAGATCTTTTATCTTGAATAAATTCCCTCGCGTATTGATATCCAAATAACCGTTCAGCAAGTGTTCGATTAAATCGCTCAACAATTGCTTGATCACGATGAATTGCAGTATGTCCTCGTCGTATTTTGGTATTATGTTGTTTCATCAGCGATGATACTGGACCAAGAAATTCCTTACCAGGATCAACCTGTAGTAGCTGTGGCCATCGTAGACCACCTTGTGGTCCGAGTCCTCGTTGATAAATTCGTTCAAACGCATCGGCTACTTCAGATGATGTTTTCGCTGATAGCGGCTCTGCTTCTTTATATCTACTTGCAACATCAACTACGGTTAGCGCGTATTTGTACGTTTTTCCACGCACAGTATCATGCGGTAAAAACAGAATATCAGCTTGATGAACTTCATTAGGAACACTGACATCGAAATACGCGTACTGAATTTGTTTAGGACGTGGTAGATAAATTTGCCATATTGCTTGTTTAGATAACCACGCGCTAGCAGTAGAATGTTTAACCGCCGCTGCATCAGCGAGTTTACCAATTGCTGCTTTGCCTCTCCAGTATCCTCTCGGTGAATAATAAATTGATTCCATTATTAATTACCAGCCCCAATCGCTAATTTACCTTTCATCGAGGATCTTACTAACCAATTAGCTAATGATTCTCTAATATTTTTATTTTTTATAGAATTTAATGAATGAATTAATTTTACATCTGCAATATGCCTATCTTGTAGATTTTTACTTTTATAAGCTACATCATGAGCATGACAAGCTCGATCAATAGCGTTTATTGGTTCCTCGCCTGGTTTTGGTTGATCTTGATCATCGAGCCTGATATCAAGTCTGGTACCAGGACCGCAATAATTATATCCTGGTAGATGTTTTTCTCCGCTGTATTTAGCCCATGGAGCACCTGGAAACTTTGACATCAAATTAGCAATATCACCACCCCGCTTATTAGGTAAAAACGAAAATTTCTTTCTACAGCACATAGAACATTTTCCACCGTACGCTATTTTTTTGTTTTTTGTTGTAACTGTAGCTAAATCAATAGTTGGAGTTTTAACTTTACAGCGTAAACAATATAAATTCATGTTATAATATATATGGATATAATTGATTTCTCAGCAACTCGGCAGCGAGAGCCAGTTAAGCATCATCCTGCGCTACCGAACTCCATCAGAATGATTATCATAGGACCATCTGGATCGGGTAAGACGCAATTATTACTTAATCTGATAATGAGATGGTTGAAATGGGATAAATTATATTTAGTAGCACCATCCGCTGATGATCAACGATGTTATGATGTACTTAAAGATTTCAATGAAAACGCGCGATTACTGGATGAAGATAATGATGTTATAGAGTTTATAACCGATATTGATGAAGCACCATCCGTAGATTCCATAGACGGATTTATTAATAATTTAGTTGTATACGACGATGTGATGCTAGATAAACAATCAAATCCAGCCAGAATATTTTCCCGAGGTAGACACAAAAATACAGACGTGATCTATGTTACTCAACGATATACACAAATTCCGAAGGTGATCAGAGACAACTGCAACATTTTAGTTGTGTTTAATGGCGTAGACACACACACGTTGCGAAATATTCATCAAACTTGGTGTGGTGGTGACATGGATATAATTAAATTCAAAAATTTCTTCTCACGAGCGCAAGCTACCCCGCATGGATTTATAACAATAAATTTACATGATCCAAGAACAAGATATCGTGTGGGTATTGATAAAATATTTGGGTAACAGGGGTGATGATAAAATTAAATTGAATTAAACAGATATCATTAATATAATGAACAACTGTGCGTGGCTGCGTCAAGGAACAACAGATAAATGCAACAAAAGCTGCCGTGGAGAATATTGCAAGAAACATAATTATCTTATAAAGAAAAACCTTCATGCTGGTCCACGAGGTTGTGTTGGATGTAACAACGGCGTTAGAGGATTATATCAGATTTGCAAAAATTGCGGTGGAGATCGATATCGAAGTTTGATGAACTATTATAAACACAGAAAGAACATAAATCCCAAAATAGAAAAACCACCATCAGAACTTGAATATTACTTGAAACATAGAACAAATTCCGAAGATTCAGATGAAGATGAAACAGATGAGGAGAAAGGACAGCGAGAACGCGTTGAAAAATATTCATCAAACTTGGTATGGTGGTAAATTAATAGCAGCAGAGAGGGTACCTACCAACGTTGGTCGTCAAAAAAATAAACAAGAAATAAATAAACACGTAGAGTACTTTATTTTTTCAGCTACTATTTCGAACTTAGGTTTTATTAGTACAATCGGTCATTGCAAAAATAAACATCTCAAGGAAAGTTCATTTGTAAAATCTTGACCTTTCTACGAGATGATTTATTTGTTTGTTTTATTTGTTTTGTCGGAATTCTATGGTCTGTTCACCCTCTCTGCTGCTTTTCTTGATGGCTTCGGCAATGTAAATATAGACGTTTGCATTACCGCTAGTTTCGTTCAGTATATTTTTTATTATTATTTTTGGCTAATTTAATTTTGTTCCCACAGTTCACTAAGTTAGCATATGTTATTTTGAATCCAAATTTGTTTTCCAAAGATTTTGTTCATATTTTAAGGTAAATATATATTTTAACATAGTAAAGATAACAAGATCTTCAAGATATGTTATAAATTAAGATGCAAATTTGTGAATATTCCACATCACATACGTAATTTAATCTGTATTCATTATTTGGAATATTCCACATTGCATTTTTTGGACCATCTGTATCCATAATGTGGACAATCTGTATCCATAATTTGGACAATCTGTATCCATAATTTGGACCATCTATATCCATAATTTGGATCATCTGTAGTATCCATAATTTGGACAATCTGTATCCATAATTTGGACCATCTGTATCCATAATTTGGACCGTCTGTATCCATAATTTGGACCATTTGTATCCATAATTTGGACAATCTGTATCCATAATTTGGACCATCTGTATCCATAATTTGTACCATCTGTATCCATAATTTGGACCGTCTGTATCCATAATTTGGACCATTTGTATCCATAATTTGGACAATCTGTATCCATAATTTGGACCATCTGTATCAAAAATTTGGATCATCTGTAGTATCCATTATTTGGACAATCTGTAGTATCCATTATTTGGACAATCTGTATCCATAATTTGGACAATCTGTAGTATCCATTATTTGGACAATCTGTATCCATAATTTGGACAATCTGTATCCATAATTTGGACCATCTCTATCCATAATTTGGACCATCTGTGTCCATAATTTGGATCATCTGTAGTATCCAAAATTTGAACCATCTGTATCCATAATTTGGACAATCTGTATCCATAATTTGGACCATCTCTATCCATAATTTGGACCATCTGTGTCCATAATTTGGACCATCTGTATCCATAATTTGGACCATCTATATCCATAATTTGGACCATCTGTAGTATCTATAATTTGGACCATAATGTTGAGAGTTTAGTTTTATATCTCTTTCCACTCATGAATATGAAAATTACACCGCTTGTTAAACCCACTATTCTATAGTTTAAGCTCGATTTAGCGAAACTTGCTGTACACTAATATGCATGCAACAAGGTTGCCTCAAATGTTCTGCAGCCAGATGAAAAGCTTGTCATTTCAGAATGGATCTGTAGATAATTTGACTGATTGATATATGATGTAAAATTGGATATTGTATATGTGATATATCACCTTTACTTTACCGTGAACTTTTGTCATGTATTTCTTTTGTCTATGAATTGTATATCTAATATAAGTTGCCCTTTGATCTTGCATTATGGTAATGTGTAGTTACTCTGTGGAAACTGGGATATAATTATTTGTTTATGCTGTAGGTAGATGAAGCAGGAATATGATACCACTTTCAAGGGCAAAACTGTTCAGTATTTGGGTAGCAATTGCAAAAAAAAAAAAATACTGTGTTCTTTTAACAGAATATATAAATACACGATGTAGAAGAAATCTATTTTAATCAATAAAATGCTCATTAATTTCAAAGACAATCAGGCTGAAATTTTGTAGCTAATCCTTAAAAGTAACGGTACTTTTATCATAGGGTATCTCAGATGAAACTAACCCTAACCCTAACCCATAGGGTATCTCAGATGAAACTAACCCTAACCCTAACCCATAGGGTATCTCAGATGAAACTAAATTCTTTTGGAATGCTACAATTCTCATCTGACCAACAGTGGCACAGTCACTTCCAGTAACTCTTTTTTTTTTCTAGTGGAGATACATGTGTTGATGAATTTTGATATGCAAAAGTGTTAATTATCTGATATATCTCGAATATAAATGTTCTGAACCAGTGACCGGAATTTATTGACCGGGAGGGCTTTCGTTCTTTCTCGTTAGCGGAACAAATTTTTATTGGAAGAATTAGTGACATCATTACAAGACAGGTCTTTGCTATTTAATGCATCGATATTTACCATTGGTCTACGTGGTTCGTACTCGTTGACGTGGTCACTTCATTATTTTAATTTACAAAAACTACAAAGCTGGGTCATTTATGGATTTCTGCCCTTTCAGCTTTGATTTCATTGCAATATTTTATAAGTGTTGTCCGTGTGTAATCCCACTTAAAACATTGAGAATTTTAGTCCATAAACGCGCGTTCCTTGTTAGTTTGTCTACATCATCATTAGTTATATTTGTATTTTTTACTCGACCAGGTCCAAAATAACCAGTAATTCTTATTTGGTAAACAAATCAATCATTGTTAATGTTTGCATTGGAGTGTGGGTTTAAAATTAGGATCATTATCAGTAGAAGTAAACATGTTTATTAGTGTCTGGGGCATGGTTATTTGAATTTCCCCACTAAAATATGGAATTTTTGTTTGTGTTGTCTTCTTCCAGTACTTGGGTAATTTAGAGGGAATACAACTTTGGTATATGCCATTCGAAAATACATACCATAATAGATTTTACTATCTATTCCTATTTACCTGCTGACGTTTGTGCAGGAATGTGTTACTACACTTAACAATTTTAAATTAAGAAAAATGTTTCATTTGAACAGTTTGCATATATTAGAATTTTAAATTGAGGAAAATGTTTCATTTGAACCGGGTTTATATATTAGAGTTTTAAATTGAGGATCTTTTAAAAATATATTGTTATAACTAAATCAAAGACATCTTTATTAAAGACAGGCATTTTAATTTTCAGACGAGGGAGGAGTGCTGAGATTTTTTAACCAGGATATTTTTTTAAATTTTGTTTTATCTCAATATAATTTGTTTCCCTTCATGTGATGTCTAAATTGTTTTCCAGCTAATTTGGGACCTTGTATTTTCTTTGAAGTCATTCTGCCTTCCTCCCCACCCAAAAATAAATAAATTAAATAGTAATTTCCCTACTTTCTAATTTTGTCTTCATTATTTTTCTCAAACAGGCTTGAATGTTATTACCATTGACATAATTTTGAAGATTGCCCTTCTTGAGAAAAGAAACTTGGAAAAAACCCATGACTAACTTTCGAGTTAGCTGGATTCCAAAAAGAAATCAGTTCAGAATGGAATTAAATCCTCGAGAATCTTGTAAGGACCAAGTAGGCAGTGTTTGAGCAGAGCTTAAATGTACGGGTCCTTGCGGTCATATCCAAGAGCCAGAATGTTTGTCAAGCATTGTTGAATACGAAATGTCATGAAAACATTCATCAAGGGTAAAATGTTTAGAACTGTTGAATGTTGATAACATGAATGCAAAGAAAGTTCAAACATGTATGAAAAACGTACCAAGCAGACAATCCAGAAATACATTGTCAGCGCTTACAGAAAAATGTAAGGCGAGTATCTGGAATGCTACTTCTAAGAATCATGAAGATGAAAATTCACAGGGTTTTCTTATAGCAAAGAAAGAGCAAGAAATAAAACGTAAACAACATAAATCCTGTAACGTCCAGTCATCCGCTTCAGAGCAAGTTGATAAGAACCGGGAAGATAAATTTGTTGAATGCTATCTGGATACAGCATTACAATGTAACCTCGTACCTGACAGGTGTTTTCAATATCCACAGAATGAACTTCCATTTATTCAGAACAGTGGCTGTGAAAGGAATGGTAATGATTCTTTTTCTAGTATTTATACCAATAGCGGTTCAAGCAAACATGTAGAAATAATATTACCAACCAATTTGCCAGCACAATTTTCAGATGAATGTTTTGACAATGTTACCAGTGATCTAAAACCCAGTGATGCAGAGATTTGCTTCAACACAAACTATGCAAGTCGTGATTACCAATATACTTGTGATTGTACAAATGCCTCGCAAAAAGAGGAATCTGGAAGATTTTCATCACCTTCTGACAACAGTATCAAAAGAAACACGGATTCGTTAGGTATAGATTCAAATAACACCAGGTCATTGCAGTATGACATTTCAGGAAAATCGGTCAAGTCCAGGCATTCAGAATCTGTACATTCTAACGGTGAAATACATTCTGTCTTTGTAGCAGAGTCCGATTCTGCCAATTCTGAATGTGAAGTTATGTGTCACTCTCGGTTCGAATCAGAACTGTTAGACCATGAACGAGAGTCTGCAAGTTCTACAGAATCACTATTTAAGTCATGCAAGTCCAGCAGCCTTGAAGACCCTTTCTATTCATCACCGTCTGATATACAAAGCCAGAGTGAATCTAGCCATATCATTATATCTGAGCCCATGCCATATCGTTGTTGCAGTTTAAAAGAGTCAATTCCAGTCCTCTCTGATGGCTGGAGTGAGTGTCAGTTTTCATCGCAGTCTGAACCCTCCCATTCTGACACCAAAGAAAAACCCCAATCTTCAACAGAGTTAATTTCATTCCCAACGGTATGTACAGAAGATTCAAAGGCAGCCCTCTCGAAAGGTCAAAGTGAATTAAGTTTTTCAACACACTTGGAATCATGCCTGTCTGATAATCTCAGAACGTATCATGGTTCACAAGATTACAAGCAGTTTTGGCTTAATAGTTCTAGTGAATCGAATTATTCAACCCAGTCTGAGGCTTCCTTGCTCGAAAGGTCAAGAGAGGCTTTATATGTCACGCCAAAAATGTTTGCCCAGTTTAACAACAAATTAGTGTCAAGCTCTTTCAGACATTACTTATTACCCTGTGACCAAAGACAGTCGGAAGACCGATCAATTATTTCAGGTCAGTTATCAAGTAAATCAGCTACGTCACATGGTATTGCTTTCTCAAACGCAACTACTGCGAATATGTTGTCAAATTCCAAAGAGTTTTTTGATGTCAGCGCATATGAATTTGGTCTTGTGGCTGGCAGATTTCATACGGCCGCCAAAGAACCTGGTGTTCATGAAAAACCTTTCTTTACAAGACCACCGATCGTTGGTAAAGGAACACAAAATCATGTTAGGAATAGAGTTTGCTATTGGTATCAGGTAATGCAGTTATATTTTACCCTTATGACAGCTTTATCAATTGGGGAATCATTAAAATGGTTGTTTCAGTTACAACCTGTAACAATACGAGCTCTTCAGGGATTGCAAACCATTCTGATATATCCATTTACCAATTTGAATGAATTTTTTAGCTGTAAAAGCAGAGAGTCGCCACCTGGTGATGAGGAATGCATGTCAGTGGAATGGATGCGATTACAGACTTTCGAGAACTACCCCATTACAGCTAGTGGTAGCCCGAACCGTCTTGCGAGAGAGGGGTTCTATTATACAGGACAGGGGACACAGACCAGATGCTTTTCCTGTGGGGTGACACATAGTGAATGGAATTATTTCGACAACCCCTCTGAAGTTCATCGGAGATTGTCTCCCAATTGCCCGTTTTTAAATGGCAGACAAGAAGGGCACGTTAACATCCCCATGAGTCCTGATGGAAGGGGAAATGTTGGCAGAGCAGACAGGGACTCAATACCACCTCCATCTCTTCCAGTTACCACATTGTCTATGTCAGGTACAGGTCCAAATCAGGTTGAGGGAAGTAGAGCTGTGTCTAGAGAAGCAACAAAAACGCCAAGAACTATTAATGAAGATGACAGTCTAATGGTAAGTTATTGCTTTCGCCAAAAATCAGTCCGAATGTGATGGAATTTATTTAATGTTCAATGCTTGTAGATTTACAACGTTTGAACAATTTTCTATATTTGATTTTGCATGAAATGTCTTTACTTCATAGATTTCCAAAAGGTACACTTTTCCAGATTTGGGAAATGACTGCAATAGTCTTTAAATTAAAACCAAAGTTCCCAATATTGTGCATATGATGGGGGCGGTATAAATAACTTTGCAATTAATGTGACCGAATAGTTCTAGATATCTTAAAACAGTATTTTGTCTTGTTTTTAACTCTCTTGGAAGTAAAGTCAAGTAATGAAATTGGTTTCAGTACAGTTTAATTAGTTTTACATCACAGACATGGCCTAACTTTTGTGTGTGGCTTGAAGTTATGGCATCTTTATGATTTTGGGTTCAAATGGTCAGAGGTCAAGGTCATTTTCTCTGAAAGTAGACAAACGGATTTTGTACACAAAACATTTATTTATAACATAGAGGAGGATTAAACTTGGGTCGGTTGTGGATGTGTGATCTTCTGTATCCAAATGTTATTGATCTAGTTCATACTGTATTAACCCTTGATATGTATAGCTTGCCAAAACCAGTTTTGAATAAGTGCCCTTTGGAAGGTGAAATAATTAATATCCTTCATAATTAGGCTTATTTTCCAAGGAAAGAAAATGGCTACACTTATTAGCTATTCAATGTCATGATTTACATTATATTATCATGTCTTTGCTCAAAGCAAAAACTTACATGTTAACAATTTCAGTTGGAGAAACTGACCTATGTTGTTCTATGTTGACTATGAAGGTTGTGTAATTATTCCTATCTTTTTAAGTAAATGTAACCGTCAGTCTGATTCATTAAGTTTCTTTCAATTACGTCCATACAGAAGTCAAATCATTATATTGTTTCTAGTGTATGCTCTTAAAATAAGTAATAGAAAATAGTGAAAAGCAACAAGGTTTGTAAAATTCAACAAATAATTTAATTCCCTAGAATACAAATTGAACACGAGAAAAAAACTTACAGTATTGCGAATTGAATCCCAAAATAATCATAGAAGTACAGAATAAGTCCCAGTAATTTAAAGTCCTGCATAAAATTCAGTAGAAGTCTAAAATTATCTAAAGCTGAAGGTGTTGATGTGTCCGTTATAACCTGTATAAGGCTGATGTGTCAACATCCTTTCGTTGAATCACAGTAAATATAATTTCAGGTTTGAATTCCTGTAAATTCCAACGAATGTCTCTATCCAAGAATTTTATCTGAGCACTTTTGTATTTTCAGAGAAAATGATCATTTGAATTCAAAAATTGGAAAAAATAGATTCCAGCCTGAAATGAAATACTGGACACAGCATATAAAACAACTTGATTGTGTTAGATCTTAAAGCACCAATGAATGTTCCCTTCAGTCAAAGATTATATAGTCTTCTGCCTGATCTCTATCACAATTAGCATTTTCCTAATGGAAAATAACATTCTAGAATGATCCTGATGTTTAACAAACCTATTACTGAAATGAAAATATATAACCTGGATTATGTCAGGTATACCAGATAAATTCCAATAATCTTGACCTAGACCCAAATAAACATATTTATTTCTATTAATAATGATCCTGCTATCAAGCCCATTCACATAGAGAATATTTTAACTATGCATTAGTTGTCTACGGAATACAATTAAAAAAAGTCAGTTCAGTTCAAGCAGCAATGAACTCAATTTTGGACAAGGTCAAGTCCAATATACAATGTTACTTTATAATAACATGTAATGAAATAAAATACAAAAAACCATACAAACAAGCATTGCAAATTAAATAAACCTAACGCTTCCTCTCATAAATAAAAGATTTACACAATAAAGCTTTTTTTTTACTAGTAGTCAAATATACATGTGATAAAAGATGACAAAAGATGAATTCTTATGAATGACGCAAATTATACATAACCAATATATTTCTGAACACGTGAAAGTGCATCTGCTATTAAATTGTAATTTCCCTTAACATGCCTAATGTCTATGTTTTATTCTGGTAACAGCAAACTCCACCTTAATAATATTTGATTTAGTTTTTCATCTTGCCAATGAAAGCAAGGGGGTTGTGGTCATTAAGCACACAAATTTAAGAAGAAGCATGGATTAATATACACTCCAGAGTATTTCAATGCCAATATCTGAGCCAAATATTCCTTCTCAGTTGTGAAATAATTTATCTGGTGCTAATTTATCAGCAAAATAGTACAATGGATGATCTACAGCATTGTTTCCTTCTTGAATCAACTGCTTCAACCCTATCACTTGCTTCAACAAACATTTTGAACGATTGACTGAAATTTGGAGCTGAAAGAATTGGTGCACTCTTAAGTATGGACTTTACTTATCAAAAGCCTCCTGTCATTTCTTAGACCTACAAAACTTGGTTTTCTTGCTCAATAAACATTTCATTGGTTCAGCAATTATGGACAAATTGAAAAAAATTTCCTCAGATATCCAGCCAAACCCCAAAACCGCATCAGTTGCTTTTTACTGATAGGCACAGGGAATATAGATAGCCTTGACCTTAGCATCTATAGGTTTATTCACAAACCTTGTCGCTTTTCAATCTTTTCCGTTATTTATTTTAAGAGCATAGACTCGTAACAGAGAATTGGGTGCTCGACAGAGAATTTATCTTCTCTAAAACATTTCAGAAAAATTTGTTTTTAAAACTTAAATTCACCCTGTTTTGAAATTTTCCGAAATCCCAGGTATTATTTCACATTTTAGAAATATTTAGTGAAACTAACACGGTTTTACAATGTCATCTAAAGTGGAGTTCTTTATTTCAAGTCCTACCCAGGAATAGTTAGACTCCTTGAAAAAGAATGATTTTACTTCAGCTTGCCAGTAAATATTATCTTTCTGAGGGAAAGGCTTCTTTAACAAAGCAAGAAATAAAAAATATTTTGGTGCAATTTTTGGTGGTAAAGAATATTTTATATAAATGTGTTTTGGATTTAATTAGTAAGTCTCCATGCCCCTTTAACTTATAAGTTATGGAATTGAAATTAAAATATAAGAATAAAATTGAGTTAAGAAAGCTTGAGCCTCAAGAAAGACAATTGCAGCTGCTGCAAGAGAAAGATAAAAGAAAAATGCATTTTGAGAAAGACAAACAAGGTAGGCTAATGCAAATGCTAATGCAAAGAGAAAATTAAGAAAGGGAATTTCAAATTAGATTAAAAGAATTAGAGCTGGCAAGTGCAAAACACTCCACATTGTTTTGATGTTTTCAGGAATATCAAGTTAGCACTCACTTTTCAGGATAAAGAAGTAGATCAATATTTTGTTCATGATGAGAAAATTGCTGAAATATTTTGAAGTGGCCGAGACAGCACTAGACTTATTATTACAGTGTGTACTTACTGGCATAGCTCGTGATATTTACATTTCACTGTCAGTAGAGTGCTGATCACGATGTGGTTAAGACATATATCTTGAAGGGTTATGAGTTGGTACATCAGGCATATTGACAAGGTTTTAGAAATTGTAAAATATCAACTGACCAAATCTATGTTGAATTTGCATGGGAAAAAGCATGACAATTTGATAGGTGGAGCTTAGCCAAGAAAGTGTATAAAGATTACGAAAACCTCAGACAACTCATATTAGTTGAAAAGTTCATGAAATGCGTCCAAAGTGACATTTAGACTTATCTTGAAGAGCACACGGTCCGAACATTAGAAAATGCTACTGGTATTGCTGACGAGTATTCCTTAGCTCATACAGTTTCTTTTGTCAGTAAGTCTTTTACTCAGCCGTCGTCTGGTAAAAAAAGTATTTCAGCCTGTAGCGTGAGTCTTTAACCTGCCAGTGTCCACAAAGAGTGGAAACTATTCTTGTTGAGCATGTCAACTTTTAGACAGAAGTATTTTGATATGAATTCTGTTAAGAATGTTTATTATGTAGTACCACCTGTGAAACTCTTTTGTGGGAAAATAAGTTACAAAGCAAATCGTTCACGATGTTTTAGAGATTGTACATGTTTAATCTTTAGTTGTTGTTTTATATTTCTTTTGATGGATTTATCTTTCTGAAGTTTTTGGGCAATTCTTAATTTTTACATTTCTATAACTCTGTTTTTAATTGGTACTATATAGCCATTATTGTGCTGAGGTATACAGAGATACATACATTTGTTATGCCCAGGCTTCAAAGAAGGATAGGGTTAATGAATTGGGACAAAATCTAGAACACCAATATCTTATAAATATCACTCATGATGACTTTATGATAATACTAATAATCTATATCATTAAATAAACAAGGCTAGAGTATTTTATTGTTTATTCAGTTATATTTTTGAAGACATTTTGCATTGAAACGTATACAGTGGATGAGATGGAAACGTTTTGGCTGGGTAAAGGTTGTATATGGCTCTAGATGATAGGTCATACATGTAGCTACATTGATAAGAATGTCTGAATATGAGAGGTTTTGTTTAAAATGAGTGATCATTATGAGAGTCTGAACTATATTTCCTATAATCATTCATACTTAATGGACCACTATTAATACTGCAGCATGAGCCCAAGTCAGGACCTGGGGAGACAAATCCAAGCATGCTTTTGCATCCAGTGGAGGAATCAGCACAATCCGAAGCAGATAACAGGCCTAAGTTTGCAGAACATGTTCTACTGCCCAGTCGGATCGCGACTTTTAGTCATGGCTGGCCTCCATATTTGGACCAGACTCCTCAGCAAATGGCAGAAGCAGGATTCTTTTTCACTGGTGATTTAAATGTTTTTTATTTGCCAAAGATCTTACATGCAAAGTTTGGAGGAGACATGTATCGATTTTCTGTCACCATTTTGTGGCATAAGTTGTACGCAGAATAATTTAACTCGTGTTTTGCTCAGTATTAATGAAAAGTACATGTAGGTTACAGTGACACACATTTTACACTCAAGTGATTGCATTAAGTTGAGCATTGAATGCCATTTCTTTGACACTATTTGCTTTTCTGGTAATGATGCAGGATATGGCTTTTATTTACAGGTTTGATATGCATGTGTTTTAACAATACGCAACTGTGACAAACGTCTTGCATTTATAATCATTAAATTGCTAAATCACTAGGCCCTTGGGCCTAATGAGTTAATTATTCTGAAAAATACACAACCAATATTGTCCAAACTTTGAAAAGCGACCTTGCATGATGCCTTGCAGTTTGTACAAATGATGTTGAGCTGTAAACAAATATAACGATTGTTACTAAAGGGATGACAAATATAATGATTGTTGCTAAAGGGACAACACATATAATGATTGTTACTAAAGGGACAACATATATAAGATTGTTACGAAAGGGACAACAAATGTAATGATTGTTGCTAAAGGGACAACACATATAATGATTGTTACTAAAGGGCCAACAAATACAATGATTGTTGCTAAAGGGACAACACATATAATGATTGTTACTAAAGGGACAACATATATAAGATTGTTACGAAAGGGACAACAAATGTAATGATTGTTGCTAAAGGGACAACACATATAATGATTGTTACTAAAGGGCCAACAAATACAATGATTTTTACTAAAGGGACAACACATATAATGATTGTTACTAAAGGGATAACACATATAATGATTGTTACTAAAGTAACAACACATATAATGATTGTTATTAAAGGGACAACATATATAAGATTGTTACGAAAGGGACAACAAATGTAATGATTGTTGCTAAAGGGACAACACATATAATGATTGTTACTAAAGGGACAACACATATAATGATTGTTGCTAAAGGGACAAAACATTCTAGAATTTTGTTTCATTACCTCATCTGGCCAAGTGAACTTATAGTATGGCCTGGTGTCCACAGTATATCTGCCATCATTTGCTTTCACCACTCTAGAGGCGATGTTGTTTGTCCAGTATTTATCAAACTTGGCATATAGGTTTATATCAATACATCTGATGAGCAAAGTAAGAGGTTAACCTTCATTTGCTTGTCTGAGCATGTGACCGCTCTGGAAGCCATATATCTGATATATTTTTGATAAAATTTGGAATATATGTTTTGCATCATCAAGACCTTGGACAGATTCGATGAAGAATGCGAGGATTCTGCTAAATTGTGTCCTTAGACTAGACAATGTACTCTTATTGCCAAACAAAAGCTAACTAAAGTCTTTATTTCAAACACCCTAAAGTTGACTTAGTTAAACCAAACCAGAAATGCTGATGTCTCTTTTGAATGCACAAAAATAATTTCCAAGAAGGAAAAAAAAAGCTGCGAGTTAAGTTAAATGTTGCGTAGTATATCCTCTAGATAAAACAACATACTAGAATAACCTCGTGTGTCTCTGATGCACAGCAATATGTGAAGAAAAAGATTTTGTTTTTTTTACAGAACACGTTTCATGCAAAAAGCAGATGTATATGTTTATAGATTTATGTACAAGGAAATATTGCTAAAAACCTTTTTCCTTTTAATTATTTTCAAGCATGCTTGGTATGTTTATTTAATAGAATTTGACCGTTTATTTTTTTCCCTATTATAGTATTTTAAAATGGTAATTTATATGATTCATTGTGCATTATTTAAAGACATTTTTTGTATTCAGTGATATTGTATTTTTAGCTTTAAAAAAGATTAAATAATAAAGGATTCAATAACCAAATGTGCATTCGTATGAAAACACTTTCAGACAAAATTACGAAAAGCAAAGAAACAACAGTCTTGTCAGAGTTCAGTGTTTTAAATTTGGAGTCAGCACAGCTCCCTCTGGTGGAAAGCTCAGTTTAATCCATGAGTGAGGCCAAAGAAGCAGGGACAGTTGCTGGAGTGATGCTGCCTGCACATATTAACTCCTCTTGGAATGTCAGTTAAGGATATTGACTTTAAAAGGTAGGAAGACAGGAGCATGAACCATTATAAATTATAAATCAGTGTATAGTTCCCAAGAGTCAGGGAGATATCCAAAAGAAACTGCTGGTATAATACATGACATACCCTTTTCATGCCAATAAGCGATCCGATCCTGTATATATATATATATATATATATATATATATATATATATATATATATATATATATATATATATATATATATATATATATATATATATATATATATATATATACTTGTTTTCCACTGTTCATTGTCAGTTTATTTCATTAATCCCTGAGACACATGATCCCCTGCTGGATCCAATGCACTTGAAAGGACTGTTATGAGACACACACACGCACGCACGCAGGCACACACACACACACACACACACACACACACACACATATATATATATATATATATATATATATATATATATATATATATATATATATATATATATATATATATATATATATATATATATATATATGAATGAGAGCAACATTAATATACCATTTAGCTACAGTGTGTCCCTAGCTTTCATTTATTTCCCCTTTTACAGTTTCAATTCACACATGAATCTGCATATACAACCTGACATATACCATCAACCCGGGGGAGCAATATCAGGCCCATTTTGGTCTCTTGTTGTCCTTTGAACTCAGAGAGTACTTCGAGTACCCTGGTGTTACGTCTCTATGGTCTTAAAATATAAAACGGAAAGAAGCAAAACCAACCAGTGTTTTAAAACCGAAATAATTTATTCGTCCTATTTTATAAATGATAATTTAAGAGGAACATACCAGCATTATGAAATGAATTAAATCTAAAACAATCTTAAGGTACAAAATAATAGGGAGTTTAAAATGAATTCCATGTCCTGTATAGGCTCCAATAGCCTTGAAATGTATTTTTAATGAATTCATAATCATCTCAAAATGTTGCTTAAGTCTAGACCTTCATATGGGCACTATGTAATTCCAGTGAATAATTTAAATAAATAATTCATCGAACATTTATATCTAAACACAACATTAAATACATATGCAGACTGATTTTAAAGCAAGAATATAGCATATAGGAATACAATATTCTCTTCTTGCACATTATATACATCCCACTGATTCAATGGCTCTAAGTCGCAACATCTCCATCGTGATGTCTATCGCAATACAATCCATCTGACTTAATCATCCAATGGGATATTACCTCAAATAGGTTCATTATATTGAACACATACTCAAATAAACAACCTATTTATTGCTCATTGCAATCTACAGTCATGGACCAAAATTTAAAAACATAGATATAAATAATACCTGGCATATATTTTTTAAACGGTCATAATTGTGTTTTATTGGAACAGCCCTAAATGTTGTAACTAATTTGCAAGAAAACAGAAAAGCCTTTAGATGACTTAATAAATTTAGTTATAGCCTTAAAATGACTTGATAAACTTAACCAAATCAAATAGACAACCTAGCCTTTAAATGACTTGATAAACTTAACCAAATCAAATAGACAACCTAGCCTTTAAATGACTTAATAAACTTCACCAAATCAAATAGACAACCTAGCCTTTAAATGACTTGATAAACTTAACCAACTCAAATAGAGAACCTAGCTTTTAAATGACTTAGGAATAGAACCAAACTAAACAGACAAATGCCTAGAACAATGGCTTTTCACATTTTTTAAAATAATTTTGATCGGGTGCCCGACATGACCACTTATTCATAATAAATACAAATATGGTCTCTTATTATATGCTTATTTGTTTCTCAAATAACTTTATTTTGTCAGAAAGATGCAGTATTTTTCCATACTGCACTGTTTCATACTGCAAAACCTGTGTCTACAAATAGTATCATCTGTTAGGAACCACGTTTCATTGTAAACAAACAATGTCAGCTCATGTAGATAAACGAAACAAACAGTTTCGTCCATTTGAAAGTAGAAATGAGAACGTTAACGATGTTGATGAGTTAATTGAGTCACAAAAGAAACTTTCAATCAAGCAAACTAATGAACATAATATTCGCTATGTCGACAAGAAACATGAAACATGGAGCATTGAAAATATCATTCTGATAATTTAAACAGTTATTTAGGAGAAATGTTTATAACCATTCGCAAATGGAATGGTTCAACCTATGAGCCGTGCTCTCGTAGATCTATAAAATAGCATAAAAAGATAAAAGGGCTTACAAAGGCCATATTATATTCTTTCTTCCTCCAAGGGGCATCCCATTTTACAAGGCAGTCCAAATACTACATTTAGAAAAAATGCAGCTGAAGTAGGTGGGTTTTGGCAGAAAACGAAGAGACAGTAAACCAAGACGACGAAGAAGTATTTTTTAAAGGCAAAATCAGCTGTCATACCACACCGGGTTTGCACTTTTCCCCCGTTTTACATTGTCCTCTTTTAATTTACGAAAGGCTGATTGATATATTTTACAATAAGTTTACTCTTTTATTTTTTTCAATGAAATCTGATCTTACGTACTTACTTGTTGAGACCTGGTTGATCTTGTCTTGAACAGCATACAGTTATAGTGTTTAAACATATTTTCAAAAATTACTAACCTGTGAACGCGGGGCCCAATTGGGCCAAATCGGTACAATCAGCACAACGATGGGCCTGATGGTTGTTTAACGTATTCAAAGAAGAACCATTTTCCCCCCTAGTAAAATGTGTTTCTTCGCCAATACTTAGCCAATCGTAGTACACATCACCCTTCCAGCCTCGCCGCAGTTACATCCTTATAGACAGCGTACCTTCTGCTCCAGTAGCCACTGTGATTTTCATGAGATTTTACGCCAGTCCCTGTACCAGGGGGAGCTGACTTTGTCTGACCGCCACCTAGGTGGCATATAACTTAGTTTTAAAAAAATATAATTGTTTTTAACCTGGGAGAACTGGATTTGAGAGTAAGTATTATTTATCTCAAGTTATTATGATTGGGCAAGTATTCGAGAAGAAACATTTTTTTTGTGCTATAAAAAAAGAGTTGTTAAAGAAATGACTCCCTGGATTTATTCTGTCCAAATCCTGCACATAACTTTGTTTGTATACTGAGACATTACATTTAACGGTTTCCAATTAACAAGGCTCAATGAGCATTGATATGATTTGATATTGTTAATTTTTAAAAAATCTTTAACTTAGCACATTATTAATATAAAACAAGCAAATTACTTGTGTGCAAAATTTTAATTTTAGTGATGCGTTTGTTTTTTTCACTGTCTAAACAATTACAATGTAAATAGAAACAAATGAAAATTTATTATTTTATTCCAACACAAGGGTGGAACATTTATCAAAAAGGATGGGACATGTCCAGTTAAAAATCTTAATGGTAATTATAATTTAAAGAAGTGATTAATCAATTATTAAAAAATTAGCAATGATGTTTTCACAATTACATGAAAATAAAGGTCCGAGTTCCTATTCTAAGTTTATGCATTTGATTTAGAATATGCTTACTCTTACTTTCGTCCGTTACGGATCACTGCCATCTCACCTATCTCTGCGTGGGTTCGAGTCTTGGATTCGGCCAATGTGGGTATGTGTGAAAGCGTGCAGTAGCTTCTCGTGGGTCGGTGGTTCTTTCCGGGGTTTTCCTCCACCATTAATACTGGCCGCCATGTATAGCCTATCGTGTGCTGAAAAATGGCGTTAAACCCCAACAACAACAACAATTACTCTTATTTTCGAGCCTTGATATAAAAAGCAATTGTCTAGCTGGGCTTGGAGTTGTTAGCTTGTCCACCTTTAATTTAAAGTTGTCCAAGGCTCCCGGGCAATTCATTTTTTTTTTAAAACCCCGAAAACAGAAGACAAATTTTCAAACTGCAGATAACACGAATCATTACGGACAGTAAGGATTATCAAATTGTGCGGAAAATGAATCATTACGGACAGTAACGATTATCAAATTGTACGGAGCATGAGTAGTGAATGGGGGCACCCTACGGACAATGGGAATTAGCATTACAGACCCCCTTGGGCAAATCTACGGACAATGGAAATTTAACATGGAGAAAAATCGTGGGCAAATCTACGGACAAGGGGAATTAACATGGGAATAAATCGTGGGCCACTTTACGGACAAGGGGAATTTAACATGGTGATAAATCGTGGGTCACTCTACGGACAAGGGGAATTGAACATGGGATTTTTTTTTAAAAAAGGGGTAGGCAATTCAAAGACTATCTCTTTTCGAGAAATATGGCTGGCCCTGAAAAGGGCCTTTGGGTTTTATGTTAATGTATTCATTAACATAAATGGCACCGCATTGGTCTTCTTCTTGTCCTTAGGCTGCGTCTTACTGTTGGTCCGTACATCAGCACTCTTTTCAGGCATCCTTGTCTTTCGACGTAGATCCTACGTATCCACAGGCTGGTGTTTGTCCTGTGGACAACGGTCCACTTCGATCGGACATACATGAGCAAGTCTGTCCTAAACATCATGGAAGACACAAGGGTGGATGACTCAACTGTAGTCCACATCTTGAAGCGACGAGAACAGGTGAATCAATGCATTGAACGGCGCTTATTTATAGGCGGAGGAAGGATTGAAACGGATTGAGTTCATTTACCAATCCGAACACGCGTTACAGAATTCAGTCAGCTCGCATCCAATCAGAAGAGAGCAGTCTGTGACGTCACGTAGTCAATATAGATTCGCTAGCGCTTGTGTGCAGTCAGTCTATGCGACAGTGATTCAACATGACGGAAACTCAGAAAACGATCCAGTGGGGTGCACCAGCAGGGGAGACTGCCCAAGGGAACCCCGACTTACTTTCAGAAGAGGTGAATTGGGATTTTGTGGATTTTCTCTCCTCGCAAGAATTTGTTCCGGAACCTTCGTTACTTTCTTCATTACCGCAAGTGGAGAATTTTAGACAGAGACAGAAAGAAGAATTGGAGAAATTTATACAACGACAAAAGGAAGCGGAACAGGCTTTTCTCCTACAGCAACAGCAACAAGAAGAAGAGGTAAGAAAAAAACAACAGCAACAACAGCAAGAAGAAGTAGCAGCAAAGAAACAAGAGGGTGAAAATCAAACGGTCACGGTACTGTTGGACATTTTAGCGGAGTTAAGAAGTCTGAAACAAATGTATCAGACTTCTTTATCACGACCGAAGAGAATACGACCTTCCCGAGCCAAACATGTCAACCCTGTGACTAAGCCTACCGTACCACCCTTAGTGATTTCAACCCAATCATTATCATCATCAACATTACGCAGTCCAGAAGTAGGCCTTGGCCGTGGCAAAGGCTTAAGGCAGTTAAAATTGATTGCTTAAACTCACCCCTACACCATGAAGAAAAAAGGCCCTTTTCAGGGCCACCCACATTTCTCGAAAAGAAATACAATTTCAATTTGCCAATAACTCAAAAAAACTCACCCATGTTACCCTTTTAGTACGTGTCTGTGTATGAGTGCGTGAGTGTAGCTTCTTATTTTAAAATCACAACTCAAAGACACTTACCTTATATCATTCATTTATTCTTTTCTCCATTTTTTACAATCCAATTCACAATTTATAACACAACACTTTAATAAAAAGTTCATTAATTTCTTCTTTTCTCCTTGTTTAGTCTCTCTGTTTTTTGAATTTCTTCACCGTCACACTCTTTTCCTCTTCTTCCTCCTCACTTTCTTCCCTTCTTCTTTTTTTCTCCTGTTTCTTTTTCTTCACCTGTCTTCTTTCTTCCTCAGAAGAATCCCTCTCTTCCTCTGAAGAATCCCTCTCTTCTTCTGAAGAATTCCTCTTTTCTTCTGACTCCTCTTGTTTCTTTTTTGGGCAATCTGGAGACCAATGTCCTTTTTCTTTACAATAATAACAGGTATCTTGACTTTTGTCTTTTTTATCCCCTGTTTTTTTTCTTTTTTGACGGTCTGGACACTCTGAAGACCAATGCCCTTTCTTCTGACAGATATAGCAAGTATCTTGACTTTTATCTCGAAAGGAAGGAGAGTAGTCCGTAGGCTGGTCTGAAGAGAATTTTCTAATGACCCCTCGCAAAGCTCTGACGAAACGTTCCATCTGGTCAGTCTCTTCCATCGTTGTGCTCGGCTTGAGAGTGAAATGAATAGTGAAAGGACAAGACACACACCCTTTTATATACGCTGGTCTGCTATGACTATAAAGTAGTTTATGGTGTTTGAACTTGAGTCATTTGACTTTTTGCTTTCAAGATGAAACGATCCCATTCATTCGAGAAGAAAGAAGAAGAAAGTAAGAGGCAGAAACGTGATCTATCGCCTCGTACCAGGGCTGAAATCTTGGCACAAATTCATGCCAGTGATTTTGAAGAGGACATGAGTGAACCAGAATCCGAACCCTCTAAACCAAGTTCACCACCCTTAGTCAACCCTGAAAAGTACTATTCCATTCGAGAGACCGAAAAGCGCTCCTCTAGAAAATTTAGAACCACGGCTTACAAATACACGGTGAAGTTTAAAGATTTCAAGGCTGAAGTGCCGTTAGAGAAAGCAGAAGTGTTCATCACCGAGGTGTGGGATTCTTTGCTCACTGCACTCAAGCGACAATGTCAACCCAAAGAAGACGATCGCTTGAGACTTTCCATACAACACGACGGTTTGAAATCCCCTGTTTGGATCGAGTTTAGCACCCCTGCAGAATTAACTGCTTCCAAAGTCATGGACAAGATTCAACACGTACAACAATCTAATGATCAGTTTGACATCACCGATGGTAAAGCCACACTGGACATGACCCACGTCTCTCCTCCTCAAGGGACAGGACGCAAAAAGATGTTATTGGTGGACGACCTTCGCAACACCAAAACGAGTCTCGTCCGAATTAACAACCCTCATGACCAGATGTGTTTAGCCCGTGCCATCGTGGTGGGACGAACCTATGCCAACAAGAACGACACGGTAGAATGGAAAAGAACCTGGGACACTATTCAACGTTCCGACCGAGCCAAACAACGAAATGAAGCAGAACTCCTGTTACAACAAGCCGGACTGTCCAAAGACACACCCTGTGGCATTCCTGAGATGCAAAAATTGCAAGATGTCCTAGCTCCACGATACACTTTGAAAGTGCACCCTCAAGAAATGCGCGGGCCTCTATTGTTTCGAGGCCAAGATTTTAAGGACGGAAAATACATTCATGTCTATTATCACGATGACCATTTCGATACGATTACCACTATCACTGGATTCCTGGGATACAGTTATTACTGTGAGAAATGTGACCATGGTTATAACAATCGAGAGCAACACAAGCATTGTGGATCGAAATGCACAGGATGTTTGGCCTCTTCACCCTGTCTGAGCGAAGAACCAGTGCCTTGTTCCACTTGTCTGCGCACGTTTGTCAGCCCTACCTGTTACCAACAACATTTGAAGACGCAAGGTTCACAGAAGAAATGCGCTTGTCAACTACTGAGATTGTGCTCTACGTGTGAACAAGTCATACGTACCAATAGTGTCAAGGCACACGTATGTTCAGGAAAGAAAAAATGTCACATTTGTCACCACATCGTGGACTTGGAACACCAATGTTACGTGCAAAAATACCAACCCCCACCAGAGAAAGAGGACGGTCACAAGAAGAAAGGCAATTTCATCTTTTTCGATTTCGAATGCATGCAAGAAACCGGCATTCACATTCCTAATTTCTGCGTGGCTCATCGAGCGTGCGAGAAGTGCATTCAAGAACCTATCTTCAGTCATTGCCCTCACTGCAGCAAGATTCCTGGAGGGCGTGAAAAAATCTTTCGAGGACCAAAGACGTTAGCCGATTTTGCCCAATGGGTCTTAGACCCCATCGACAAGACGTGGAGCCAAGAGGACATCGAACGTTACGGAGATTGTCATCGTCATGCCACGGTGATGGCTCACAATTTCTCCGGATACGATGGACAGTTTCTTTTGAGGTACTATACGGAACAAGGCACCGAACGTCCTAAAGTGACTTTGAACGGAGCCAAAATCATTTTCATGCAAGTGGGACAAGTACAGTTTAAAGATTCGATGAGCTATTTGGCCATGCCTTTGAGTCGAATGCCTAAAACGTTTGGAATGACAGAAATGGCTAAAGGGTACTTTCCACACTTTTTCAATACGGAAGCCAATCAACATGCCGTTCTACCCCATTTGCCTGAGGCTCACTATTACGACCCCGACAACATGCGTACCGAACAACGAGAAGCTTTCTACGCTTGGTACCAGGCTCACGCCTCGGACCCTTTCGACTTTCAGGAAGAAATGTTAAAGTATTGTCGTTCCGACGTGGACATTTTACGACGTTGCTGTGGAAAATTTCGAGAACTGTTCATGGAACACGGAGGGGTCGATCCTTTGAAAGAAGCTTGCACCATTGCCAAAGCGTGTTCCTTAGTGTATCGACAACGATTCATGCCTGAAAACACTGTGGCTGTCATCAGCCCTCAAACGACCCACTTTGTCAAGCGTCAATACTCGGTCAAAGCCCTACGTTGGTTACATTACTTGTGCGACAAGGAAGACAAGTGGATTCAGCATGCTCGCAACGGAGGGGGCGAAAAGATCATCGGAACGTATTCGGTCGATGGCTGGGACTTAGAAAACCCCAAGATCGTGTACGAGTTTAACGGTTGCTTATTTCACGGATGTCCCGTCTGTTACCCTGACCGTGGCACTAAAAATCAGTTTTTGCAACGAACCATGGAAGACTTGTACCAGGACACTTGTCAGCGACGCCTAAAGTTAGAACAGCAAGGATACCAAGTGGTGGAAATGTGGGAACACGAGTACGATCACCGTTTGAAAATCGATCCCGAGTTTAAACGCGTCGTGGAAAGTTACAAGCTGATGGACCCCTTGAACCCGAGGGATAGTTTGTACGGAGGAAGGACCAATGCCACCTGTTTGCTGTACCAAGCCGACGAAGAGAAAGGAGAAGAAATCAAATACTTGGACGTGTGTTCGCTGTATCCTTACGTGTGCAAATATTGTCGCTTTCCTGTAGGGCACCCGCAATTGCTGACGGAACACATCGACCTGGTCAACATTCGACAATACGAAGGCTTGATCAAGTGCAAAGTTTTGCCTCCCACGAACCTATACCATCCCGTCTTACCTCACCATTGTCAAGGCAAACTGATGTTTCCCTTGTGCCGTACTTGTGCCGAAACGTGCAATCAAGACCAACCTTGTCAGCACAGCCAGGAAGAACGTGCCTTGACGGGAACCTGGGTCAGCGTAGAATTGTTCAAAGCTCTGGACATGGGATACCAACTGTTAGAAGTGTACGAAATTTGCCACTTTCCCAAGACACAACAATACCGCAAGGGTGACCCTACTCAGAAAGGCATTTTCGCCGACTACGTGGATGCCTTTTTGAAACTGAAGCAAGAAGCCAGCGGCTATCCTTCCTGGTGTCACACTCCCGAAGACCAAATACAATTCAAAGAGAAATACTACGAACAAGAAGGCATCTCTTTAGACCACATCGAGAAAAACGAAGGCAGGAGATCGTTTGCCAAAGTGATGTTAAATTGCTTGTGGGGTAAAATGGCACAACGACCGTGTTTACCCAAGACGGAATATTTGACAGAACCTTCCCGCTACTTCCAGATGATTCACGACAAAACCAAATACATGAAACACGTGGACGTCGTTCGAGAGAATTTGATCTTGGTCAATTACGAAGAAGATCTGGACTTTGTACAAGACGACCCTTTTGGAAATGTCATCATTGCGGCTTACGTGACAGCCCATGCTCGCTTAAAATTGTACGAAGCTTTAGAACTGTTAGAAGAACGCGTCCTGTACTTTGACACGGACAGTTGCATTTACATCCATCACCCGATTCAACATCACCCTAACATCGAAGGAGACCGTTTAGGAGCCTGGACAGACGAGCATCCCGACGACAAGATTCTAAGTTTCGTCAGTGGCGGTCCCAAAAATTACGGCTACGAATACCGGGACAAACAAGGAGAAGTGCACACGACGTGCAAAGTGAAAGGACTGACTCTGAATTATCGTACCAGTCGAGTGGTCAACTTTGGGGTATTGAAAGAAGCCTTGCAATCGGGAGAGGATGGAAACTTTAAAGTGACCACCTATCAACCGAACAAAATTGTACGTTTACCCACTCACCACATCGTCAGTCGACCCTTGGAAAAAGTCTATCAAATCGTGTACCAGAAGCGAGTTCGACTTCCCAATCATTTCACCTTACCGTATGGACACGTTGGTATAAAATATTGGTTGTAAGAGGATAGCCACCCACCAGAAAGATGACTTCGCCACAGCAAGAATCGAGTGAGAAACCCGATGAGAACTCCAAGTTCAAACCCTACCATTTTCCAGTCTTCTTACCTGACTACTGTGATTGTGCCCGTCGATTGGACACGTTTCAGAAATGGCCTACGGATAGGGAAGGATTACCTTCTTCGCATGTTTTAGCTAGAACAGGATTTGTCTACTTGGGACCTGAGTCAGGATTGGGATACGAGGTACAGTGTTTCGCTTGCGGATTGAAGTTACGAATGGATCTATGTATCTATAAAGATTCAGCTATTCTGGAACATACTCGATGGTCTCCGCACTGCCCTTACCTTTCTATGGCCTTTCCACTCATTACACTACGGTACAATGTTGACGGTACCTTAGAGACGGTACCTTCCGAAACAAGACATAAAAAACGTAAAAAAGGAAAGATGTACAAGCTGGAGACTGCATTGAGACTAGTATAAAAAGGGGGCTATGGTCAAGATCGATAGTTCATTGTGACTACCAAGACCGAGCGAACAAGATGAATACTTTGAAAAAGACATCGTTTCAGTTTGGGGATTGTAAAAAAGTTGTATCTTCCTCTAGTGTGACTAATACTGGATGGATAAGACCCATGCATTGCGACGGAAAATGTCCGGAAGGAAACTGCGATTGTCCATGTGGTTACCATTGTAATTGCGTAACGGAGTTTGCAGACGAGTGCGATTGTGAGCCTTGCGATGGGACCGATGCTGTACGTTGTGACCTGAGCGATGCCGTAAAGCATCATGGGAACTTTGTTCTCACTGCCCCTGTCATGGAAAGTGATGCTGTGCGTGTCAAACCTGAGGGATGCGAAAGCGATGCTGCTCGTCCTCTTGGACATTTTACTGGGTTTCGTTTTAAAGGGGAATGTCGACCTTCACGTTTACCTCCCTACGGATGTCATCCAGCCCTGAGCAAACTCCTGCCCATTTCACTCAACCCTCATCGAAACGAACCTGTGAAAAACGAATATTCGTTTCCTGTACGTTTGTCGGAATACTGCGACTTTGAAAATCGTCTTCAATCGTTCAAAGGAAAATGGCCAAAGTATCTGGGAGGACCGACCCCCGAAGAATTAGCCAGAGCCGGATTTTTCTACTTGGGCGAAGGAGATAAAGTCAAGTGCTTCAGTTGCGGTGTGTCACTTCACCACTGGGAACCGCAAGATTCGGCCTACGTAGAACATGCTCGATGGTCACCGAATTGTCATTACTTACCCTTAGTGGGACCGAGACATTGAAGTAACTTCTTACCATAATAATCTGTTCATGGATACTTTACAAGAGAACATTCGTGCTTTGCCTGTGGAGTTGAGAGAACGCATTTATCGAGAACTGGTCAAAATACAAGTGAAACGTAAAGAACAATTGCATCCGTTACGTCACCGGTGTTTGAACCACTGGTACCTGAAGGCTATACAAGGACTGATTGAGTTGAAAGTGTTCCATTGGACAGACATTGATCAACGACCTCCTGGTTATAAAAAGGATTGGTTTGGTATTGACGATTCTATCTACTACATTGTAAACGTACTGCATCGAATTCCAGAGGAAGAGTTAACGAATTACCAACATCTTGAACACAATGTCAACTTGGTGAAAGAGGAAACTTCTGAACGAATTGTAATGTGTAGATTAGTGACTCAACGATTTAAATTCGACACTGAAGTGAAACCATGTTTGTGCAAAGAGTACATTTCTTGTGTCAGACCAAAGAGGATTTAGTATGACCTATTCATGGATACTTTACAAGAGAACATTCGTGCTTTGCCTGTGGAGTTGAGAGAACGCATTTACCGAGAGCTGGTCAAAATACAAGTGAAACGTAAAGAACAATTGCATCCGATACGTCACCAGATCTTTAACCACTGGTACCTGAAGGGTATAAGAGAACTGATTCGTCAGAAATTCTTTCAATGGTCAGACATTGTTCAAAACTTTGAGGTCGCTAATGATCGACATGTTCATGATTATGGTTACTTCGAGATTCACCTAGTGCAATGCATTGAGGAAGACAAGTTAAAGGATTACCAACATATTTTACGTGGAATCTACTTAGAGGAAGAGGAAACACCTAAACGAACTCTGACGTTTCGGTTACAGTATGCAAGATTTAGATTCCCTACTGGAGAACGAAGATCTCTGGCTAGAAAGTACGTCTATTGCATCCGAAAAAAAGAGAATATAAAAACAGGCTGCCATGCCACGGTTTATGTCACATGTCATCCAACAGATTCCGTGGAAGGAACTCAATGACCATATTCAAACCGTGGATCATTACCATCAATTATTACAAGAACTGTATCCATTCAATTTTGGACGACAAGTGGTGTGTGTCTTAGTGACTTGTTTTCTGGGATTTCGTTTACCAGCCGATTCCTTGTGGACTCTTTACGATCAGTACTTACCACCTCCATGGCCTTAAATGGTCACGAAAAACTCCTTTTGTTCAAAGCCTTGCGTTTTCATCTGGATACTTCTCGACCTCAACAGGAAAAAAAGATTCGTCAACTTTTAGCTACCCAAGACGTGTATGACGATGTGTGTGTAGCTTGTGACTTACATCCCCATTGGACAGATGTTCGTGATTGGAAAAAGGGGGGTTTTGAGGCTTGGACCCAAGAAGTGGCCCAGTATGCACAAGAGTTGTTCAAGGAAAAAAGTTACTTTTCAACCCGTGTTAGTGACGGTGCCAGAAGAACCCGTCACCGAGAACAACCACTCGCTTCAGGACAGGACTGTCATGGACATGCCTGAAAGGTCATTCCGGGAGGACACTTGTGTGACAATACCTCATGTAGAGACTGTAAGAACATTACACACTGTCCCTAGGACATCTTGGTTAACCAAAACATGTTGTACAGACACTTGTTTATATTCCACTTTGATCGCTTTGCTGTGTTTTATATTCCTGTACATCACTATTTGGGTTGTATGTATTTTTGTCTTTCGTGTTCATATTTGAAACATTCAATAAACGTGTTCTGAAAAAGTATATAAACTCTTGTCTTGTTTGTTTTTTCGTGTCACAAGTGACATTTCTTATACCATGGCTACCTCTGCTGTCTCTGCTCCCTCTTCCTCTACTGTCAAAGTCATCGACGAACACTTAGATCGTGCCAGTTGGGAGGCTTTGTATCTTCGCCATCCCTTTAACATGCTCATTGCTGGACCTAGCGGTTCAGGCAAAACCGAATTCGTCAAACGTTTGATCGAACATAAACATCATTTGATCGATCGGCCCCCTCAACGGATCGTGTGGTGTTACAAAGAGTGGCAATCGGCGTACAACCTCTTGCGAGAAAGTCAAGGCGATTCCATCGTGTTTGTGGAAGGCATTCCTAAAGAAGACGATGGCATCGTCTCTGACTCCCGTCTAACCCATTTGGTCATTTTCGACGACATGTTAGGAGAAGACGAAGAAGAAATTAAATTGTGGTTCACGCGCAAAGGGCATCACCGTAATGCCAGTGTCGTTTACATCACCCAAAATTTGTTTCAACAAAGTAAAGCCCATCGCACCATCAGTCTCAATGCGCATTACGTGGTCTTGTTTAAAAGCCCTCGAGATAAATCGCAAGTGCAAGTCTTAGCCAAACAGTTAGGAACGCCTTGGCTGACTCAGGCGTACGACGATGCCACTCAAACTCCACACGCCTATTTACTCGTCGATTTGAAACCTACGACCCCCGAGGATTTGCGATTTCGTACCCACTTGTTTCACCACTGGTGCCAAGACGGAGGGCCTGTCCTGTACACGTCTCCGTCCTCGACTTCATTTCACTCCCCATGAAAAAATCTATAAAAACCTCAGACCCTTTTTCGTCTGTCTCACACAGTGTGAACATGACGTCCCTTCAGTCGCATCTTCCCGTCAAATTGATTCGTGCCTTGTATGGCATCAGCCGAGAAAAAGATCCACAAACACGAGCTCGTGTCTTAGAAGCTAGTCTCAAAGAAGTCTTACGATGGTTCACGGTGACGGCACGTCAATTACTCCAAGGAATCATTCAGATTCCTCATCAAACCCAACGCTTTTTCGATCGAAACAAAGTCGCTTTGGTCCAACTGGCCGATCCCCGCATCGACACTCAAACCAAAAAACAAATCATTTTGAAACCTGGAGGGAGCGGTACTCTAGGAGGGGTCATCATTCGCTCACTCTTAAGATGGGATCCTAATGCCCCCAAAGTTATCCCCAAGACAAAAGTCCAACGAAGCCCCAAGAAGAAAAAGAAAAAGACCAGGTCCCCAAGAAGAACTTCTCCAGTGGCGGGACCCTCCTCTTACCAGACACCACCACCATCACCCCGGAAAAAGAAAAGAAGCCCCAAGAAAAAGAAACAGAGAAAAAGTCCTCAAAAAAAGAAAAGTCCACAGAAGAAAACTAGTCGCAAGAGAGGCACTTCGGCCAGGACGCAACCTTACACTCGCAAGCCACGACCTGCCACAACGTCTCCGGCAGCCTCACGTTTGTCCACTTCTCCGTTGATGTCACCAGGAACTGAAGAGTACTTGGAGACGTTGATTACACCAAGAACTTCTCCGTTGATGACCCCCAAAAGAACTTCCCCAGTGGCAGGACCTTCCAATTTAGCGGCAGTGGCTGCTGCTCACAAAGTACCTTCTCCCAAAATCAAAGTTCAAGAAAGATCGGGCATGTTACAAAGTTTACTGGATTTGTCCAAGCAAGAACTGGCTCGATTTAGTCCGTTACGTACCCCTGCACGACGTGTCATGCCTGTCCTCAAACTGATAAAACGTAAAGACAATCAGTGGCGACGCGTTCCAGTATAAAAAAGGCCTGTGACCGAGTAGGGTATCAGTGTTTTTAGGTGCTCCTAAAGACTCAAAGATGTCACCCTCCAGAAAACCCCAAGGAAAGAAAAGGAAAGGACTGCCACCACGTTTAGCCAAACATGGGGACCTGTTATCTGTCCTGTCCAAAGCTTCTCCACCCCTACGAAAAAAACTCATTCAAACGGCCTCCAAAGAGGTCATCGATACCGTGTGCGAATGTTGTTTGAACGTCTTGAAAGGCACGATCCCTTTGTCCAAACACCAGAAACAATGCTTAGGCAAACATCGTCACGTTCTTCGGAAAATGGTTCAAAAGAAAATTCCCATTCGTCAAAAAAAGAAGATGTTAGTGCAACGTGGAGGTATTTTACCTCTCTTGTTAGGCCCCATACTGAAAGGAGTCTTGGGAACCATGTTGGGAGGACTGGTGGGAGCAAGATAAAAAGGCCTTCGGAAGTCCCAAGATCTCAGAATTCACCCCTGACAACCCCATGGAAGGACGAAAACTAGCTTTAGTGCCTTACAAACGATGGATGGAATACCATCGGTGGCAAGAACAACGCACCCCGCATTTACCTCCCAATCCCAATTTGAGCGAGATGTCCCAGTTACAACACGAATTGCAGTCCTTGATGGATCGCCAAGATTTGTCCGAAACAGAAAAATCGCAAAAGTACGGTCAACTCTTGCAACGATTGCAACTCTTTCACCAGAAAGCTTTAGACGAAACAGCTCTACCCACTCTGAAAGATTTTAAGACCTTGATGAAAAGTCCAGCACCATCACCAGTACCAGTACCAGTACCACCAGTACCCGTGACCAAGACAGAAAAAGGAAAAGAAGAAGAAGAAGAAGGATTTCAAACTCCACCAGAAAAAGTACGCAAGTTAACAACACCACCTACCTCCAGAATTGGATGGATTAAAAAGATGATGGCCACCCCTTCTTCCTCACAAGAGAAAAAGAAAGTGAAGACAGAAGTGAAGACAGAAGTGAAACAAGAACCGATATCCCCCGCTCAGACATCCTCCTCATCTTCGACACCTATTGCTGGCCGCACACGCAAAGCATTGCAATCCAAGAAAATACCCCAAGAGAAAAAGAGTAGCCTCTTCCAAGAGTGGGTGCCTTATTAACACACCAATTCACACAAAAAAATGGAAAAAGTCTTAGCCAGCATTTACTACGATCCCTCCCATCCTGCAGGTTACGCAGGAGTTCAAAAATTGTATCGTGCTGCCAAAACGCGACTGAAAAGTCTCCGTTTACCTCAAGTGCAACGATGGTTACAAGAACAAGCTACCTACACTTTACACAAACCCATTCGACGCAAGTTTGCCAGAAGTCGCACCCGAGTGGAAGGCATCGATCATCAATGGCAAGCCGATTTAGCCGATGTCTCTCATTTGGCCAGCTACAATCGTGGCTACAAATATTTGTTTTGTGTCATCGACGTCTTTTCCAAATTTGCCTGGGTCGTGCCCTTGACTTCCAAATCGAGCAGCGAGTTAGTGCGAGCCCTGCAACGGGTGTTGAAACAAAGCGGCCGTCGCCCTCTTCGATGGCAAACGGACAAAGGCACCGAATTTCTGAACCAAGCTTTCCAAAAAGAATTAAAGAAACGTGACATTCATTTTTTTACCACCGAAAATCCCGAAACCAAAGCCAGCATCGTGGAACGTTTTCAACGCACTTTGAAAGAACGCATGTGGAAATATTTTACGCATCACCACACTCTGAAGTACATAGACATCTTACCGCACCTGGTGCAAGCGTACAACCAATCTTACCATCGAAGCATCGGACGTGCCCCGCAAGAGGTGACTCCCGACAACGAAGTGCTGGTGTTCGAGCGCCTGTTCGGTACGTCCCCGACGAGGGCTGTCCCCAAGAAAAGTGGAGAGTTGGCCGTAGGAGATTGGGTGCGCATTGGCAAAACCAAACGCACTTTCGACAAAGGTTACTTACCTAACTGGACGACCGAACTGTTTCGCGTCACTGGACGAGTGCATGGCCGTCATCCTGCCGTCTATAAATTGGAAGACATGAACGGAGAAGTACTCAAAGGAACGTTTTATTTGCCCGAGTTACAACGTGTCACCAAAAAAGAAGACGACGTGTACGACATCGAAAGCATTCTCGAACGCAGAACCCGTAAAGTGGGCAAACGACGTGTCAAAGAAGTCAAAGTACGTTGGAAAGGATATCCACCCAGTTTCGATTCTTGGATCGACGCTTCGCAAGTCATCGACTATAAAAAGAAGAAGTGACCATCATGCCCTTTCACACAGCAGACGCAGCTACGTCGACCAGTCCTTCTTCCCCTAGTTCTTCTGTGCAAGATTTACAAAAACAACCCTTGTGGGTGTGGTGTGGAGAACGTGTGCCTAAAACGCAAATCGTCTTTTTCTGCCAAATCTTCGTGGTGTATTGTGTCATCGGGGCAGCCATCGCCAATTTGAGTTTGCAACAAGGAGACAAACAATTGTGGACCATTTTATTGAGCAGTTGCATCGGTTACCTGCTTCCCAATCCCTCCCTGAAATTCTCCTCGAACGGGAACGTTGTGTCCAGTGCCAGTGTCAGTCACCACTCCAATAACAACCACAACCAGAACCCCATTTTGGGCGGAGACACGCCTCTGACGTCCAGTAATATCCCCTCGGACAGCCACAGAACTCTGGAATTATGAGTCACCAAAACCAATTTTACTTAACTTTACCCAGTGACAGTTCCATTGAGGTGTTTCCCAACAACACGTTGTGCTGTTACACGGCCAAATTACCTCAAGCCATCCAGTTAGATCACGAAGCCCATTGGGAAGTGGCTTTAGTAGAAATGATTCACCCGACCCAAGTCCACAATGTCATTGCCCAGCAAAATAAATTCGATGTGGAAGTTCATGACGAGCCATTGCAAGAGTACTTGGATAAGAATGTCAAATATGACAATAAAACCTATGATGAGAAAACTAAAACGTGGACCTACCACTTGTTGATTAACCCAGGCTATTATTTTAGTGGTCATCATTTGGTCAGCGCCATAGCCTCCAGGTTTAATGGCGTGTTTGGGAAAGCTTTTGACATTGTCAAGAACAAAAGTGTCACCCTGGAGTACCACAAAGTAGCTCGTCGCTTCTTGATGAAATTTGAGCGAAGTAAAATCGTGTCCATTAAATTTTGTCCTGAATTGTTTGACATGTTGGGCGGTAACACGGAGATGAGGAAGAGCTTAGAACAAAAACAAAAACCCGAATTACCCATCATTTACGACAACGTGACTTTTGGCCAGTATTTTAATAGCCCGGTAGAACTGAACCAAGGACTGAATTTGATCTTTGTGTATTCCGATGTGGTGGAATACAACGTGGTGGGACACACCTCCGTGCCGTTACTGCGTGTCATTCCTTTCAAAGTGGATTCTGCCACGAACGCTGACGAGGAAGGTGGAAACACTTACCACGTCCACCGCGAATTTGTCCATCCTCACTATTTGCCGGTCAGCAAGTCGTATTTGGACACGGTCAACATTACTATAAAAGGAGATTTGGGACAAAATATTCCATTCACCAAAGGAAAAGTCACGGTGAAACTCCATTTTCGAAAACGGTTCTCTCACGACTCGTAAGCAAGTCATGTATCCAGTGTACCAAGGGGTGGCTCGACAGCGAGGACACGGTTTAGGAGACATGTTAAAATCGGCCTTTCGTTCGGTGGCCCCGGTGTTAAAACCGATGGTGACACGAGGATTGCACGCCTTGAAAGATGCGGCACTGACGCAAGGCAAAGAATTTCTCCAAAATGTCATCATCGACAAACAGAACCCTAAAGAAGCCTTCATGAGGGCTGGCAAAAATGTCTTGCTGCAAACGGGTAAAGACATTTTAGGCCAACGAGACACACCTATAAATGCCCTGCACGCTACCGAGTCAGGCATTCAGCAAGGACAAGGCAGAAAGAGACGACGAAGAAGAAAACACCCTTTCACCAGACTTGAAGCGAGAAAGGCCAAGAAAAGAAGAACCGTTCGAGACTTAGACGTTTTCGATTATTGAAACACAAAACAAAATGATGCACCGAGAGTCTTGCGCTTGTTCCAAGACGGAACTGGATCTGTTTGCCATGCCCCCCACCATGATGACCATGCAAGAATCTCAGTGGGTGGAATTTAATCCCGTCTCCTCACTGATCGATTCCGCTCCCATCGAGTTTGAAATCAAAGGACAGCCCGAAGATTACATCGATCTGAATAGCAGTTACTTGTACTTGAAAGTCCAAGTTCTAGATAAGGATGGTGCTGGAGTAGAAGACACTGAGAATATAGCTCCCGTCAACAATTTCATGCATTCCTTGTTCAGCTCAGTGGACTTGTACTTGAATAACAAACTAGTCAGCAGCAGCATGGATACATACCCTTACCGCGCCTACCTGGAAAATCTCTTGACGTACGGAATAGATGCCAAGGATACTCATCTCAATGCCTGTGTGCTGTGGGAACCTGACGAAGCGGGCAAGTTCGACGCATTAGATGGAAGCAATTCCGGCTTGCAGTCAAGAGAAGAGAAAATCTTAGACAAGAGGAGTTTAGAACTGATGGATCGTTTGCATTTGGACATGTGGTTGCAAGAGAAATATTTGCTGAACGGGGTGAATGTTCGCTTGAGACTGAATCGCAACAGTACCACTTTCCATTTGTTGGCTGATCCTGATAAGACTGGCATTCCTAAAAGCAAAATTTTAGAGGCCAAACTCTACGTACGACGCGTAGAAGTGTTACCCAAAGTGGGTAACGACATCAGTCAAACGTTGAGCAGAACGACTGCCAAGTATCCCATCCGACGTGTGGAAGTGAAAACGTTCACCATTTCTGCTGGACTACAATCCATAACCGAAGATCATCTGTTCCAAGGACAGTTACCCAAACGTTTGATCCTTGGTATGGTCACGAATTCAGCCTTCAACGGAGCCTTCAAAGAAAATCCTTTCAACTTTAAACACTTTTTTGTGAAGAAAGTCGAAGTCAGTCGTGATGGCAAGACCTTGTGTACCCGACCTTTCGAACCTGACTTTAGTGACAAGAACAAAAATTACTTGAGATCGTACTTGTCCCTGTACGAAGCCACCGGTCAGTTAGGAACCAACACCAGTCACGGCATTGAGTATGACGATTATGCAGGAGGCTATGCTTTGTGGGCTTTCGATTTCACTCCAGACCAAGGCAGCGACGAAGGACATTTCCACCCTATAAAATCTGGCCAGATTCGTGTGGAACTTCAGTTTGCAAAGCAACTGGACCAGACAGTGAACGTCATCCTGTATGCAGAATTCGATAATACCATAGAAATCAACAGTTTGAGAGAAGTCATTCTAGATTATTAGAAAGCCATGGAAGATTGTTATCCCTCTTTACCTAGTGGAGAAACTTTGGAGATGGAATGTAAGGAGACCGTGGAAGGAGAAGAATCTCAAGACAAAGACGAAGAAGTTTTGATGAAGTCGAGATGGCCAGAACAAGAAGCCCATTTAGTCTCCTGTTTTGCCAAACACTTGGTCGACAAAATGACGGAATTGATCAAGAAAAATTGCTATGGATGTCAAAACGATCATCCCAGTCAAATTCAACACGATAAATGCCTGATGTTAAGTCAAGAAGAAAAATTGGACGAGTATCTGGACGAAGCTTGGAGCCTCATCTCGAACAAAGACGTGTTGCACCAGTGGTATAAAGACTTGCGTGAACATTCTTGTCCAGCATTAACCACTCAAGAGATCCATCGTATCGAAGCTCTCCTGAATCAGAGTGAGGAAACAGAACGAATAACCGTTTATTCGTCAGACATTTTCAAGCAAAAAGTCAGGATCGAATTGACGACGTATTATTACCTGTGAAGAAGAAAACAAACACAAAACAATGGATACCTGGGAACTTTATTACCTTTTGAACCACAGTTCGTATACGGCTTCTTGGAATCCTGTCGTCTGTGCTAAAGATGAACTCCCTCATCGCAAACCTAAAGACCATCAAGCTTACGTGATCAACACGGACGATAGTCATCTCCCAGGAACCCACTGGGTAGCCGTCTACTTTCCTCAAGAAGGATGTGTGGAATATTTCGATTCGTACGGATTGCCCCCTTTGGAAGACGATATCATCGACTTTATGAGAAGAAATGCTCAAACCACCCGATTCAATAACGTGAAATTACAAGGCACAGATTCCTTGGTGTGTGGACAGTACTGTGTGTATTTTCTGCATCATCGCAGCCTGGGCTATTCCTTAGAACATTTAGTGACTCATTTTGATCCTCGTTCTTCTGCTAGAAATGATGTGAAAGTAGATCGATGGTTTTGTGACCATTATGCTTATCTTTTGTCTCAAGCTAGGAAACGTAGTGTCCATCAATGGCCTAATGATTTCCAACAGTGGAAATCACAATTTCATTCACAACGTTGTAAGCCCTGTTTAAAGTAGATTGTATTTGAAGAAAAAAATGTTTGTGATTTGAAAAAAATTGTTTGATGTTATAGAGTTGGATTATTGTTAAAAATGTTGTTGTTTAGTGTTAAGTGATTTTTGAATAAAAAATGTTGTGTTTAGAAAAAAATGCCTTTGTCTTTTGTTTAGCTATAAGAATGTTGGATTGATGCTCTTTCATTTCTTACTATCCCTCTCATGAACGTTGCGGCTCGAAAACCGTGTGGGGGATGTTTTCCTTCACGTCCGCGCTTTCACTTTAAGAACCGGGTTGTTCCCAGTCTAGCCATCCATTGTCGACTCATCCTCCTAAGAAGATGTGCTCCAAACTAGCTAAGCTCAACGAAGCCTACGTGAATTTGCATAGGGTCAGACACAGTCTGATACCGAAGCCAGAAGAAATAGAGAATGTGAGAATGTTAAAAATCACTGAAGACCTGATAGAAGAGCTCTTCAGAGAAGAAATGAACAGGGAGAAAGAAGAATGGACAGAGAAGTACAGACTTCAGAGACAGCAGCAACAGCAGCAACAGCAACAACAGCAGCAGCAACCTGAAGCTGACAGAGGCTTTGTCGATTGTCGTATCGACACCAAAGAATTCTTCTTCTCTTTTCGAAGAAGCAGACCTATCGCCAGAAAGTCTATCCTCAGAGGACATCGCATTCTTAGAAACTAAAAAGAATGCCATAACAAAAAAACAAAAAAACAGCCCTTTTCAGGGCTACCCAATACTCTAGAAAAGAAATAACGATCGATTTGCCAATGTGTGAAGGTAGAGTAGTGTGAAAATAAACACTAACTCTTTCTTAAAAAATGTGAGGGTATGTGTTTGTGTGATTGTGTTTGTAAGTGATAAAGTAGGTTGGTGTGGATAGTAGATTAAAATGATGTTTGTTTTTTTGGGCTGTTTGAGGTGTATATTTGGGGTTAGATTGGATTGCTTTGCGTATGTGGATAGTCTATTGAAGTGATGGATAGCATAAAAAAGTGAGCGAGTGTTTCTTTTAGGTCCGCGCGTTGTTTTTTTTTTTTTTTGGTCATGATCTAGGTAAGATGAATTTTATGTTTTTAGGGGGATGTTTTCCTTCACGTACGCGCTTTCAGTATAAATTGAAACTCGTTCGGCAGTCCAGCTACCCTTGTTGATTGATCAACACAGCCAGAAGAATGACTAGCAGAATAGTGAAACTGTTAGAACTCCAGATGCACCTGGAATATGCCAGGCGGATAGTAAACGAACTATCAGCGGAGGCTATAGTAGAAGAAGCAAGAATAAAGAAGGAAGAAGAGGAGAGAAGACAGAGGGAAGATGAGGAAAAGAAAAGAGAAGAGATGATGTCGTTTAATATTCCTGAAACAGAGGATTGGGGTGCTGAAGCGAATCATCCTCCCTCTGCGCTCCCCAGAAGAAAGGTGAAAGAAGACTGGGGAAGAAGATGCGTGTGCGGCGCCAGGCCAGGAAGGTGCAACCATTAGATAGGTGCATCTGGAGTTTTAAAAAAACAGCCCTTTTCAGGGCTACCCAATACTCTAGAAAAGAAATAACGATCGATTTGCCAATGTGTGTAGGTAGAGTAGTGTGAAAATAAACACTAACTCTTTCTTAAAAATTTTGAGGGTATGTGTTGGTGTGTTGGTGTTTGTAAGAGCTCAGGTATGTTTGTGTGAATAGTAGATTATGGGTTTCTTAGCAAATGTGGAGAGTATAGTTAGGGTTATATTATATGAAATGAGAAAGTAGGGGGATGTTTTCCTTCACGTCCGCGCGATGTTTGGTCATCATCTAGGTAAGATCCATTTTATGTTTTAGGGGGATGTTTTCCTTCACGTTCGCGCTTTTCGTATAAGAACCCACAGTATTCGTCGTTCAAACCATTCTGCAAAGAATAAAAAGAAGATGGCGTCAAACCAAATGGACAAATTACAAACCTTGCAAGACGTTTTAGACAACTTAGGAATAATGGAACAGATGCTAATAAGACTCGTTGAAGACCATTATTCCTATAGTCCCCATCGTGTAAAGATGGAAATTAACAATTTAAGGAAAGCAAAGGACAAGATTAGTGGTGTCATGAAAGAGATCAAGGAGGAGAAGGAGGATGAAGAGGAAAAGATAAGAATAAGAACATGGAACGAAAAAATTGAAAAAGAATAGGAAAATGAGAAGAGGAAGAAAGAAGAAGAGGAGGAAGAGAAGAAAGAAGAGAAGGAGAAAAAAAAGAAGAGAAAGAGTGTTGGAGATAAAATAAGAAGTTGGTGGAGGAAAAGAAGAAATTAGAAGAAGAAGAAGAAAACCCAAAGGCCCTTTTCAGGGCCCCATATTTCTCGAAAAGAGATAGTCTTTGAATTGCCTACCCCTTTTTTAAAAAAAAATCCCATGTTCAATTCCCCTTGTCCGTAGAGTGACCCACGATTTATCACCATGTTAAATTCCCCTTGTCCGTAAAGTGGCCCACGATTTATTCCCATGTTAATTCCCCTTGTCCGTAGATTTGCCCACGATTTTTCTCCATGTTAAATTTCCATTGTCCGTAGATTTGCCCAAGGGGGTCTGTAATGCTAATTCCCATTGTCCGTAGGGTGCCCCCATTCACTACTAGCATGAATCATTACGGACAGTAAAGATTATCAAATTGTACGGAAAATGAATCATTACGGACAGTAAGGATTATCAAATTGTACGGAAAATGAATCATTACGGACAGTAGGGATTATCAAATTGTACGGAACATGAATCATTACGGACAGTAAAGATTATCAAATTGTACGGTACATGAATCATTACGGACAGTAAAGATTATCAAATTGTACGGAAAATGAATCATTACGGTCAATAAGGATTATCAAATACGGAAAATGAATCATTACGTTCAGTGAGGATTATCAAATTGTACGGAAAATGAATAATTACGGACAGTAAGGATTATGCAGATAATACTAAAAGACAAAATATTATGACTGCAGTTTTGCTTCCAAACAACGTGATGGCTACCAATATCTACTACCATCTATCTATCTCGTTGTTGGTGTTTATAGAGATTTTAATCTTTTTATGACTAAATATTCATATGAATACAATTTTAACAAAAACTAATTCACTTGTAAATTTTGCTGAAATTCTATGCTTGTGATTGATAGTTTATACACTGTATGTATGGCTTTGCAGTAGAATTATTTTTGCATGAAGATATTTTATTATACAGGTAGCCAGGACTACACTAGATGCTACCAGTGTGGTGGCGGCCTTCGAAACTGGGAGCCTGGAGATAACCCCTGGATAGAACACTGCAGATGGTATCCCACATGTCCTCATGTTCAAAAAGGCAAAGGGCAGAGATTTATCAATGCTGTTTTAAAAAAACAGGCTGAACTGGTATGAATGCCCATTATATCTCTTATGTTAATTAATATAAATATAAATAGTAGGCCATACGAAATATATAGAGTAGAGGTTAAGTCCACCACAAATCCAATTGGACTGCTTTTCATTTCTTCCCCCTCCTGCCCATCTGTTGATTTTTAAATAGATTGTGTGCTTTAAATATTTTATAATAAAGGACAAAGTAAATATTATAACAAGAAGAATGGCAGTCAAGATTTGGAAAAAGTTGTTTCTGTGGTCATTTCAGATTCAGAATAACATCTTGTATTTCTTGGGTTGATTGGTATCATACTGTGTTTCATGGGTTGACTGGTGTCATACTGTGTTTCAAGGATTGGCTGGCATTAGATTGTGGACTAAAATCAACATTTTGAAAGTTGAATATTTAGAGATACCGTACGGTAGATTAAAACTCAGTAATACTAATCTGACAACAAGAACGTTTTCTTAGTTATTCAACCACTATCCCAATGTTTGCTTAGGCTTTCCAAGTAAACGTGCCATTAGGGCATGTTCATGGAGCCATTTGCACTTTTAAGGTCCCTATCTATTATTTGATTTTGTATTTGCTAATTACATCACCACAATTATAAAACTTAAAATTTAAATTAAATTTATAGCTATAAATTCATAATAATAGTTCTCTTTGACACTAAATTTTGTTCATTTAATGTTCCATTCTGAATATGCAGTTTTGTACAGGGTTCCAAATGTAACGAAAATGTCTTCACTTAATTTGCCCACCGGTGATCCTTGCTAGGATTATTCATACTTCTGATGTTGTTTAGATGGCTGCTAGCTCTTCATGGTCATTTTTACTTCTTGAACTTCAGAGGTAAATTATATAGACGAAAACAGAGCCAATAGCATTTGTCAGATTTTAACTTTACCGGTCATTGGCCAGAGTAGCGTATGTGATATACAGTTATCCATCTGACGTCTGTTAGAGTAGCCTATGTGATATACAGTTATCCATCTGACGTCTGTTAGAGTAGCGTATGTGATATACAGTTATCCATCTGACATCTGTTAGAGTAGCGTATGTGATATACAGTTATCCATCTGACATCTGTTAGAGTAGCGTATGTGATATACAGTTATCCATTTGACATCTGTTAGAGTAGCGTATGTGATATACAGTTATCCATCTGACATCTGTTAGAGTAGCGTATGTGATATGCAGTTATCCATTTGACATCCGTTAGCACAAGTTTGTTATAGTTACTCCTAAACTGTTACTTACAGGATTGTTATGAAACTTTGTACACACATTCATGAGATTTATTCTAAGGTCCTAAATGAAAATATTGCCTACAATATGGTTCTATGGTGGTCATATTGAAAGTATTGTTGTCACTGTTCATTCTGAACAGATAGTCTTATTGTCATGGGGTGAAATTCACTTTAAGACTTTTTTATCATTTCTGGTTGACCTTCAGTAAGATAGTACTGATATCCATCTTTCAAATCTTGACTACTCCTCTTGAAGGGATGCACATACTAGTATGGGGTTTTAATTAAAACATTTCTCACTCACTAGATATATTTGAATTGATCCCAATATAACCACCCAGACGTTAAAAGATCACGTAACATCTACTTGTAAATGGTTGTCCATGCTGACATCTAAAGCAAAAACATGGTTAATCCTGTATTCAAATTATGCTAATATGACCTTTAAAATGGCTGCCTTATTGGTCATCTTTATGGGGCTACTTCTTATGGCAATTACTATTATATCAATATGTAGCTGGTTCTGAATGAAAAAAGTGTTCATCTGATTTTGGACATTGTTCCAGAATGATCGTCTTAAATTCTTGTTGAAACAGACTACAACTTCAGATGTAAGATAGCAAAATGGCACAAAAATTAATTAGTAAATGTGTGGACATTCTGCTGATATCATTTTAGTCTGAATTCATTATCCGCATGTCATTTGCAACAAATACTACTAGTAAAAGCCTTGCAGAGGTGAGTTGTGTAATCTCTGATTAGACTCTGGTTCCAAAGTTCTGTATTCAACCCAGACCAAACCCCTCAACCAAACAGATCGTAAAGAGCTATGAATTTGAAATACCCTCCAGGCAAGGAAAACCCAGTTCAGACGCAGATAAGTTCTCTTCTTCTGGTTTCGGGATGAGGGTATTTCAGTGATATAATATTTAAAACAGTCATTTTGGCAAACTACTGTTTATATCTAATATTACATATTACTGAAGTTCTGTCCACTTCTCCAACTTCTACACTACAGTTTAGCTCCATGGTTTCTTGATATAGTTGTCCACTCTGATATATATCACTCCGTTATATTAGGTATTCTGTCGTCTGCTGTTAAGTCCCCATCTTGAATATCTCTTTTTCTGTCTGCCATTGCTATTCTCATATCTGTCTGTCTGTCTGTCTGTCTCTCTCTCTTTCGCAGAATATGATTGGCTAACCATTACTAAAGGAAGAACAACCCCCTTCCCCCACAGACTAAGTAGTCGACACCACATTAAATATGACTTGGTTACCCAGATTTGTCATTGCTTTTCCACAACCATCTCGGATATTGATGTGTTCCAAATTCTCACATGCAACTTACTGCTCATCTCCATAAATTATAGTAACACAAGAAGCACCTCAGAATATCACTAATGACAAATCCAAATAAAACTATATAACGTTCTACACCGTTCTAAGCAATGCTTACTGATTTAGTTATCAGCTGCGAGTCACGTGGCCTCACACATGTCGAGTAGCAGATGTGATGCTTATTATGGCGGGAAGCTGATTATCTCTGTCAGAATATCTAGTGCAGATTTTTATGAGTACTTGCTGATTGGAAATGCATTTTTTTTCTGTGTTATGTATCTTTGTTTCTTTTCACAAACGACAACAGTAGGATTTTCAGCCATTGTATCTATCTCAGTGACTCGATCTTGATCGGTGTAAACAAATGTTGTGTTTGTAACGTTAACGAGAAACGCATTCTCTCGAGAACTATGAGTTTATGACACTGCGTCAGAATAGGGAAAACATAAATTAGAGTGTCGACTATTTCATGGTTCAGTGATTTTGGTCAAGCTTTGCACTTAGATCATTTTCTCAGACACCTTTTCCAGTGGAGTCATACAAGTTGACGGGTATCTTGAGGAGTACTGGAATAATTGTGAAAAACCAGGTCAGCTTGACCCATATTTCATGGTTCATTGATATGTGTTTATGTTTGCACTGAGCTTATTTTCTAAGGTATTATTTGCCTTGGACTCGTATACCTTGATGGTATGTAATTGTATCATGAAAAGTACAGTACAATAGCCACCAGTAACAACTAGGTCACTATGACTTTTATTTCATGTTTCAGTGATGTGTGCACAGCTCTATCATTGTTCTAGCCAAGGGTTATCAGTCCACCGAGCTCCACAGTGACCATTGACATTTATAGTTAACCAAAACAGTACTTAAATGAAGTACCAAATGTGAATAAAAGAACCTAGCAAGAAAAAATACCGTGACAAATGAAGGTGCTAGTGAGACCTGTTAGGTATTCAGTACCGTGACTTCAGTTATGTCCACATGCCTCGACTCATTTAAAAAAATATTTTATGAGAATGATTTAAATTGTAGAAACTGATATACAGAGTGCTTTTGTCTTTTTTTGTATATAGATACTGCAGTGATTCTATATACCTTGGTAAATGTAATGGTTCTTCTAATGTTTAGAATTTATCCAAGCAGAGAGCAGAGCAATATATTCTCTTTGAGAGTTGATGATTGACAACCTTAGCTAGTGAAGATGAGTTTCTCTAGCTTAAATTTGCTTTTAGTTCTTGTTCTCAGATACTATTGCTCAGGGTCACCTAAGTTAGCATTTAGTTGTTTTAATCTGTGGAACAAAACAATATACCAAAATTCGTACCCCAAGAATGATATTACAGCATTAATGATTTTCAGTCCAGCCAAGACTGCCATCAGTGGTTTTCTTGCCACAGGTATGGACACATGACTTGAACTTGTCTGACAAGTACAATGTGAAGTTTTGAACTGACTCGGGTTAATTCTAGTTGGAGTTGTACTAGCTACTGGGCAAAAATGTATACTGTTGATTTATAATGTTGATTTCTTAATCACCTTTTCTAAGACCACTGTAAAATTGAAAGGGATTAATATAATCTTTCCCATATTTTCAGGCGGGATAAGGAAATCGTATCCTCCTCACATAGATGCAAGGAAGAATCTTCTTATCCATTATATTTCTATCCAAACAAACGCAATTATGCATGTCTCTCTGTATCTGGTACATAATTTGTAACATGTATGTGATATGAATGATGCCATATATTTTGGTGCACACTGTCTACTTGGATTAATCATTTTCTATTCACTCTAGAGTAAGACTGATTTATTTTAAACAATGTTTATTGTTTTAACCTGGTGACCACGTATGGCATGCATTGCAATGTAACAATGACAAAACAACGATGCTCAGCCTGCGAAGAAGATCTAACTTAAGTCTTCCAATTGCTGGGGTTTCAAGGCTCTTGACATGTCTTCCATACTCCTCTGAGCTAAGTTCACCCTAAGGAGGAAGTTCTCGAATTAGACACTTGTGAGGTATTCCAAAGCCTCCTCCTCAAGGGCTGCTTTTTTTCTTGGCTCGGACCCAAAAATCTTCTGGCAAATTTCACCACTCTAAATAAACAATTTAGGCCTGAAATAAACAATGAAATAATACATGAGTAATTTATCTCGACTCAGAAAGCTAATTATCTTCTGATATATTTTGAGCTAACATATTTTATCTTGGAATTGAATTTACTTTATATCCATGAAATAATATACGTATTCCAAACGATTAATACCTTCAGTGGGGGAGACATAACTATTGTTTGGATTAAGAAAGGACAAGCTTCAGCCCTTTGACATGAATAGACCCCAAAAAGATTTGAGCAGCCCTTAAATCTACTTATTATAACATCTAGAAAACACCATCAAAAATAGACAAACAAAGAAATACTTAAATTATTTTTGGCTGGTCTCTATTTTTATATCTCTCTCACCTCTGCAAAATGGTTTTTTAATCAAACACTCATGATTCATTTTGGACCACGTCTGATTCCTTTATTACTTATAACACCTCAAGAGATATCCTGTTTTTGACCTTAGGCTCTCCAAATTACAACAATAAGATAATCAGTTTTAAGCTTGTTTTATACATAAGTCATTCAACATGGAACATAATTTCCATTTAAAGATAATTGTATCCTATATCACGTCAATAGGATGACATTTTTGTGTCTTGCTCAAGGTGAATATTGGGATGTTCCTATTTACTCTGAGACATAGAGATGATGGGATATTCCTATTCACTATGAGACATGGAGATGATGGGATATTACTATTCACTATGAGACATGGAGATGATGGGATATTCCTATTCACTCTGAGACATGGGGATGATGGGATATTCCCATTCACTCTGAGACATGGAGATGGTGGAATGTTCCTATTAACTCTGAGATGACTCCTTATCTATGCTTATATTTCTTTTCTTTCAGCTATGGGCTCAGCGAGCAGAGAGCAAAAGGAAAGCCCAATATGGTAAGCATGAAAATTTATGTCTTATTGATATATAGAGGCCTAAATTTTAGTTGTTTTTTGTGGATGTGTAAGGTGTTTGTGTTTTGTATGGGTGTGTATGGACAGTTTTTTAAAACATTATTCCAGCATTATTATCTCAATCTCAGCAAGCCCTTACCCAGTTCACTTCACACTTGGATTACGGAAGCATCCCATTACTCCCTTTCTCTCAATACCCAGCTCACTTCGTAGTTTGATTCCAGTAACATCACAAAATCACTTCCAATACCACTCCTGCCCCTTGATGAGACCATGGGTTCAATAATTATATTTGGGACTGGTTTTCAGTAAGGTTGTATTTTTCTGTACATTACCTGATTCACTTCATATTTGATCAGATATGGGATCAGATTTTATGATAGGGATGCATTTTGGTAAGATTTGGTTAAAGTTTGTTTCATCACTAACATTTCTTTTATTACTGATCAGACTTCACTTCATGGTTTGAATACAATATTGTCGCTTACTCTCCTCTTTGTACCACTTCGCCAATCGGCTTTTGACCCTTGGTGAAGTCGTAGGGACAATAGTTACAAAGGGGAAACATTGATATTTAGGATCTTGGTTCATGTTTTTCCATCCCCCATAATTCCATAAACCTTTTTCCTATTCACTACATGTTTTGGAATATAGTGCGATCACTATTCGTTTCTTACTATTCCGTCCCTGGGTTCTGTCCTTAAAATTAATGGTGCCTTATGGTTAAGAAAAACAGTGGAGACACATTGTAGTTAAAGTTCTTGTTTAAAGTTTTCTTCATTACTTATTAGCTCTACTATTCGTAAACCAGAAGAGTTTATGGGTTTGCCCGTTAATGTTGTTCATAGCCTGTCTGGCATCTCTTCATCTGTTAGCACAAGTTTGTTATTAATACTTAACCTAAACTACTTGAGGGTTTGTCACGAAAATGTACACACATATTCATATCATGGTTTAGATGGTTTAAAATTAAAAAAATGGTGCTACTGGAACATTTTTTATGAATGCCATAGTGGCTATCTTAAAATTTTTGTTATTGATACTTCGTCTATATTAATGTAATGGTAATCAACATTTTATCAACGTGACGTTTTCATTAAAAGACAGACTGCTTATAATGCCTAAATTAAAATGGTGTCACTCAGAGATCCAATCAGGCTACCACATTGTCCACATTACAATTCTTGTTATTGCTACTCCTGAATGGATGGTCATTTTGGCATGCGTTTTTAACTAAAAAGAAATATTTGAAGATTTCTAATTGGTAGAAAATGAAAATGGCACTGCTAAAACATCTAATAGTACGACCTCAGTTTCCATCTTGGAAATCTTGTTATTGCTACACCTCCTGAATGGTTGGTCATATCACCATGTGGTTGTCAAATTAAACAATCAGCAGAGAGGTATGAAAATGAATTTTCAGAAGAAACACCAGGAAAGGCATCATTTACATTAATTTGAATCATGCCATATTAATTTGAATATGTCTCTTGGTCGGAGAGATGATTGCTACAGGAAATGTAAAGAAACCCGAAGATTACATCAGATTAGGAGACAGCAAGAAGGAAAAGAGATCCATGGGTTTTGGAACTGCATTCTCTAAAACTGTACTGGAGTTAGTTAAGTTCTATGCATTTTTAGTTGATGTTCTGCACAATGTTTGCCTTCAATGCACCAGTCTCAGATTACACTTTTGTCCTTTCCGAGTGTCAGTTTTCCAATTCAACATTAGCAGTACATGGTATTTTGTTATACATGACTGAAAATTAGTTGAACTTATTGGCACATATCGACTGTCTTGCTGAGAAGGTCTTGTTTGGGTTGGCAGGTCTGAAGTGTGGTCTCCATGGCAGCTGTTTGAAAAATCATGTTACTACTACATATCGACATGGGGGTGTTACGAATCTGTGCTCTTAAAATAATTAACAGAAAAGAGTGAAAGACAACAAGCTTTGTAAATTTAGCAAATAATTTATTTCCCTAGAATATAAAGTAAAAATGAAAAAACGTAAGGTATTGAGAATCGAATTCCAAAAAAATCCAAGAATTACAGACACAGGTCCTAATAATTTAAAGTACTGAATATAACTCAGTACAAGTCCGGAAGAAATCCAAACCCTGAAGGTGATGACATGTATGTTATCGCTTATAAAATGTTGATGTCTCAACGGTCTTTTGAGGAAAAATAGTAATACAGGTTTGAATTCAGTATAAATTCCAGTGAATGTCTTTATCGAAGAATTATATCAGAGCACTTTTGTACTTCCAATGAAAAAAAAATCACTTGAATTGAATAATTTGAAGAAAAAAAAGATTCCAGCCCAAAACTACTGGTCACAACATATTATATACAACTTGAAATAACGTGTCCTGTCTTCTTGCTATAGTTACACGTAGGAGGATACAAGGACTTCTGATCAATCTTATCAGAAACTTGATTTCTAAAGTTGTGCCAGATTGAATTTGGAAGGGCTCGTGTTAGGCTGAATACTGTTTTTTTTTTTACCGGACGACAGCTGAGTGGAAGACTTTCCGACAAAAGAAACTTTATGAGCTAAGGAATACAAGTCAGCAGTACGAGCAGTATTTGCCAAGTTTTCGACCGTATGCTTATCAAGATAAGTCTCAGCGTCACTATAGGCACATTTATTGAACTCTTCAAGTAATACGAGTTGTCGTAAAGTGCACTTAAATATACCACAACGAATGCTGATATTGGCTGTTACGAATCTACAGTCTTAAACAAAGTATCAGAAAAGAGCGAAAACCAACAAGATAAGTAAAATACAACAAATAATTTGTTTCCCCTGAATACAAAGTGAAAAATATAAAAAGAACTTGCAGTATTACAAATTAAATTGCAAATAATCTGAGCATTTCTAACACACGTCCTAATGATCTAAGTTCTGAGTAAACTAAAACCAATGCTGGAAGTGCTGATGTGTTTGCGATGGCCAGTGTCTTAGTCATGTGCTAACAGTCTTTTGTTCAATGACTGTAATACAATCCAAGAATATACCCTTATTTGAAGTTAATTATAAATCCAAGTCTTTTTTTCCAAGAATGTTATTTTTGAGCACTTTGTAATTATAGAGAAGAACCACTTGAATTAAATAGTTTGAATCATTAAATTCCAGCCCACATGAAGTAGTAGACACAACGATAGTGCAATTGATTCTGCCCAGATCTGAATGATTAATTCCTAGATAAGCAAGATTATATAGTCCTCTACTTGACCGCTGGTCACATCATATTCTAAGCAAAAATTATTTTCTAAAAGAAAATTTAATTCTGGAAGGTTCTAAAAATATACAAAATAAGATCTTAATTAAAAGTAGGTCTGTTACTAAAATTATAATATAAGATTTGGTAAACAGGTAGACCGGGATTTCATGGGAAATTTCCAATGTTAATGACTCAGATTGAGATCAATATGGTGTGTGTGTGTGTGTGTGGTGTGTATGTGTGTGTGTCTGTGTGATTTGGACTTTTAACATAGCTTTTAATAATTTTTCAGTCAGTTTGCCATGTCTGCACTGTGGCAGTTTATAGTGATATCTAGCACTGGGGCATCATGCCACAGACATGTATAATGATGTCCCACTCGGTCACCTTATCCTGACACCAGGTTGACCAGTCCTCAATCTGATTAAAATCAGATCTATGCTGTCCTACACGAAGATCTCATGACAACTGCTTAAGGGTTATTTTCTGGTGATCTTTGAATTAACCTATGGAAATGCAGCTTTCAAACATTTGAAAGTGAATCAAATCATTCAATGCACCTGCATGCTCTTCATCCACACTGCTCAGTTCCAAATGCAAAGATATAAGACTTCATCTGATTGGTTGACAACATTAGTAATTATGGTAATAACACAGGTTACCAAAACCTATGTCAGATCTTCAAGTATAACAGTGGAGATCTTATTTTAATGATATTGATGAGTCCTAACACTAATGCACCTAGCAAAGCAGCTGTTATGAGTACCATTTTATAAGTCTTTGGTATGACTTTGCCAGGGTTCAGACCCTTGATCTCACAAATCTGATGTAGATGCTCTAACCACTAGGCCACTGGAGTGTACATGCTGTTTATAAAACCAAAATCAGTGATTCAAGTCAGGTAGAAAATGAACTTGATTGTGGGCATGGTCATGTCCAAAAATACAATTATCCATAGCATATAATGAATAAAAGAAAATAACAAACAATGCAAAGTAAAGTAACACAAGAGTGCTCAAATATGGATGAAGATGCAGAAAGTAGACAAATCTTGAAATATTCATTTTCATGATATATGCAATCAGCAGCAATGAAAAAATTTCAACAGACATCATATTGAGACAGATTTCTAGGCCAGATGCTCCTATATTTGACTTACAGGCAAATGTCACTTAAGCAATATCAGGCCCACTTGGACCTCTCTTTGTGTCACTATTCCCTGCTGCAAATATTGTATGTCGTATAGGGGGATAATACATGTTTACATGATCTACAAGGTTTCTTAATTGTGTGAATTTGTTATACTTGTAAAATAATGGAATTGTACGCTCTAGTTTGTCATTCATACAATTTGTAAACATACAGCATGTCACTTCAGCTTCATACAGTGGCATCAGTAGGGGGGTGCAGACCAAACTGGGTGACACTATCAGAGTGGGGTGACACCAAAATGACTGTCTATAAAAAGTTTGAATTTTTGTGCAGGAAGGAGGTCCATGGGGGTGACACCATGAGTTACTGCACTGGGTAACACCAACCCTAGTGATGCCACTGGATTTATATGCATATAGTTAACTCACTTGTATCATTATAATGGAATACAAGTGTGACAAAAGGAATACATAGTTATGTTATTAAGTTCTATGTTTATGTCACTTTTAGCAGTGACATATCATAATTTTGGAATACTATTATTTCCTAACACCTTTTGTTTCTGCTACAGGGATTATCAACATTGACCCCTTGGAGACACTTGCAGCTATAACACTGCTTGAGATGGGATATCCACGAGACACAGTTCGCAACTCCATTCTTATCCTCTGTAGACAGAGAGGTAAGAATATGTCAGGTTTAAACAATCATTTTCAACAAGCCCTGCTTTCATAAAACATCTCAACTTCAGGATGTAGTCAACTTAAATTTTGTCTCACTTTAAAATTCTTTTAAAGTCAAATTTAAGGTTCAACTCTCTCAGTTTTTGGTTCAAATTAACAATCTTGTTTAAGAGTTGTTCTATTGCAGTTTACAAAATTAATTACCACACAAAATATTAGCAGAATATTTACTAAAAGTTGTAATGTTTTATCAGGGATTGATGCCTGCCAAAGTTCTTGTTAGCCATGGGAGGGGTACTTAATATAGGTCTAACATTTTTACTAGTGCCCAGAAGGTTATAAAAGGCATCCCAAAAGCTAGTTCCATGAAATTTTGTGGTACGTTTGGGTCAGACACTTCTCCATTACAACACAGTAATCTGATGTTCTATTTTAAAAAATGGTCTTAGAATTAAATCTTGGCTAAATAATTGACAGTGTTTGAACAGTAAATTAATCAGTTGATGTTATAATTTTTCGTATTGCTAAAATATGATAATAGTTAGAAAACAAGACGTCTATCACATGAGAGGTACAATTCCAAAGCTCAGTTACTTCCAAATTAGCAAACGTTGCATCTAATTTGTTGCTTGATATGGATGGAACAACTGATTCTGTATCACTTTAACCTAGTAATTCAAAATGTTGGTAGGTGCTTGGGTTGCGTAATACCACATGGATATACAAGATTTCAAAAGAGAGAATTTGATATAGAAATATGCAGTAAAGATTGTCAAAAGAGAGAATTTGATATAGAAATATGCAGTAAAGATTGTCAAAAGGCTAACTGAGTGTAGCTTAAGGGCATGAGTAAAACCAGTAAATATTTTAAAATGGCAAAATATATACAGTGATGGGGACAAATCTGTCTGCTATAATTGCAAAATGATGTGCTGGGGGACAATACTGTCTGCTACAATTGCAATATATGCAGTTCTCGTGACAGTTCTGTCTGCTGTAATTGCAATATATGCAGTTCTCGTGACAATTCTGTCTGCTATAATTGCAATAATGCAGTGCTGGGTACAATTCTGTCTGCTATTTATTCAAATTATTTAACTGAAGTGATTCTTCTCTGGAAACACAGAGTGCTCTAAAACAACAATCTTGGAAATAAAGACTTGAATTTATAGTAAAATTTCGAGTAAGGGTATATTCTTGTGTTGTATTATTGTCATTCAACAATCACTACATGGACCACTACTGGCACAACAACACCTTCATCATTGGATTTAGTTTGGATTTCCACTAAAGAGTATTGAGAACTTTAATCATAATTACTTGTCTGTAGTTCGAGGATTATTTGGGATTCAATTTGCAATACCTTTTAACTCGGTATTCTAGGGAAATAAATTATTTGTTCTATTTTAAAAAGCTCTTTGCTTCTCACTCTTTTCTGTTACTTATTTTAAGACCATAGAGTTATTTAATGCATCTTGATTTTTAACAAGGGTTCAAAATGTTTATCTACAAGTATTCTGCATTTTTGCAAATAAAAATTATATCAAGGTCTTGTATAGAGCAGTTTCTCCATACATTAGGTTAGTAATCAAGCGATGGTTGAATACATGCATTGAAATATCCATTTGGACATCAGGAGGGCTTTATTCCTTAATATTTGTGAGAAGTGATATCTTACAAGAAATAATTTTTCATACATTATTAGCCTGTACATCACAATGACGTCAGCACGAATGATAAGAAGTACATGACTTGAAACATTTTCCATGGTTTTCTTCTTAAGATTTAATTCCAGATGCATCTGGTCTATTTGAGCCAGTTTCTGTGCCGTGGTTATTAACTCTTGCTCGGGCTTATTTTAATTTAGAAGAATTTTATTCTTGCAATATTGTTCCGTAATCTGCAGATCTTATTTTAACTTGGTTTCATTGGTATTTATGGAAGGAGCAGAAGCAACGTTGTGTCATCATCAAACAAAATCTGTATTAGAGTTCTTGTAAAAAATGGAAAATCATTTTTAAAGATTCAGCATAACAGTGGGCACAGTACATGACCCTTGGGGAACATCAACCTTAACAATTACAGAAGAATGTTTACTGTATATGCATATTGCCCTCTATGTTAAAGATAAGAACTATTTAGGAAATGCATTGCTTTTATAAAGTCAAGGTAAACAGCCATCCTATTTCATTTATTCATTTAATCATATATAGTATTGGTGACTTTTGTGAGGGCTGTTTGAGAGGAATGGGAATTCCTAAAAGCAGAGTGCTCATTGTGGAAAAGATTATCATTTGGGTACAAGTAGGAAAGGGTAGTTACAGGTTTTCAAATATTTGTTAGACAGTGTTAGTATAGTCTGAAATCGGTCTGTAATTAAAGGGAGGGATCATCCATTACTTCAGTCTTATAAATAGGTAATACATTATCACACTTAAATAGGCCTGGATATTCGTATCATGACTCTAATTGTCTTAAAATAGAGTGAGAAGCGACAAACTTTGTAAAATTCAACAAAACATTTATTTCCTTAGAATACAAAGATAATAGTATTTTGAATTAAATCCCAATGTGATTCTATCTTTCTTTAATTGCAATTGTTTTTTCTGTAACTGTATTTGTTTCTATCCTTTTTCTAACTTCATTCACCTATCTTTTTCCTCTCTCTCTCTCTCGTTTGCGTCTCTTCTTTCTCTTGAAGCCCAATCTTTCTTAACTCCGATCCATTCTTTTATTTTAATTTCAATTCAATAACATGCAAGTTAGAGCAAGATGGAGACTCACTAATCAGTTATACAAAATATTCTTCTCTACCAAATCCAGCATTTAAATATTGTTTTTATTTCTTGAGTTGATTAAGAAGCCATTGTCTCTCAATTGTCTAGTATGCTGGATCAACTCATCCTTTGTCTAGGACTCTAACCATTCATTCAAAGGATTTAAACTCAAGTTCTCCACTTTAAAAGACATTGTCAAAGCTTGCTGGTTTCACAAAAAAAAGTTATGTGAAATAATATCAGGGCTTAGAAAATTTGAAAACAAGATGAATTTACATTTCTAAAACATTAAGTTTTCTGAAATATTTTAGAAAATGTGGTGTCCCATACATGAGCCCCCAATTTTGATCATGACTCTTTGATCTTAAAATAAGTTATTAGAAAGTCTGTTACAAGAATCATGGTAAAGCATGTAACAGTCATCATGACCAGGTCTAGGTCTGTGAAAAATAGCAGTGTCCTTGTCTCAGCTTGAGGTAATAATCCTGATATTGATCCTTCATTTATGGAAAGGTAAACACTGTTTTTACAAAACTGTCACTGAGTTTACTGGTCAGCTACTAAATACAAGTTTAAACAACCCATAAACAAGAATTAAAAACACCTAACAAGCAATGCAGATTAGATATATGTAACAATGCATATGTCTTAATATTCAGATTAATTATGTGTTACAGCAGACATGTACATAATATTCTTGGGGGTAGTAGGTTGGTGAGTGTGTTCTATCTAGTTGCATTTACATCGTACAGTGCAACTTTAAAACTGGCTCTTTCGTGAGGACTGTAAATTATCTTTCCGCTATCCTTAACGCAGAGAGAATGTCATTAACTACTTTTAGAAGAGTTGTTTCAGTACTGTGGCAAGGGTGATATGCAGATTGTACATTGCTAAAAAGACTGTTTGAATTTAGATGAGATACAAACTGGGATAGAACAACCTTTTCTAAGGTGAGCCTCCTTGATTTGTCTGCAGCATTCGACACAATAGACCATGATATATTACTTCATCGTCCCCAGCATGTATTTGGCATTCATGATACAGCCTTACTGTGGTTCAAGTCCTACTTAGTCAACAGGACATAAATTGTATCTGCAAATGGAATACACTCCAGCCCAGTTGATCTATGTTGTGGTGTTCCACAGGGCTCTGTTCTTGGACCTGTTCTCTTCATTCTATACACTCAGTCACTCTCATTAGTGTCATAGATCATCATCCAGTATCGCACCAACTGTATGCTGATGACATCCAAATATACAAATCTAGCCACCCAAGTGCAGTTGATGCTACCATCCAAGGTATAGAGAGGTTCATTTCTGATGTGAAATCATGGACGACATGTAACAAGCTGCAGATGAACGATGATAAAACTGAGGCCATTCTGATCACAACACAAAGACTTTCTCATTCACATCCTTTTACCTCAAACAATAAATATCAGCAATGCCAATATTAAATTCACACAATCAGTACGAAACCTAGGTGTCACTCTGGACAGTACTCTCACATTGCACCAACATGTCATGAACATATGGAAGGCTGCATATCTTGAGCTGAGACGCATCATCTCATTTCGCAAATATCTTTCAGTTGATGCCACTAAAACACCTGTGTGTTCATTAGTACTTTCAAGACTGGACTATTGTAACTCATTTCAGTCTGGTTCATCTCAATATCTATTCCAGAAACTTCAAAAAGTTCAAAACACAGCTGCTTGGATCATACTTAGAGTACCATGATCAGAGCACACCTCCTCGCTGCTCTGTACCCTACACTGGCTATCCATTCGATCTAGAATCAAACACAAAATGTATTCTTTGTGCTACATTTCAATGTCGGACTCTAGTCCAACATACCTATCCGACCTCACTCATGTGTACATACCAGCAAGATACTTATGCTCCTCTTCTGACAATTGTATACTCATTATTCCTACTATGAAAACAAAGTCATATGGACAGCGTTCTTTTGCATACCAGGGCCAAGCAAAGTGGAATGAATTGCCCACTGAACTTAGACACAAAGACACAGTGATGCTATTCAATAGTGCTCTCAAAACTCACTTATTTCGACTGCAAGAACAAACTTAAAGACAAAATAATGTTTCCTACCTTAAATATTCTCAGCATGTTTTTTATAAATGTTTTCTAATTTCATGGTCTATGTTTTTTGTAATCATATCATTATATACTTTTTATCTTATAGGTGTTGTCTAATGTTGTAAATCGCTGAAAGCTTCTAAAGATTAGGCGCTATAAAAAGTCCTCATTATTATTATTATTATTATTATTATTATTATTATTATATAACTAAAGTGATCATGATCATTGAGGTTTGCCAGATATCTTGACATTCAAGTATTCTTCCAAATTTACAGAATTAAAATTTCTTCCCTCTAACCAAGTTTATATGAAAGTTCACTTAACTATTTATTAAGAACATTGCATTGTCTTTCATGGATATTGCAATTTTATCGTCATATTATAGTTGACATGGAGGGGCTCATGTTTTCTTTGCATTTCTGTTAGATACTTAAATACTTTACCACTTTACTGGTTTTCCTCTATTGTTTTCATGTACTAATACTATTTCATCTTTTCAGTCATATACATGTTTTAATTTATTTTTGCAGTGCTTGGAATGTTTTGCAATCTTTTCACTTATCGAAATTGTCTCTAAAATTTCTGGCATCATTGATCTCGGGGGCAAGCATTAGAGATAAAATGTAGTTAAAAGTATTACTTGCCCAATGAATCTTTGCATAACGGAAACGGATTGGAATGAACATACTTGTCAAATACGGCATTTCAAGTTATCGAGCGGGACACATACATAATTGGTGTGAATAATTGTTTGAAAAAATGTGGAAATGAGAATAGCTTGAATGCAAAGTCGATGGGAAAAATAAACAGTTAAAACTGAATATAATCGGTTCCATCAAACTCATGAAAATGTACAACAGTTAAAAATGTATATAATCGGTTCTATCAAACTCATGAAAATGTACAACAGTTAAAAATGTATATAATCGTTTCCCACGTAATCGCACACTGGTGGCATTATTGACATAATGCCTGTTTTATCAGCTGTTGGTTTTAATCAGAGGTTGATAACCTGACAGTGAATTTTTTAAAATAAAGATTGAAGATGTTGTTCTTCACCTTTCCTTATCCTCTGACTTGACTGGTAGCAAACCACAACTGAAAAGACACGATTTGATCTTGTGCATCAACATTGTTGATCGTGCATATTATCAGGCTGCGTTCTACTAATTAATAAATTTGTCTCGACTGACTTTTGTATGCAGATGGTAGGTATAGTCCCTCTTCTTTTAGTTCATGGCGTTAAATCCTTCAGAACACTCACTTTGTCAGTAGTAATCCCTGCCAGAACACAACACTCTTGTATTCATCAATGATTAACCTTAGATTTGAATTGCTGACACATGCGTGGAATGAAGAAATTACCCCCAAAAAGAGCAACATGTCTTAAACTAATAGCAAAGCCGTTATCATTGGGAACTTATTTAATATATAGGATAGTTTTGATGATAAATACTCTAGTTCTTATTGAAATTCTTACCACCAACAATTCACATGGTCAGTTAATAATGTTGGAAATTTGGAGTATGCGCATTTTTTCATAGCTCCCATTTTAAGGATTTCTCAGATTTTTGTGATTACTTGTTTGATTATGGTAAGTCGATGATGGGGACAATGTCTTCAGACCGCAATAATTAGCCAGTTACTAGGCGCAACGGTCACGGAGGGAAGTGTTAGTGAGTTTCCATGACACCATGGTTTACTTTAGGTGAATTAAGGTCGCAGCTGCATAACTGTCCCTGTCACTCAGTAGTCCCTATTAAAATCTAATTGTTTAAGTTGATTGTGTGACTCAAGGTGCAGTATTTATGATTAGAGACTGGTAAATTATATAATGGAACAAACGAGAAGGAACTGTTTTGCCGTCGGCAAGTACCATTTATTGTTGTTATGGTGATAACTATGGTGTGGAGTTACAGGCGAAATGTGGCTTAAAATCATAATTTGACTGGTCTAAGGTGGGGTGGTTAAATAGTTCCCAGCATTAGATGGTTGGGTTGGTTAGTTGCATGGCATGAAATACTGGCGGTACGTTATGGAAAGTTAATGAGGAGAAACCATGCACTTTTCCTGTTGACAGGCAAACAGGAAGTTGTGAGATCTGTGGTCTTGTAATAATCAGAGTAAAATTATTTATGGATTGGACATGTTGGACTTTCCAGTTTACAAAAGTAGCTGTATGGAAGTCTTTGGAATCAGAGGAAACATGACTTCTAGTGGGATTCCCGCCAGGGTTTGATATCACTTGGTCCAGGAACCCTTCTGGCTTGTTAGAATAAAATCTCCACATACAACATAAATTATTATATATTTGACTAAATAACATCCATTTAAAAATGCCTTCTCCACTTCTATATCCCACCCTTATAGTTAATACTGTTTTGGTGAAAATCTATTGGCGATTGAGTTTTTCCATCTTTTAAATTATATATTTACGATAAAAAATAATGTTGCAATTGTGTATGTTTTCATTATATTCTTTTGTTTGCCGTGTTGATTTTTCAAATAGTATGAATAGCCTTTGATGTATATAGCAATGCTGGCTTGCTAGTACTACTTGCATATTGCAAAAAAAGTAGCCAAGCTTTAAAAATGACACTTTTCTGCAAGTATCTACCTCCAAAATAAAAGAGGCCTAGATGATTAGGCGGAAAATTTGCATCACTCACAAATCTGGGTGCTGAAGAAAATAAACCTAGACTCATTTATCACCATCTTCAACATGGCAGTATTAGGTACAGTCAGCGAGATCCTAAGGAAACATAGATAAAGAAGCTCTGGGTCACAGCAGATATCCTTGACCTCTGATTTGAGAAGAAAACAGAGGAGGAAGCGGGAAGATCTACCACAATCCATGACAAAGCTGGCAAGAGTCTTACAGAAGACCAAGAGAATCTTAACAGACAGACGGAATACTGTTTAGAGCTTTACAACCATGAGAATTCTGGAGACAAAGTTGTGTTAAACTTCCCAGTGACCAAAATAGAGGCTGACCACTCAATCCTCATGGAAATATTACAGACGGCAATAAAGGAACAAAAAAGGGAAGTCAGCTGGTGCAGATGATATACCAGCAGAACTTGTTCAAGCAAGAGGAACATCAGTAAGAGAAGTTCTCAGAACAATGTGCAGCACTATCAGTTAAACAGGATAATGGCCCACCCATGGACCCAATGTCTAGTCATCACTCTCTCCAAGAAAGATAATCTGTAGCTTTGCTAGAGCTACCAAAACAATCGGCATCATCAGTGACCTAATCAAGGTTATGGTTAAGATCTTCCTCAATAGAATGATACCCCAATCAGAGCACATCCTTGCCGAAGAACAGGCTGGGTTGAAGGAAGGACGTATCACTGTTGAACAGATCTTCAACCTTAGAATCCTCTGTGAAAAGTATCTTGCAGACATCAACAGTACCTATATCTAATATTCATTGACTTCAAAGAAAGTTTTCAACAAGGTGTGGCAGATTGCCCTGGACACAGCCGACATAGGGGCACATAGCAATCCAGCCTTGTCCAGAGATAAGGTTACAGTACTATTAACAACACTGCCTGTGAAATCAGACGATAATATACGGGGCCCCTTGAGCCTCGGAGGTGCTGGGCACGTTGCCCACTTTGCCCTATGGATAATCCAGCCCTGTTGTCTATAACTTCTATCTGGAAAGGATCATATCCGATGCCTTGGAAAACCATGAGGGCAGTATCAATGTTGGAGGCAGAAAAATCTCCAACATGTACTTCGCTGATGATAGCAATGGCTTAGCAGGAGATGAACAACAATTGGAAACCTTAGTAAACCGTCTCAACCAAACCTCACTAAAGTGTGGGATGGAGATCAACGGTGAAAAGACCAAGCTAATGACAAGCAACCCATGTGGCATCCAAAAGAAAATAAGAATGAATGAACAGAAGCTGAGTTTAGTGGCATTTTACTAGCACCTAGGTCATGTTGCCTCTGATGAAGATACAAAACCTAAGGTAATTCTTTCCAGGATTGTGCAGACAAGAGCTGCATTGGCTAGGCTGCAGTATATTTGGAGGACAGCACTATGATGCTTGGGTCCAAGATCAAGCTTATGCATGTCCATATATCTGTATGCATGCGAGACAAGGATCCCGATAGCAGAACTAGAGAGAATAATCCATGCCCTAGAGATGAGATGTTTTTGAAGGATCCTGAAATCTCATAATTAGACTGCATTTCTAATGAGGAGGTGCACATTAAAATCCAAAGTACAATTGGATCATATGACGATATGCTAGACCCTTTAGGAAATGCAGTCTTAGATGGTATGGTCACATCGCACGCTCATCTGGCCTGTCAAAGACAATCCTACAGGGCACAGTGAGTGGTAAGAGAAAAGGCGGCATACAGAAGAAGAGATGGGAGAAGTGGGCAAGCATGGACTTCTGTTTTGGTAGCATTTAAATATGCAGACACTGTTGTTGAAAAGTCTTGTTTCACAAGGCCCTTCATTAATTGTCATTACTGCATCCATTGTTTAACAGATCAGTCCAATATGTAGGTGTCCACACTGGAACTGGAGATTCTCATCTAAGAATATATTGATTATTGTAATATTTTTGAGCCTTCTGTGAAAGTGTTACTCTGCATATGTTGCTGCATGCAAAGTATTTAGATTCAAAAGACTAAAAAGGAAGAGCCAGCCATATTTAATTTAAGAGTTATTCAATCCTGGTAGGTTGCATCCATTTCAAGAGAAAGTTTTTTTCTTCATTATTGATTGTGCCTACAGTCTTATTGTAAACTAAAATATTCTCTGTAAATCCTGAAAATGACTTTGATGTACCTCATTTGAAAAATCAAGTAGATTCACACCAAGAACTAATATGTTTTCCCCAGGATATTTGTATTTCCAAATAATTCAGGAGTTGGTAAAGTGCTTCCTATCATGGCAGCCATTTTTGAGTTTTAAGTTTTTGTTTTGGTGGTTGCTCTGCAGAAAGAACCACCATAGAAGGTTGTGCAATTAACGAATACTCAGAATGGATGATGAAGATTTGTCATATTAGATATGGTAAAATGATGCTCTCTCTTTTGCAGAGCATGGTGCAGAGATTACTGCACATGAAGTCCTTGATTTTATCTGGAAAGAGGAAGACTTTGAGAGGCAGCGACAAGAAGAGGAAGCCAGACGGCCCCGTCATCCTGGTGAAGCACAGCCACCAGTGCTACCTACTTTAATGCAGCGTCTTAACTTAGGTGGTTCACCTGTAGTTACCCAGGATGATGTGCAAAATTCAACATCAGTTTCCACTACAACATCCTCCTTTGAAAAGGTTGCCATGATGATGACTTCTGTTACTATGTCAATTAGCTCTACACCACTTAGTATTTCTGCTGTCACTCTACTCCTTCATTCCCTGTTTCCTCAGATCTTGTTAACAGTGTTATTTATTCACACTTGTTCATTGCTCAAGTAAAGAATTGTGGGATGACCTCTTTACAATGACATTTGGTGTTCTCTGGGATGTATATTACTCAAAACCTCAATATCTTAATTTCCAAGAGATAGATGGACAATATATACTGTAAACTCAACAAAATATCAATATGTACAATTTTGTTAACATTCATAACACAGTTTCTTTGTATTTAACATTATGTACATTGTAATGGTGAAGCAGATGCTTTGATGCTGATAATTCCCACACATAAGCATTAACTC